>CM039680.1:164941432-165541432 GCA_022537955.1 Schmidtea mediterranea
TTATTATTATTGTCAAGGTTATTGGATGACTCATCATAATTTTTCATTGTCATTGAAATGTAGGTCGAAGTCATTCAAAAGTAGGTCAAGGTCACTCAAAAATTCTCAATGTCATAGTATTTTTAAATATATAAATTTACTACTTATTTTTATAAGTAGTATAAATTTGGTAAATTTATTTTATTATTATTATTATTATTAATATTGTTATTATTATTAATATTATTATTATTATTAATATTATTATTATTATTTTTATTATTATTGTCAAGGTTATTGGATGACTCATCATAATTTTTCAAGGTCATTGAAAGTAGGTTAAGGTCATTGAAAATTTCTAAAGATCAAATTATTTTTAAACATTTTTAAATTTTGATTTACTACTTATTTTTATAATTAGTATATATTTTGTAAATTTTTTTTATTAGTATTATAATTAATATTTTTATTAATATTATTATTATTATTTTTATTATTATTGTCAAGGTCATTGTATGACTCATCGTAATTTTTCAAGGTCATTCAAAAGTAGATCAAGGTCAATTAAAAGTAGGTCAAGGTCATTGGATGACTCATCATATTTTTTCAAGGTCACTCAAAAATTCTTAAGGTCATAGTATTTTTAAACATTTTTAAATTTAAAAATTTACTACTTATTTTTCTAAGTAGTATAAAATTGGTAAATTTATTTTTTCATTATTATTAATAATATTTTTATTATTATTAATATTATTACTATTAATATTATTATTATTATTAATATTATTAATATTATTATTATTATTATTATTATTATAATAATTTTTTTTTATTATTATTGTCAAGGTCATGGGATGACTCATCGTAATTTTTCAAGGTCATTCAAAAGTAGGTCAAGG
Organism: Schmidtea mediterranea; assembly: GCA_022537955.1. NCBI lineage: Eukaryota > Metazoa > Platyhelminthes > Tricladida > Dugesiidae > Schmidtea > Schmidtea mediterranea. The sequence continues at coordinate 164,942,311 of CM039680.1, forward strand.
TCATTCAAAATTTCTAAAGATCATATTTTTTTAAACATTTTTAAATTTTAATTTACTACTTATTTTGTCAAGGTCATTCAAAATTTCTCAAGGTCAAATTATTTTTAAAAATTATTAAATATTTATTTACTACTTATTTTTATAAGTAGTATATATTTTGTAAATTTATTTTATTTTTATTATAATTAAAATTTTTATTATTATTATTATTTATATTATTATTAATATTATTATTATTATTATTATTATTATTATTATTGTCAAGGTTATTGGATGACTCATCATAATTTTTCATTGTCATTGAAATGTAGGTCGAAGTCATTCAAAAGTAGGTCAAGGTCACTCAAAAATTCTCAATGTCATAGTATTTTTAAATATATAAATTTACTACTTATTTTTATAAGTAGTATAAATTTGGTAAATTTATTTTATTATTATTATTATTATTAATATTGTTATTATTATTAATATTATTATTATTATTAATATTATTATTATTATTTTTATTATTATTGTCAAGGTTATTGGATGACTCATCATAATTTTTCAAGGTCATTGAAAGTAGGTCAAGGTCATTGAAAAGTAGGTCAAGGTCATTCAAAATTTCTAAAGATCATATTTTTTTAAACATTTTTAAATTTTAATTTACTACTTATTTTTATAAGTAGTATATATTTTGTAAATTTATTTTATTATTATTATAATTAATATTTTTATTATTATTATTATTAATATTATTATTAATATTATTATTAATATTATTATTAATATTATTATTAATATTATTATTAATATTATTATTATTATTATTATTAATATTGTCAAGGTTATTGGATGACTCATCATAATTTTTCATTGTCATTGAAATGTAGGTCGAAGTCATTCAAAAGTAGGTCAAGGTCATTCAAAAGTAGATCAAGGTCATTCAAAATTTCTCAAGGTCATATTATTTTTAAAAATTTAAATTTACTACTTATTTTTTAAGTAGTATATATTTTCTAAATTTATTTTATTATTATTATTAATATTATAATTATTATTATTTTTATTATTATTATTATTATTATTATTATTATTATTGTCATTATTATTTTAATTATCATGATTTTATTATTAATTTTATTATTATTATTATAATTATTTTTATTATTAATTTTTCAAGGTCATTCAAAAGTAGATCAAGGTCAATCAAAAGTAGGTCAAGGTCATTGGATGACTCATCATATTTTTTCAAGGTCACTCAAAAATTCTCAATGTCATAGTATTTTTAAATATATAAATTTACTACTTATTTTTCTAAGTAGTATAAATTTAGTAAATTTATTTTATTATTATTATTATTTAGGGTAGAGGTAAGTGTTATTTGATGGGAAATGATTGGTCTAGAGTGGAATTTACTTTAGTGAGAAATAGTCAATTAACAAGTTTGTTGTCATTTTTAAGGGGGTTGGGTTAGTTAAATATTGTTATACAAAGGGTAAATATTATCTAAATTGGTATTTTTATGATTTTTTTTTAATGAAAAATATTGAATATGGCTGGAAATATTGTTATTTGATGGAAAATGATTGGTCAAGAGAGTAATTTATAATATTTCTAAAGAAATTTACTGGAATGAATATTGGTATTCAAAAGGTAAATATTATCTACTTGATAGGCTTTTATAAAAATTATGAATATAGTTGGTATAATGGAGTGAAAAATGACATTTGAAGAGGAATGATTGGTTGAGAGTCGAATTTATAGTATTTTTTTAAAGGTGATTGAGTTGGTTGAATTTATAAAATACTTAGGAAAATTGTTACTTTTTTCATTGATTTAAGGTTAATCAAAATATATCGATAAGATTTCAGTTCTAAGAAATTGATTGATTCATGTAACTATTTGTATACAAGTATTTTTTTTATTATTATTATATTTGTAATTAAATTAAAAACTAAATTAACTAGTATTTAAAAACTTTTTATTACTCTTTACTTATGTTGTTATTGACAATTTTCTGAATAATTTAAATATTTACGATTATTTCCAGGAATGAAGAGAAATTGTACGATTAAAAACTATGAGCTGTTGATAAAATACATTAATTTTCATTCAACAAGTACCTAGAACAATTACCTAACAATCTTAAAATTTTAAAAAATCTAAAAAATTTTTTCAATTATTTTACAACTTAGTTAATTTAATTAACTGATAAGTACTAGTTTCTTTACGATTTGCTACTTTGTTGAAACTTTTTTTTTTTAAATTCTTATTCAAAGTACTAACAAATTTTATTAAAGATCTATCAAGACTTGTCAAAAATTATAAAACTTTGGTAATTTTAATAAGTATTACTCAATAACTACTATTTTCTTAACAATTTGCTGAAGGTCTTATTTTAAAATTTCTTCAAAGTAATAACATTATTTACAAATTAATCAGTTTTATCTCAAATTTAACAACTTTCTCACAACTTTAATCAAATTCTAATCCCATGATAATCATAAATTACGTGTATTTTCTTAAAAATTGTCCATAGTTTTTCTTATATCGGTAAAACAAACACACATATTTCAATAAAAAAAACACGTGTGTATCATAAATTATATACATTTTCTTAACAATCTCAAACTTTACATAAATATTGAACTATTTTTATGATTTAACACATACACATTATTAGCCATAAAATAAATATTTCATAAATTGTTGAAAAATAACACATATTTTCATTAAAGTTTTTCCATAAACAATGTAACATATCGATGGTTTAACACACACATTTGAGCAATAATTAGTTTTGATATTTATTTGCACAAATAGTTTCTTAAAAATATAGAATTTTTCTTTAACTTTTTACAAACATTTACAATTGTTCTATCCCTGCATACTATGAACCACAATTGAACAAACTTTTTCTATTCAATATTAATTTTATATACTTTGTTGAAAATTTATATAAAATAATAATGAAAATAATAATAATAAAAACTTGTAATATTAATAATAATAATAAAAATAACAATAATAATAATAATAAAAATAATAATAATAATAAAAATAATAATAATAATAAAAATAATAATAATAATAATAATAAAATTAAAAAAAAATAAAACACTACTTATAAGATAATAATAATAATAATAATAATAATAATAATAAAATTAATAATAATACTAATAGAATAAAAATTAAAGAACATTAAAACACTACTTATAAAAAATAAGTAGTATATTAAAATTAAAAATGTTTAAAAATACTATGACATTGACCTACTTTTAAATGACCTTGAAATAATATTATGACTCATCCAATAACCTTGAAAATAATAATAATAATAAATATTAAAACTTTACTTATAAAAATAAGTAGTAAATTTATATAAAAATGTTTAAAAATACTAAGACCTTAGGAAATTTTAAATGACCTTGACATACTTTAAAATGACCTTGAAATAATATTATGACTCATCCAATAACCTTGAAAATAATATTAATAATAATAATAAATATTAAAACATTACTTAAAAAAATAAGTAGTAAATTTATATTTAAAAAAGACTAAAAATATTATAACTTTGAGAAAATTATAATAATAATAAAATTAAAATTAAAAAACATTAAAACATTACTTATAAAAATAAGCAGTAAATTTATATAAAAATGTTTAAAAATACTATGAACTTGAGAATTTTTGAGTGACCTTAAAAAAATATGATGAGTCGTCCAATAACCTTGACAATAATAATAAAAATAGTAATATTAATAATAATAATAATAATAATAATAATAATAATATTAATAATATTAATAATAATAATATTAATAATAATATATTATAATAATAATAAAAATATTAATTATAGTAATAATAATCATAAAATAAATTTACAAAATATATACTACTTATAAAAATAAGTAGTAAATTTAAATTTTTGAATTTTTAAAAATAATATGACCTCGAGAAATTTTGAATGACCTTGATCTACTTTTGAATGACCTTGACCTACTTTTGAATGACTTCGACCTACTTTTCAATGACCTTGAAAAATTATGATGAGTCATCCAATAACCTTGACAATAATAATAATAATAATAATAATAATAATAATAATATTAATAATAATATAAATAATAATAATAATAAAAATATTAATTATAATAATAATAAAATAAATTTACAAAATATATACTACTTATAAAAATAAGTAGTAAATTAAAATTTAAAAATTTTTAAAAATAATTTGACCTTGAGAAATTTTGAATGACCTTGACAAAATAAGTAGTAAATTAAAATTTAAAAATGTTTAAAAAAATATGATCTTTAGAAATTTTGAATGACCTTGACCTACTTTTCAATGACCTTGACCTACTTTCAATGACCTTGAAAAATTATGATGAGTCATCCAATAACCTTGACAATAATAATAAAAATAATAATAATAATATTAATAATAATAATATTAATAATAATAAAAATATTAATAATAATAAAAATATTATTAATAATAAAAATATTATTAATAATTATAAAAAAATAAATTTACCAAATTTATACTACTTATAAAAATAAGTAGTAAATTTATATATTTAAAAATACTATGACATTGAGAATTTTTGAGTACCTTGAAAAAATATGATGAGTCATCCAATGACCTTGACCTACTTTTGATTGACCTTGACCTACTTTTGAATGACCTTGAAAAATTACGATGAGTCATCCCATGACCTTGACAATAATAATAAAAAAAATAATTATAATAATAATAATATTAATAATACACCTAATTCTGTTTTTACACGAATTATTTTTACACGAATTTGAAATAACACGAGTAAATACGAAAAAATATTTCTATTTTTACACGACATAATTTGAAATAACACGAATACAAAAAAAACAAAATTACTTTTTTTACATGAATTATTGGATTTAACACGTTTTTTTTCAATGAATTTTTTTAAAGTAAAAAGAGAGCAACTCACCACGATGACAGTCAACTCACCACGCTAAAATAGCTTGAACTTTACTAGAACAATTTTGTACAAGTAAATTTCAAGCAAGTAAATTTCAAGCATCAGCTGTTTTGTTTTGTTTGTTTACACACAATTTAGTTCCTATTTGACAATTATAATTGAAAGATCGTTAGCAGATGTAGAAGAATTGTTGGTAGATGAAAGCTTGAGCGAAAATGAAATTATAGATCTCACCCTTGAGACTCGTTATGATAAAGAACATAGTGATAGTGACGAAAGAGATCGTCCAATTTTGAAAGCATCTCTAATTAAAGAAGGTCTTGATCTCGCTACAAAATTAGGTAGTCATTTTGAACAACATGATCATGACGAGGAACGAGCTGCCAAATTTCAACGTGAACTGAAATCATTAATGGCATCTTACAGGGAAGTTTATAATGGGTTAACGCGAAATAAAACTCAATCTAAGATAACTGATTTCGTTCAAAAATCTACTGATGTCCCAACACAGTCGGCTAGAAATGATAAAGATTAACAAAATCATTCCAGTGATGGCAGTGATATTGTAGTCTTTCGCAAACGTTTACGTTTATTATCAGACAGTGACAATAAATAAAATTGTTTAATGTTTAAATTTTTCTTATGGTTGTACTTTATGTTATTTAAGTTTTTTGGCAATGAATTTCTGGTATTATTTTTTTTATGAAATCTAAATTTTAATTTATTTTATTATAATTTAGTTTATTTAATAAATTAAAACGAAAATAAATTCTTAAAATAACTACAACAATATTTTTTTATATTATTTAGTCTAATTTTAACTTATTTTTTGAGGTCTAGAACCAATCTATTATTTTTGTACTTGGCCAGTATCTTTTTTTACACGATTTTTTTTTACACGAATTTCTCGGGAACCATTCTATCGTGTAAAAACAGAATTAGGTGTATTAATAATAATAATAATAATATTAATAGTAATAATATTAATAATAATAAAAATATTAATAATAATAATAAAAAAATAAATTTACCAAATTTATACTACTTAGAAAAATAAGTAGTAAATTTTTATATTTAAAAATGTTTAAAAATATTATGACCTTAAGAATTTTTGAGTGACCTTGAAAAAATATGATGAGTCATCCAATGACATTGACCTACTTTTGATTGACCTTGATCTACTTTTGAATGACCTTGAAAAATTACGATGAGTCATACCATGACCTTGACAATAATAATAAAAATAATAATAATAATAATAATAAAATTAATAATAAAAATCATGATAATTAAAATAATAATGACAATAATAATAATTATAATAATAATAATAATAAAAATAATAATAATTATAATATTAATAATATTAATAATAATAATAATAATAAAATAAATTTACCAAATTTATACTACTTATAAAAATAAGTAGTAAATTTATATATTTCAAAATGTTTAAAAGTACTATGACCTTGAGAATTTTTGAGTGACCTTGAAAAAATATGATGAGTCATCCGATGACCTTGAATGAGTCATGGTCTTTGTTGAAATTACCTTGAAAAATTTTGATGACTCATCCAATTTTATTTTATTTCAAGTTTAAAATTGTATTTATTAATCTATTTCATAGCAATAATTTCATATTAATTTCTCCCCCGTAACCTTTCCCTTTAATAAGCCTTAAGCGCAGATTACGTTCATATTATATTTAATCAGTGCCCACTGGACTACTCAATGTGGTAATTTTGAGCCGTGTGTAAAATAATTTAGGTCGATTTTAAAGAAAACTAGAAACGAGGAAGTAGCCAAAAGACCCCTTCCTTATTTCTCCTTTCTTCTATACGGAATAATATTGACGTTCCAATCCCTGCGTTCCGCACGCCAGGTCTTCACGGGCACAGATCAACGGCGATATTCCACGCACTTACACGAATCTGAATAGTATGTTGATTTTGCTGACTTGCGATGTGTCTTGGCTGTGGGCCGGAAAAATTTCGACAATAAAACAATTAATTATGAAAAGTAAGTTAATTTTTAAGCATCATAAATATTTATTAGTATATTAAAACAATGTACAAATTACTTGACCAAAATTCTCCATAAAATAATACAAAAATTCATCTCCCCCCACGCCGACATCCAAGCAGAGCTCTACCGAGGTTGCGAGGACGAGACGTGGAGAGAGACTTTCCAAATAAAACTTCTGCTCACCTAAAAATAAACTTGAATAGATTTTCAAAAAATAAATTCAAAATTTGGTTTTTGATTCAAAAAATGGTTAAATTTTATGTGAAAATGCATCGGTATTTATACCTATTTTCTGTCCCTAACCTCGCGTGTTATTTTTGATTTGGTAAAACAAAATTCGACCTTGTTATTTTCTAGTGTATTCTAATCTTTATTTTTATTATTTTTCCAATTTATTTTGATAATTTTTATTTGAAATTTTTATTGAATTATTTCTAATTCAAATTCTTTGATTTAAATTTCATTTTCATGAAATTTTATTGATTTATCAAATTTCGGTTGAATTTGTTGGGTTTTCATGTTATGTTTGTGTTTGTATCGTGCGGATCTTGTTGCATTTTGTTATTATTTTAATTTATTTTTATGTTTATTATTTTATGTGTAATTGCTTTTATCTCATATTTTGTAGGGCTTAGTTGATATTTTAATAGGTTTAAGTTTAAATTTGCATGTTATATTTGCGTGTGTGTTACCGATCCATTTAAACATTTTCCAAGGCCGTATGTGTTCTGGCCCAACAGTTTAATCGTTTTAACCAATTCTAAATCAGTTTTTTCCAAACTTGAAATCGTTTTTAGAATCGTTGAGTCAATACAAAATTGCGATGTAAGTGAGAGTAGTGTTTGAAACTCTTTCCACGTGACATTCTCGCAACCTCGATTTGAGCTCTGCTTGGGTGTCGGCGTGGGGAGAGCGGTGTGTTATGATTATATTTATGATGAATGTATCGGGTAAATTATATTCTAATAAAATATTTAAATAACATAAAAACTTTGTTTTATATTGTCGAAATTTTTCCGGCCCACAGCCGAAACACACTACAATATATTAAAATCCGACATACAATTCGCAATCGTGTAAGTGCGTGGAATATCGCCAATGATTCGTGCCCGTGAAGGCTCCGGCGTGAGGAACGCAGGAGCTGGAACGTCAATATCATTCCGTATAGGGGATGAAGGGGAAAGGGAAATAGTCTTTGGCTGTCTCCTCGTCTCCAAATTTCCATAAACTCGACCTAAATTATATTCACATACGGTTCAAAGTTATCACACGAGTAGTTCAGTGAGCACTCATTAATTATAATATGAACACACTGCGACTAAGGTCAATTCAAGGGAAGGTAACGGGGAAATCGAAAAGTGAAATCGTTGTTGTGAGTTTAAAATATGTATTGTAACAAAAGGTTAAATGAAATATAGTTTAAATTTAAAGATGTCGTTTCACACCAAACCCAATAAGTAATTGTTATAAATCCTCGTAGTTATAAATTCTTAATATTATGTTGAGAGTCAATAATGTTACCTCAATAAACGTAAATTAATGCGATTACTCTAAATGTTGGATGCCGTGTTGAGAGTCAGTAAAAATTACTTGAAGGAAAAAGATAAAATCGTGCAGATATTGTAATACAATATGTTGAAGCTAATAAACCTTTCTTAAAATCAAATACGGTAGTTACTGCGACTTCAAAGATAAAATTTTAGGAAGAAAAGGTAAAGGCAAGTTAATTTCTACGGACTCTCAATATTGTGTTACGACAAACTGTAGTGAGAATAATATGACTTAGATTCAACAAAACTATTTGCGAGGAGAATTGATTGATATAAATACGACAGCTTCCCTAAATGCTATAAAATCCATAAAATTTTGTAACGATAATGAATGACTGAGGTGAACTTTTAAACTCTCCGAGGTAACGTATGCATTTATTTTATTATCATTTTAAAAATCTTCCAAATGAATATTAGGATCGTAAAATTCTTACTATAGCATAAGGTAACAAATAAATTCAACCCGTGTTCATGACAGCCATAAATACATCACCACCCAAATCCAATAGCAAATCAAAATTTTATTTGGCTAAATGAAATAAAATAAATCTCCAATCGACAATTCTACCGAGAATAAATTCTGTTGTTTAGGGTAGACCGAGATAGGGTGGCTAGAAAGGGAATGAACCGAACCCGGTTGCGATCACGTTGGAAAGGATCTCTATTGGATTTTCATAAACAATTAGGAAATAACACCTACAGAGAAATCCAAATAATATCTTAATATGTCATCCTATCCATGCCTGCGAATACCATTTTTCCGACGAAGGCAATCGGTTAATCAAGGCGACCGAACTTGAAATCAAAAGGAAATAAATTCTTCTTCGTCGATATTTCTTTGCTAGAGATTAAAGTCCTGAAATAATAAAGATTCAAAACCCGAAAAATCTAGCCTTGAATAACACTTACGATCATAATGAGTTTCATTAGAATTGTTTGCCACTTAAGTAAAAGAAAAGGAAGATTGAAATAAAATAATTACAACATTAAACCTACCGTCATTGAAGTCTAAAATAACTATCTCAGTAGTGCCACGTTGAAAATTGTGATTGTTTTGTAGTTATCGTCAATTTTATTTGATTCCAGAACAGTTGTCGAATGCACCGACGAGAAATCGGTGTGCCGGAATTTCATGAATAGATAGAAAAGCGAAAATAAAATATCACAAATTCACACACAGAAAGACATTGACCTTTAGAAACATTAATCGTGCGAAAATACCTAAATTTCTCTCTCACTGTCTAGAAATACCAACGATGATGCCAGACAAGAATGTATAAGCACACACCAATAACTGCATGCATTCTCGCTTGACGCCCTGACCAATAAATAGGCAGCGCTAGGGCGAGATCAATAGTTAATCTCGAAAAATTTTCAAATGCAACACCGTTCCAACCAATTGGATAGAAATACTTCAACAAGATCCCCAAAAGGAGTTACCTCGCTGGACTTCAGCTCGGGCGTCCATAGTAAATTATGTTTCTTCTTTATTAATTTTCTTCTCATGTATAAGCCTTAGAGGGAAGCAACGCTGTCCAGCCGTAATTTACGAACCCGTGCCATTTAATCTTAGAAAAGTTTTTTAATTACAATAAACCTCTCATCGATTTTCTCTTTGGTTTACGACAAAAAGCAGGGTAAATACAATCGACGACTTACTCCCAACATTAAATGAATACGAGAAGTACTGAACGACCGTTGCTATCATCGACCCAACTTCAATTTGTGCGACGAAAGGAGACTACCAATGCCAATGTAATTTATGGGCAGCGTTGGAGGAATTTTTTGAGTTAAGATCCACCTTATTCCAATTGCCATGCCTGAACCGTAGTTGTATTTTATGGGGAATGAGTCAAATGCTGGTAATTAATTAGTATCGTTGTTTTATTTAACTAAACCCGTAATTAAGTAGTGATCTTGCTATGGCTCAATTTTGAGAATTTTTCATTTAAGTAAATAAAATTTAGTAGGATAGGGTAGTGTATTCTCCGATAATTAATAACGACGAGTTGAAATTCCCCTTTAATAATAAATATTCAATAAATAGGGTCATAATTTCCGCGTTAATCATAAATTATTTAATGAATATGATCGTGATTTTTGTTGTTTTAATAAAGAATTACTTAATGGGTAGAATATAATTAGATTTTTGTTGAGGGTTGACGATCGCCAAAAAATTAAACGAGATTATTCATTTAGAGGTAAGTAATGTATTATTGATTAACAAATCATAATGGATTTAGGGAGCCCTTAGAATAAACTAGAAATTAAGACACGCCATCGTCAATCATTAGCAAGGGCTTATTTTTTGAAAGTTTTGGATTCCACCGTAAATTCAATTAAATGAACTAGCGAAATTAATAATTTTCTTAATTACATAATACATCACGGCATGACAGTTCAAATAGTTTTGGAGCTCAAGTTAGGGGGAATTAATGATCAGTTCGGGCAGTTTCTGACGACCCCGCTCTAGTCGATGTACGTGTTCATACAGGTTTGACTGTATTAGAAAATTTTTCACTTAATTTGAAATACTATTCCCTACAAAATTGAAACAATCTAAATCTACTCGGATGGATCAGCGTACTCTTTAAAACGCGCAGGCCGCTGATCGTTGGCGACAGGCCATGTGGGATGCGGGCTTTACCGTATCCCAGGCGAGAGAGCTCCGATCCGGTACTCTACGACAAACGGAAGATATCGAGCTACCACTTGTAGCGATAAAACGGGAGACGGGTCGCAATCCGGCCAGGGAAATTCGCGAACAGGCTGAGTTCCTCCTCTCTCGTCTCGAGGAACATCAGCGCCAGACCGATCTCCAAGTAGCTAGAGCCAGGCTATATCTTGCAAATGTAGAGGAAGATATCGCTGCCGGCAGAACTGCATGTACCGACGACTACACACCGCCACACAGCTCCTCTTTCAACCGGGTTGACGTACGGTCGAACGTTAATTCCACGAACATCCATGTTGTCGATCCCCCGAAGACCCTCCCCAGCCGCAGGAGAAGAACAAAACGACCAGTCTACGTATATCGTGAGCAATCTTACGCTCAGCCGGCCCCGGAAGAAAGCGTTGATAGGTACCACCGAACCCATCATTTCCGCTAGTGATCCGTCTGCGAACTATACAAATTAACGATAACGCTTAGTAAAACTAAATTTGAATAAATAATTAGTTGGTATTCGATTTCTCATTTTTCTAGAATTAGTTTATTAACAATAATACTTGTATGATTAATTAATTGAATTAAGATTAGTAGACAAGAGTTAATTTCACCTTTTATAGATATGGAATCACTGAGGGTTCTACAGCAGGAATTGGAGCACGCGCGTAGAATCAACAAAAGTTTCTACGAGAAAATCCTCCAGCTATCAAAGGAAGCCCAGCAAATAAAAGCCACATGGGTAAAGCCGAAGGTAGTAAAGTCGCTCTATCAAACGCTCACGGCCGCGCAAAAGGGCTGGTCCGAAGAAAAGCAGTTGAACCAAAGCCTGAGGAGTTAGCAGTGTCAGCCTGCCAGGAGGGAGCGGCAGTAACCTATCCCCTCGTCTTCGCTCCTGCTCAACTGGCGTACAGAGAGACAACAGCAAGCCCGAAGGTCACGCCGAAGACCAGCGGCTACCAGCCTGGGCGTAAAGAACGAGCTAAATGCCGAGCCGCTCGAATACTAGACCGCACGTATTCGACATACCGAGATGTGTTGCTTCATTTATGAAATATATATATATATATATATATATATATATATATATATATATATATATATATATATATATATATTTGTTGTTGTTTAAATGTTATTTAGAGGATTTGATAAGTGGTAAATCGCAGAAAGTAGTATGAAGTCATTAAAATGTGTAAATGAGAAGTTTTCATGGGAATTTTAGATATGAATGATGAAATTAATGGTATAAGGAGACCTAAAAATTGAAAGCGAGCACAGGTCTTCTATCGACAGCTCGTTGGACCCAGAGATCGTTCGGTCAATTATAGCCTTAGTAATAGCGCTCACTTTTTGCGGACGATCTACCCACTCGAACACAGTTCCAACGTTGCTTAGCAACGGGTGCCGAGTGGTAATCGAAACACGTTTATATGGGGTTGCCTGGGTCACAACCATATAGTTTCAAAATATCAACACCCAGTAACCCACCAGTAATAACATCATAGAAATTATTTGCAACTAGAATAATAATTGAAAATGTCTAATAGTCACCTAAAACTAAAAAATTAATTGTCAATAATAATTCTAGAACACCAACAGATGCAAAAACAAAAATAATGGTAAAAATAATAAGAATAATCACAACAATAATAATTGAAGCAAGGCGTCATTAAGTGTGTAAAAGACAATTTAAGTGTCAATAAACAATAGAAAATTTAGTATACAAAGTGAGAGAATTCTCAGTTATGTCACACAAAAAATTCTTATTATCGACTATTAAAATAATAAATTATAGCATACAAATTTATATAGCTGAGCTCAATCAACTGTAAATAGAGTAAGAACAGGAAACATCATATAAAACCACTACATGGAATCGTTAATTAATTTTTATTAAAAGGTGAAATTTATTTTATTGTATACATATATCTGTCATCAAATAAAAATTTGAAACCAATGTTTGTGTTCTTATTTATATAGGACATCAATAACCTTAATTAAAAATTTAAACATAAATAATGTACAATAGGTTAAAATAAACTTATACTTTAAATGAAAACTTGGCATATAAATTAAGTCAAAAATTATAAATTAACTAATCTTTAAATTAAATTTAAACTTATCACAAATTACAAATTTAGCTTATCATAAAATTAATCTATCAAAAATTAACTAATTCAAAACATTAAATTGAACTTATCATAAATTAACATATAATTATCATTAATTAAATTAATTATATTCGTTAAATTATAAGTAATAATTTAAAAGTTAATATCGATTTATAATTAATTTTAGATATATTTAAAATGAATATGGATTTAACTGTCAAAGAAAAAATACTTTTAACCTAAAAGCTAATGATGAAGACTATGACGGTAATATTTTTTTTTTGTAATTTAAATTGCAAATTTAACTGTAAAAATAATTAAAGTATATGTATTTTAACTATTTTGTAATTAAAATTAAAGTAAATAGATTAAAATAGTTAATTGACATCATTTTTTAAATTAATTATTTTAAATATTAAATGGTAAAATATGTGACTAGGATGTATAAAAATGGGCGAAAATATTGACGATGATGAAGATACAAATAATGAAAAAATGAACAATAATGAAGAAATTGATGGTTATATTTTTAAAGTGTAAATTCTTTGAAATTTTAAGATTTGTTACATTAATTTAATATTAAACTGTAAATTTTAATTAAATTAAGATTTGTTAACAGTAAATTAAGATTTATTAATCAAACTAAAGTGAATATATATATAATCTGTTTAATTATTAAGATTGACAAAAGAGATGCGGATGACGACGATACCAATGAGTGACGAAGACAGTGAAGACGATGATTTCAATGCCATTGATTTTGTGTGTATTATGATAGGTTTGATGGGTCTGTTTTATTCCCTTTTTTAATAATTATTTTTAAGCTGGTTGGCGGCTTAAATCCATCTAGTTGGAGGCCTATATAAATATTTATTTGTTTTGAAACACTAATTAATTTGGTCATAATGCCGATGATGCTTTTCGTGACCGTGCATTCACAGTAAAAGTTGCGATATTTGCCGGTTGTTTACTACCACTCGTCGAGCTAGGCTCAATTTGTTCTATGATGCCTAGGTACTTTTTGACCCCATTTTGGCGAGTCACGGACGAGCTCTGTGCACCTGAACGAATACCCAGCGTGTATTTTAGGCACATTATTTGGTCACCGCTCAATAGATCAGGCAGTATTAAAAGTATTCACTTTACATTGTCTTTTCTCTTCTGGAATTTTTAATTGCGTGTTGTAAGTATTATTATTGTATCAATTACACCACTCGTTAAGTAGGTGAAGTTTTAGCTACCCATATAGGCAGACCATTTTTAAATATATATTTTTATCTGTTTTACCGAAAATTAACCTTTAAAAACCCCACTAGAGCCAGACCTCTCGAAGCCCAATAGATTTGACCCTTCATAAATTGATCTGTTCAAAATTATTCCTAACTCTTGCATAAAACCTAAAAGCGCAATAGAACTAAAATTGTAGGTCATGAAAACCATAATCAATGACAAACCCAAACTACCAAAATCCAAAACCACACAGATCAGCAATCCATTATCCTATTTTTTATCTAATCAAAATAATATTAATAATCAGCATGACACTTAACACTATTCCTAATAGTGGACACCGTTGTCAGCTCAAACCAAATAAAGTGCTCAGTTTCGAAAGCACCAATCCATAATACCACGGCATACACAATCGACTCCGTATCATCAGACAAAAATCCAAGGAAACATCCAATCAGTCGTGCATATTCGTCGACAGATCAACCAAGCCAAAACCAACAAGAGGAAATCACCAAGAAAGGAAACCAAAGCTATTATCAAGGACGATTGTGAAACATTTGTAACTAAATTTGATATGACTTATCGAATTTGATATCGAATTTACTTGAGACTAATTCAAACTTAATCAAACTGAACTGAATTTTTTTGTTGTATATAGTAATCAGACTGTAGGCCCATCTCTAATCTTGATAACCATGTATACTATAGAAATTTTATAAATGTGGGTATTGAGGTCACGACCATACAGCTCATATTATCAATGAATGCACTAAAGTAGAATCGGTTAGGATTTACACCTTGTAGAAATTGCGGGTCTCAATTTTTTGGGCCCCTGAGTGTTTATGTTGGGCCAAGACTAAGTGAACCTGAAATTTATTTAAATTAATTGACATAGCATGCAAACATAGCAGTACTAATTTAAAATAAACCTATAAAACATCAAATAATTACTATTAAATCTGAGGAAAAATACAATTACATAACCTAATTACTTTTTCCTAACTAGCAATCATTCTCTACTAGTGAAACGACGGAAATCGATTTTGTGGATCAGAAATCGTAATCAGCTGCATATCAAGCACACTTACGAAGCTTATAACTTGGACGTATGTTACGATTTCTCTGTAATGAATTATTATACTTCATGTGAATGATGCTACGAATTATTCGATTATTGACTTACAAAATCGTTTTAATTAATGAGAGTCAA
Source organism: Schmidtea mediterranea (assembly GCA_022537955.1). NCBI lineage: Eukaryota > Metazoa > Platyhelminthes > Tricladida > Dugesiidae > Schmidtea > Schmidtea mediterranea. The sequence goes on from CM039680.1 coordinate 164,958,066, forward strand.
AACATCTGTGGTCTTCAACCGCAACAACACACAAGTCAAAAAAATCTAACACAAGTCAACGGACCAATAGTCTAAGTGCAGTCTACCTGCATCGGCACCGTGAACTGTAAGGCATGTTAGAGAAAAACGACAGGCTGGAGCTTAAAATCTTTATCCTTAATAGCAGTAAAGGGTGAATCGAGTAAGGGTTTTTTTGGCTAGTCACACTTTTCTTCGAAACAGAAAAATCACCCTAACTTAAATGAACATATCGGCTTAAAATCACTTACTTCGGATAGCTCAGTGAGCATCCATATATATATATATTATTCAATGTATGTCTGTTTACTCTGTATGTCTTGTATGTATTACTAAAATATTCATCCGATCGCTAAGAAACTTTATTTTGGGTTATTATTTTCAAGTCGGTCAATTCTGACTCCACGTGTTCTTTAGATAATAAATAAACAAACTCAACACATAATACGTTTATTAATCTCGATCACAAAATTTACAATTTGTCACAATATTTGCACTGTTTTATCAGTATTCGATTCTTATCGTGGAGGCAGATGTCGCAATGTAATATCACCTCGTCTAGTACGTTAATTTAATTATAATTGACTTAAATTTATTTATGTTCAGATCCTGATCTTCTCTGATTTTCTTAATATCAAATTCTCTTTTCAAACTTTCTTTGACCAACTGCAACTCGTCTAATTTGCGCTTTCATTTTATACTGAGAATAATTATCTATAATTATACAATTATTGTTCCAAATCTTTAGGGATCATTGAGACAATACAACCAACTCGGAATGATTAGGGTAACACTAATTATTTGAGATTATACCAAATTGCTTGGGATATTTATTCATTTGTTTTTATCCCTAACGCTCAGCTAAGTTAATTTTAAAATTTTAATCCATGTGATTTTACTCGCTCGGGTTTCCATTAGCTCGGGCTTTCCATTAGCCAATTAATTAACTTTAATTAATTTGTATTTTCGGTATCACTTTTCCTAGGGACCATTCATTAATTTTTTGTTATTACTGGATTCGTATTATGATTTGGTGTTCAACCATACCCATTTCCCCCGATCAATATTAATTTACAAATTTTATAAATTTTTAATTAATTTTGCACTTTAATGATTTTTGATGTTTTTTTGTTTACCTTAGATTTTTCGAGTGCAATGATTTTATTTCCATAATTTATTATAACTAAATCAACATTTCTCCCCCTTAATTAAGATTCCTCCTCGAATCCATTTAATTATTTAACTATATACCTGTTTACTGCATGTTCGATGCCGAACAAACGTCGTTTACATATAATAAAGATATATAATTTACAGGCTACCAAAACCATTGCCTTCTTTTAATGATATAAAAATAATACTAATAACAATAATAATAATAATAATAATTTTGGGCTAGCACTAAGTTTTGTTTAAATGAGTTGGAATGAGTAGGACGAATCTATTATTAGAAGTGAGCATGAACGATTTGCGTATGCCGTATGAAGGATGAATCTATATGAAATGTTATTATGAACAATTATATGTTACGAAATCATAAAATTAATTTTTGGCGAAATTTTTCCGGCCTACATCCACACACCAGCAAGTAATTAAAATCAATACATCCCTATAGAGCGGTGTAAGTGCGGTTCATCCGCCAATAGCTCGTGCCCGTGAGAGATCTAGCCGTGGGTAACGTCGGACTCGAACGTCAAATCATTTGCGCTTATAAGGGCAGTGGGGAAATCGGGAATCAATTTTTTGGTTTATCCCTTTCCATCCACTCTCGAAAAATCGACCTAAACTTCTGGTACTCATCGGCTAAAATTATAACACAGAGTAGTCCAGTAGGCACTCTTAAAACCTAATATAAACATACAGATTTCTTAGGAACAACTTGAGGTTAAAGGGAAGGAGACTTGCGGAAATCGATGTAACGATCATGTCAAATTAAAATTTACTAAATATCCTATTGAAGTAGACAAGAGTTAAATGATTTAAATGGAATTATTTAAATATGACTAAAGTATTGTCCTATCAATAAAAGTTAAAACTAGTTCCGTAAATAATAGGAATGGTAGAGCAAAGGCTATTAAATACAACCCCAGTAATAATTGTTGATTGGAGGCAAATCCTAATCCCGTGAGTCACAAAAGATTAGAATAAAATTATCCATGTGATTCCCTGCCAGTATAGAATTAAACCATGATGTAGTAAAGGTGTTGGGCTTAGAGTCAAAATTAAAACAAAAACGGTAAAACAAATTTAAAAAATAATAAAATAAAAATAAGGAAAATGGTCACTGTACATACATACGCACCACAAGCAGAAACCAAAAATAAAATAAAAAACATTAAATAAACAAATTAAAACATAAAAAATATTAACTAAAACATATATTAATAAAACCGAACAAGACACGCAAGGCAAAAAAAAACATATGAAATAAAATAAACTGCCAAAACCTTGCAAAATAAGGTTTAGAAAAGACATAGGCAGAAGCGGCAACCAAGAAACAAAATGCTAAGGGTTAAAAAGAATATTACAGAAAAAGAATAATAACAATAAAATTCAACAGCAAAAAATTAAAATATCAAAAAATCGAGAAAAATACATAAAAAATTATAAAAATAATTTTAAGTTAATAAAAATAATCAAAAACCCTTAAAATGGAACACAAGCATAAAACCACTATATAAACAATGACCAAATTCATTATTTTTAACTTTACTTTACCTAACCTAACTTCACTTAACTATTATTTTGATTCATTTCAATTTGCACTAAGTAAGGACTTTTGATTTTTAATTTTCTTTCGATGTTATGATAAACTTATTCTCTCATGTAATTAATTAAAATGTTCGTAACGTTTCAATTATTTTAATGTTATTGATTATATCGAGGTCCCCATAAATATTTATACATTTATATGTATTGTAATAGCTGTCAGGAGGGCAGGTCGGTGGTCCGGCTGACGGATTAAGTTCCGTTAGTTGAGATCGCGGGCCGAACACTCCTGAAAACTCGGTCGTCCGCGGCGAGGTCTGGTCGAAAGACGCAGGACTCTACCCGCAGGGCATCATTTTACCACTCGTAACGGCTGATGGAATCGTCGGCCATAGACGAGCAGAAAATTAAAATCAAAGGAAGAGCTTCAATAGTTAGAGGGATTAGGAATGATTGCTAGACCATCATTAGTTGAATTTTTCATAAGGGGTAAGGTAATAACGCCAGCATGATTACAACCTAATTAAGGTGAAATTAAATCTCTGTTGGGAAGTGTCAGACAACGAATATTACCTCTGTATGGAATTAGAAAGTTATAGACAAAACCTTTTTAATAATTTGAATTAGTAAAATCCAATAAATTTTCTAATAAACCTCAATATAGATAGAGCTAGGTGACGCCAATACAAAATCCACTAACTATCTAGTGAAAACTACGTGATAATTAACACGCTAAACCAAAGTCTACGCTACTATTTACATCTCTGCCCTGACTCGAGGATCACGGTCATAACAAACAATATGAAAACCCAATAATATAGGCGAATGTAAACATCCGCAACGCAATTATTTGTGCGTTCATAATTTTCAAATACAAAAATCAATATCACGGGAATTAATTTCGATCCATATAACCCCATCAATTGGAATTTTCTTCCTTCTATAAGACCAACCCGGAGAATATGTAAGTTAGTTGTTTATTATCAACGATAAATGAGGAAATTTCTAATATATTATGAGTACAATTCACCAATAGCGTTAATTATAGCGTTAGAAAATGTGCGACTGTCCGACAATCCGCCCTAACCTATGGTTAAATTATCTAGGATTAGTTTTTCGGAAAAAGGGATCTCTTATCAATAATTTAGTGCGTCGATTTTACTATTTAAATGAAGTTCGAATGATATAGGCGAGGAACCGAATACTGAATTACCGTTATTGATTTTACTTAGACATCAAACGTAACATTATCGAATGTTATTTAGTACAATTAGTTCGAGTATTTATTATTATTAACCTTAATAAAATTATAGCTTCTCAGTAGTAGTATAAATTAAGGTAACGAATTAATGAGTGACGAAAAATTTCTCTCCGAGTATCGGTATGCAGAATTATAATACAAATGACCAGATCAACGTAAAACTACATTCACCATACACTGTCATATGATTTCTCCCTTATTAAATCTGGGCGATTCCCATTATTCTCCTGGAGAACTATCTAATTAACCACAAGTTTAAACTGTAGAGTTCGTAAATGTATTTACAACGGCATCTTGGGTCAACACAAAGACGACTAATTAAGTTATTAAGCTGATTTTTCTTATAACCTATCATTAACGTTATTATTATTATTATTATTATTATTATTATTATTATTATTATTATTATTATTATTATTATTATTATTATTATTATTAGCATAATTATTATCATTGTTGATGTTGTCACTATTGGTACTAAAATAATTATTACCATTATTATTGTCATAATTATTATATTCATTATTGGTATTATTCCAACCAACATTTGATTAACTATATTCTTAATATGATTTCTGTTCCTCCTTTTTAGCCGTTTACTTATCAGGTGTTTTTGTAAATTCCTTAAAGTCGTAGGAATTCCTAAATCCTTATCCGTCCGCATCAACCACTTGAAAAGAGAAACTTGAACCTTATCTGCCAAACGTAAAATTTATCCGAATAATCCCTGTGCAATTTATTGATGCCGTCAATATCTAACTTACCCCGCATACCGAGGATCTCGCCATCAGTCGCGGCAACGATAAAAAAGCTGGACAAGCTAGAAAGAGAACACTCTATCCTTCGGGCAAAATATCAGAAGGTTAAGGGCACCTGGAGTTCGCCCGAGGCCACTCACGGCCTATACCAGAAGATATCTCGCCTCTCGAGGGCCCGAGACGATCTGATAATCGAGAACCGGAGTCAGCGGATTACGATATCAGAACAAAGCGCTGCGCTCCGGCAGATATTTACCGAGCATGAGCTCCAGTTTCGCTTACCGAGTCGAAGAGTGGCGCAGGAAATCGATATCATTCCTGCGCATCATCTCCCTCTCCATCCCGCAAATCACCCGCACAATGGACCTCTACTGAGCGGAAGTGCTGAAGTTAGAAAAGGAATTCAGAGGCGTCGACCAAACCGGAGCTGTCACCGCAGAGAACGACGACTGGCAGAAAACGCCCTGTTACAGACCAATCATTTGACCCAGATGTGATATACGCACCGGGGTCACCGTTCTTCCGTCACTCGTCCTCTGCCAAAATAAACCTCAATATGGTAGAAAGTGAACAACCTAGTCAAATTCGCATCTCTACGATGCTAAACCTCACTCCTATTGAAACAGGTATCCTGAGCGATCGCGCCGCTCCAATTATCCTATCTACGATCGAGCCGGCTACTTCGTCTCAAGAAGGGTCGAGCCAGGCAGCCTCAAATCCTCCTTCAAGATATCCCAAACGTCGACGGTTACAACGTAGATATCGACAGGGACGATTAATAGACACGCCCCAAGTGTGGAACCCTTCAGCTCTAATTTTGCACAAAACTTTATGATTGATCAACCCGACCCTATCTTCTACCCTTTGCATATTTATTATGATTTGGTTTAACCGGAATTTTCATGTGTTGACTTATCATATTCTGCATTTGTACTACTCTATAAATGTATTTATAAATTATATGGTCTACTTAGCGTATTCGTTCTTTCCTACAGTAATTTAATATTAAATGTAATGATTAATTAGATATTATTTAATTATACGAATGTATTAATATCTATTATTTAATTCAACATAATGTGTAATAAAGTCTTACGGAACCATAGTAGTAATAAGGGACAACTTAATAGGTACCCTATGCAATGGTAATTATAATCGGGTTTGCCATAATTTAATGATTGCAGTCCTGTTGTAAATTCGCAACCCCATAGTTAGGATTTGATGTTGAAAATGTGTTACGAGTAACCGATACTCTCTCAATTCGTAACAAATCCCCAGACGCAACGAACCAGGTTCTCCTTAAGGGTTATAGTATCAGAATGAAATGCGTAAGACCTTCTTGCGGCCGTGGTGAACCGGAAAAACGAATGGTGTTCGGGGAGTAGTATTGGCAACAATGCTCACCTGCTCTAATGGCATTCGGCTGTCCTACACAGTAGCAATATGGTTCCGACCATGGGTGTACGACAGTAAGCGATAAATTGTGTGGTGTGCGTGGATGACCAACCCTAAAACAAGAAAGGCAGGATTTTAACGAGGGTCATAAGTTCCCATCAGTAAAGTTTTTCCCGTACACCAACAAAGGTTACGAGTAACATTTCGCCATATAGTTAGAAAATAAAGTATACATGTAGCAACGACCATCAATATTAACTGTTAAAATAACTATTAATAGTTCAACCACTAGAATTCCATATGTGCGTAATAAATCATTGAAAACTATGCCAAAATAACGTATACCGTAAAACCGGACGTATGACCCATATTAGTAGTGAGAAATATCCCTCAAATTAGACTAGAGAGGGATCCCACAAAACAATAATGATCATTAACTCACCCTAATATCAGCAAAGAGCTTATCGCACGTAATAGATACCAACGTATTCAACCAATCAACCAAAAGAAAATCAAAAGTCAAGTCCGAGTCATGTATTTATTATCAAGAAACTCACCCTGTAAGTACGCCACGCAGACAACCGTAACCAAGACCTTAAAACTCATTCAGAGACATCTTGACTTCCAGCCAGGTTACGAAGCGGAGCTCGAAAGCAGGATCGAGATTTAGAAGCGCTGCGATGAGCTCGACCAATTAGGGCTGCATTAGCTAGCAGAATAAAAGGACTCCGCTAAAACGAAAATATTATACGAATCGTCAATAAACATTTCAATTAAAATGGAAATTGATAAGCCAACTTATTCATTTCGTTAAGTCGACTATAACGCACCAAAATCAAACTCACCCATTCAAACGATAGCCCTCAGAGGATTTCAACTTCGGACCTCTAAGATGAAGAATGTTAAAATTGTAGAATTTATGGTCTGACAAAATTAACCAGAGATATATAGAATCAAATCATCCGTAGTATGGCAGAATTTCTATGAAATAAAAAATGATAAAATAGCCAGCTCATAATCAAATATACTGAAGAAGCAGAACCACAGCATGCAAACCAATGCGATGAGAGGTAGAAAATTCCGCTGATAAAGTAATGCAGATAATCTTCCTACGAGAAACACCGCCCAAAAATCAATGAAAGAAAATTTTAACTACAACCACTCAGAAGAGGCTACCGAGTTTTTCACTCTTACCCGCTCGCGGAGGAGGCGAGCTAGCTAGTCATATAAATACGTGGCAGCGACATTAGTATTGTTGAAACAAGATGCATAAAATGACAAACAAAAAGGATATTAATGGGCACGACGAACCACAATCAAGGAAAACCAGGACGTTTCTCAGCAAGAATACGGCAACCCGAGGGCCAACAGAGATCCATGCTGACAAGAACAATGCTATACAGATCACCACCCATGAAGAATATTGTTCGGAAGACCACGCTGCAGGTAAGGCCAACCCTTTATTCGTTAGATTCTCTTATAATTAATATAAATTTTGTTCTTACTGAGATTATTTACTTAGTGTAGGATTATATAACGTAAATATTGGCACCAAAAATCTTTCTCAAAAGAAATAATATAATAACATTATTTAATTAAAATGTGTTTTCCTACTGAAATTATTTATCATATAACAATGTCACAAACATATTAATGCTGTAAAACAAAGGAAAAATTTTTACAATTTTAGAATATTCTAGAAAAACTTTGTTATAATGCATCAAACACACACACGAACAATCGTGATATATAAGGCAGTGCTGGGCAGACAGATTTCAGTACGTTTTAAAATTTTACAGTACATTTTATTATCTTACAATACATTTTCACTTACGTACTAACTCTCTCAAATTATTTTATTATTTTACTTTGTGCAATTGCTGGTTGATTATTATCCTGAATCTGTTTATTGAAAAAATTTTGAGACAAGTAAAATCTTTTGGATTTTTATATGAAATTAATAGAATTTTTGTTAACCCAATTTTTGTTATCATTATGTTATGTAATTTATTGATTTAATTACAATAATTTTTGATCACTAATTTTAGTTTCTGTTATTTCATTTAAATTCTAACTTACGCACTTTTAACGAATGGTTTTTATTCATGACCGAACCCCATCTCGATGGAGTGGCGTCATTAAATTTCTTCAAAATATGCAAGATAATAAATTTATATTGTTTTTACTGACTGCGCGTAGTGATAAACTACGGACTGTAGTACCCAGGAGGAAAGATTGCTGTGAGGGCGATGGTTCAGAACAGAGTCCAAAAGACTTATTAAATAAGATTTTCCCTTCAGGAAATTTCTTAAATATAGAATTATTAATTAAGATTTGAATTTAATCTGTATTGAATGAATTATTAATGATAAATGGGTAACCAAATTTTAATTACTATTCCTCGAAATATAACTTGGGCCAGCGTTTAACAATCAGCTTGAAAGTCGATGAGAAAATGAGGTCACTGACGCATACATAAGACCGATAATAAGGGATGGGGAAAGGTGAATAGTAATATAGGAGTCAGAGGAGTTAAGTAGACGTAAGCCCTTCTAACGGCAGTCAGGAACCCGAAAGCGAGATTATCACGAGTAGTCTTAGAAATGGGGCTCACCCGCTCGTATATAGTGGTAAGATCAAAATTGTGGGGCGTCTGAGTGAGATAGCATCGACCCTAAGAAAGTAAGGTTTTTGGTGAAGCAAAATTGGTTGAGTAAAATGCGCACGGATTTAAACAAAATTAATTACACCCAGTACACCAACAATAGGTTTGATTTGAAATCTGCATCGCTGTCTGCATGTTATTTTCGATTCATTTAAACAAAATTCAGTCTTGGACTAACATGGGTTTTTCTAGTTTTCTATTTCATTTTTCACTTTATTTACACTAACTATTCACAATTTTTATATACACTTTACATATACGTTTTTTCATCTTTATACATGTATGTTGTACTCTTCCTAACCCTTCACCTCCTGGTGCTCCTTGGGGTTGGGGTATCGGTACTTCTTCATTATTCTTGGATTCTGCTGTTACGGTGTAAATGGGATCCAAGTTATTGGCGGTAGGCTTCTTATCGAGATTAATTCTTCCCTCAGTATTGTTAAGGTATTTAGCTCCTCATTCAACAGATAAGATAATTGGATTACTTTTTCCGTCAAGCTTTCAATTTCTTCCTCTAATCGCGTATTTCCACGGATCTTTAATCTTCCAATCTCTGTTGGCATCTTTTACTTTTGTTTCGATTGTCTCTTTCTCTCTTCCCGTAGAGTCTTCTGTCTATGCAGTGCGATATCTCTTGTGACATAACTTTGTACCCATCCAGTTCTGTATAGTGTGGGTTGTAGGAGATCGGTATAACTTGACCCCAATCATATAATTCTACCTGACTGCCATTGGATACCCGTTTCTAGGCAACGTTGGTACTGTAAACAATAGTTCTGTTACCGTCAAAGGTGAGCTTTGTTTCCAAAACTGCAAAGACCCGGTCTACAGCTGGTTCAGCGAGCTACCGATGGAAGGTCCATGCTCATCTTATCTTCCTTAGGTCCCTTACTCACTCTATTTCAACTCGCAATACCCTGACCCTCAGAGAGATTTATTCCCAAAATCACATTATTTATTTGGAACACAATTGAATGCCAGAAGCAGCTTTACTTATCAACAACTTATATTTATCAAAACGCTAATCGTCTTAAAGTAATTTCTGTTTTTGTCGCCTCCTTTCTGCTCGGCCTGGTCTTGCGCGAGACTTAGGTTTAAATGACGGTTGTACCGGACTTGTCGCTTTCTTATAGGCTAATTGGGCTCGGGCGAACACCAGGGGATAGGTGACCGCCTGCCCCTTCTGGCCTGCCGTTACGGCCACTTCCAGCCCGCGAATCTGAACCTTCTGGGCTTGGTTCAAGGCTCTTTCCTCCTGCCAGCCCTTCTGCGCTGCGTCGCTCTTTTGGTAAAGCCGCTTCACTCTAGCCGGCTCGGACCAAGTAGCACTAACCCGCTGCAGCTCGCGGCTTAATTGCAAGCACTGCTGATGCAAGTTTGTATTTTACTTGCGGAGGTCCTTTAATTCTCTGGCGATTTTTTGCATGGCGTCAATCATTGTTTTTTCTTAATAATAAATTAGATATAGGATCAATTTCAGATTTTAAATTAAAGGCAAAAATAACAAAATTCCAGTCCCACCCTATTATTATCCTATGCGTGGTTATCTCCGGAAAACCGGTTCATTGCACACCTTATTTAGTTCTCGAGTGTAATTTTATCATTTACATGCACAAAAAGAAAAGATTTTTCCAATACAACTAATTTATTGAAAAATACAAAGCAAAATGTGATTCGATTAAAGTTGGTGCAGTCGTTTATTAGTCAATCGCCTCCGCGAATAGGCGTGCTTTTCAACACCTCGATCCTCCAGAATATCTCGAATATCTGGTTGGAGGAGGCTTTTCGGGACCACTAAGTGCACGGGCGCGTCACTCTCCAGTAACGCCGGATCCCGATAGTCGTAAGCCACACCATAGGAGGGCAGGTATCCGTCCGAGCTGGGAATACGTTCACTGGCGATGTCCCGATTAATCCGGGCGAGGTGTTTCTTTTGCCGTCTCGCCAAAAATCGGTATAGCCAATCTAAATGCTGTAGGCGGTGGAGCTCGCCTTCTGCTTTTTGCCGGATCTCACGTGCGGGGTTTCGACCCGACTCACGCTTGATAAGCATGATGGGGAGTTCGACATCTTCTCCTGACTCATTAGATTTTCGATTCGGCCACTCGGGGGTACCATAGGTCGATATGGTGTATCCCCGATCCCATAATGCCTACCGCTATCTCCCGACAAATCTGGTCGGCACCGTTAGCGTGGTCCGATCCACATCCTCCCAATCACTGCTCTGGGTACTTGATGATAATGAATTAAATGATTACAAACCTAAATTAATTGTCTTCCAGATGATGAGCTAATATAAAAGGGATAATGAAATTTTGGGCATTTTTTGAGCCAAATTGTTGATCAAAGAACCAACAAAAATTATATAGGTGCGAGTTGGTTTGCAAACCTAGTTGACTATAGTTAAGTATAATATTAATCTAAATTATATTGTCCATCCATACGGCAACCCTTTTTCGTTCTTAATGATTTAAAAATCTTAATGATAATTATTATAAGCGGTAAATAATATCTAATTAATCTAATTAGTCGAATTATTAATCTTGTTCTTATAGTAAGAAAGTTTAATAATTCTAATCAACTTGCTTTAAAAAATAATTGAAAATATAAATACTTCTAGTAATTTAACTATCACCATGATAATACCATACGGAGTATTTCCACGAACTTAAATACTCTAAATAAGAAAAAACAAAATTAAGACCTTCTAAAAGGGCTAAACAGCCAACAAAAAGGGAATTTCCTAGTTAAGTAATTCAGATGATAAAATACCTTAACCAAAACTTATATAACGTATCATAGCATAACTCTGATTGAAAAATAAAATAAAGATATTCATTAATCTCCGGATGATAGTTAGGTTATTAGCGATGGGATCGATAAACATTCTCCGCCTTATAAGTTTTACATTTTTCTACTTCGGATTTGACTGGCCAAGAATGGGGGAATCTAGTTTAGACGATTTGATGGGAATGCCACGACTAAAATTTACCGGTAGTTTTGGTCATACTTAATCTATGGGAACTGGCTGTTCCAATGTAGGATAATTCTGGTTCACTGGCTCGTGTTTCACATTGGGCGTTAATGAAGACAGAACAGAAACATAAGAATCATATACTAATTTTATTTTGAATCAAATTGTGGTTGGAATAGCCGTACTTGGTGCCTCATCTTTCGTAGGATTATTTCCTTGACTGTGCATAGGAGCAGCATACAATCGGGAGTCATGTACTTTGGACATTCGACGATTGGGATCTTCTGTTAGCGATTTTTTTCTCGTCTTCTCCATATTAGTCTCTCGCATTGAAAATGTTGATGTCAGAATATCTGTCATAATTTTCTAGATCTGGTATGGTCCTATTCACTATATATACGCCATATCAATTGGTGTGTGTCACCACGTGGCAGAACAGAAAATCTCCACGCGAACTGGTGATTGGCGGGTGTTCTTCGTTTATTCAGAGTAGTCTGCGCACACACTGACTGTGTCTCCGACTTTCTTCTCAGCCAATTGCCGAGTCACGTCATCAAGTGTGCGCTGCCACATGTTTGCATGCCGATTTTCTGGCATATAAAAGATCTGCCAAATTATCGATTGGAATTTTCTTCCTGTTTTCTACCATTCTATTAGTGGATATTTCCTATCTCTTCGCTATATCTAGTTGATCACGTGGAAATTAATTTTCAAACATGGATGTCATGAAGATATTTATACTGCCATTGTTCTGACTTTATTGTCAGTATCCTCACTTCGATCTTTACGGTTGGTTCCAATGGCCCATTATTATATCATCCAATCTGTTCAGACAATTATTCTCCGAAATCGGCCTCGTCTCGACCGGTCAGCTAAACCTCGGTCAATATTCGCCGCTTACCAGCGTTCGGAAGAACTTCTTTATCAATATGCGGAGCTACTAATCGCAAGATCTCCACCTAATGCGTCGATACCATTTTCTTCCGAAAATCAACCTTTGGCGGATATGGCAGCTGGATGAATTTCCTTTTGGGTTATAACGAGATATGGCTCGCTGGGTCATCCAATTTATGTAAGTGTCGATATGTGGCTACAAGGTGCAAAACCAGAAAAGTTGATGATCTCCTTTTTATGTAATAAAGCTTTAATTACTTATATTTTATGATGTGTACAAGGTTTGTAGTCGTTTACCTTGTCTTGATTTATTTGGGATGTCTCGTTATTGAACGGTTAAATTGTTCACTCACCCCTGTAATAAACTTATAGCATCATCATTTATCGATAGAGAATATGGGATGGGTTGACTATTTAATCATGACTGTAAAGGAACCGTTGCTGACTATGACCTACGAAAGAAGAATAATTAAGATTTCTTCTTACACCATTTTCAACTAGTAATAATCTATGGGTGTTCATTTAGTTTTGTTCATAAGTTTATTTAAACCAATAAATTATTTCGTCTTAGTTTCTAAATAATGATCGATTTATGGGATTTTAAGTTTAGCCCTAATTTGATTGTACTAAATTGCTGATGCTCAGGAGGTTTGGTTCGGTTAACGTTCTATCAATACTTTATTCAATGATTTACAAGATTCTTTATTTAACTCTCGTCCTATGTTATTTAGTCATTGTTGATCTAAAAGATTACTAGTTTAGTTCAGACTTATTTCACGTAATTAACAACGAATAAAAAAGGGTTTTTAAGATTTTTTAGAAGCTCGATGCATCGATTTCCGCAAGCCCCTTTCCCATTAACCTCATGTTGATCCTAGGAAATCTTTATGTTGATATTGGATTTTAAGTGTGCCCACTGGACTACTCGATGTTGATATTTTAGCCGTTGAGTAATAATATTTTAGGTCGATTTTTCGGGAGTAGGTAGAAAGGTAGGCAACCAAAAGATTGTCTCCAGATCTCCCTTCTGCACTTATGATAGCGAATGATTTGACGTTCGAATCCGTCGTTACCCACGGCGAGATCTCTCACGGGCACGAGCTGTTGGCGGACTTACACCGCATTTACACTGCTCGAATCTTTATGTAATATTTTAATAACTGGTCGGTGTGTGGCTGAGGGCCGGAAAATTTTCGACTCAATAAATAAATTCATTTCACATATATATATTTCATTAGTATTAATTTCATTTTCAACCATCGTTTACGTCCATTTCACCAATTAGCAAGTTATACTTGCTTACTTTTAATCACAAATTTTATTCGAATAATAGGAGTGTCGTCGAGTTTCACAAAACTGGTTCAAGAAATGATTTATCCGTTAAAAGCTGTTCCAATTGAAACGAGTTATTAAAACCGAATGAGTGGTTGTTTCGAGTGTTAAAATTATGTGAAAATGAATCGGTATATATACCTATTCTGTGACCCTAACCTTGCGTGTTAAATTTGATGCAGTAAAACAAAATTTGACCTTGGGAATTTCTTTGTATTTTCTAACTTTAATTTTCTTATTTTTTGATTTACTTTGACAATTTGTTCTTTTAATAAATAATTGAATTGTTTCCAATTCAAATTATTTAATTTTAGTTCTAACTTGAATGAACTTTTTTTCTTTGAGTAAATTGTCAATTTTTCGGTCAAATATTTCGTATTATTTCTGTGTTTGTTTCGTGCTTTTTTTTTATATTTTCGTGTCTTTTAATTTTATATTTTCATTATTTTTTTCTCATATTTTAGCATGGTTAATTGATGTTTTATGGGTCTGATTTTAAATTTACGTGCTGTATTTGCGTGCTATTACCGATTCATTTAAACAAAATTGTGTTTTAGCCCAACAATAGTCTAATCTTTGTCTTTCTAATCAATACTTATTTTACCTCATGTAATAATTTATTAAAATTTTATTTACATTAATTTAATTCTTATTCGTTTATAAATGGTTCTTTTTATTGGTTGGTTTTACTAATCTAATAATTAATTTAATTTCTATACATTTATAAATAGTTTTTTAATTGATTTGTGTTATTAAATCTAGTTATTTTAGTAATTAATTGGAATTTAACTGTTATTTACATTAAAACCCTATATGTATTAGATAATTATCGGCTATTTCCTTAGCTTTATCGAGCTCACAGTTTGCCTTTTCTGTGTGGACTTTAAACAAATTGTGAAGCTTGGCGGATTTATATTAGTTAAGCATTCAACTACTCTTTGTTTCTATATAGTTGTATTATACTTCATAAGCCACGTCTCGTCGAAAAATCTACACGTCCAGTTTTGTTTTCATTGCATTGTACTAGAATGTTTTGTATGATTTTAAATTAAATTGATAATCAGTTTTAAAATAATATAATACTGGATTTTACTGAACCTACTTGAGGCAAGCATATATATATATATATATTGTTGGACGTATGGGAATCTCGATTCGACTTTACCACTCATCCTATTGGTGTACCCTCCGCCTTTGACTCCTAGGGATGCCTTCCCAATACGCCGCATGATTTAGAATAACCATTGTGTACCCATGACCGAGATCATGTTGGTGCTGTACACAATAACCGAATGCCACTCGAGCAGGTGAGCGCTATTACTAACACTACTCCTCGAATGACCTTCGTTTTCCCGAATTGCCCGCTGCCGATGGAAGGACTTACGCTTATTACTCACAAAATATACTCATGACTCTTTATATTTACGCCCGTTTCCTTGAGAGAATTGTAGGACTCATTCACACCCCGCAATCATTTCACTAAACCCTTCTGCCAATTTACCGTCAACTGTTACCGTGAGTTTGCCGATTTTAACTTAACAAAGCGATCCTAATTCAAAAAAAACATACAAAAAAAATGAATTATATTAAGGTATTAAACATAGATGTCATTTTCACAATGTGACGAATTAACTCGATGGTTCGAGTGGATACGCGACAGAATAATCTATTTGAAGCTTAATCGTCCTCGGCATCCATGTCGGTAGGCAGGTATCTGCGTTTGGCCGGTCGGTATGGTGGGGGACTGGCGCTGTGATTCCTCTCCATGCGATTAGAGGGCCCGGCGACTTCCGATTGGAGAGAGGCCATAGGAATGTCGCCTGTGAGAACGGCGATGTCGTCCAGATTCAACCCCAACCGATCTAGAACTTGAGTGACTCGGGGAGAGTCTGAATCCTCATCTACGAGATTTATGTGGATGGGGGGGAGCAAGCGGCGGAAAAATTACGCTAGGAGCATAAAGTATGTCCGGATCTGGCCCCGGAATCTCGAATTCTTGATATGAGGGCGGCAGAACATCGATCCGGCAAGGGCCTTCGATGGACTCCGTTTCTCGGAGGAGTTCCGTTTCCCGGCGACGACGGTCGCGACGTCGTCTATTTCGATTTGGCCGTCGATGGGCGGGGTTGACGCTTGGTCCGGCTACCGGAACTTGGGGCGACTCCATGCGTGGAGGAGACGAGGTGGTTGGAATCGATGGGAGTTCGGCTATCGTTAAATGATGATCTGGGATTATGTTCAATTTGGCGAGCTCGAACGCTCCCAGGGACATGGGTCTGAAGTTCCACGTCCGTGAACGCCTGACGCAGGGCGGTGGCCTGCTCTTTAGTTAGCAGCCGTTGGCTGCGGGACTCTGCTATCAACTCCTCCCGAATCCGAGTTAGCCTTGCAATTTTCTGATGCAATTCTTTGACTGTTTACGGCGGGGCCCAGGTGCCTTTTACCCGCTCATATTTGGTTCGGAGCGCGGTATGTTGCTGTTTTAACTCCTCGTATCTGTGTCTGAGGGCTACCACTGACGGGGATAGTCGTGGGATCCGTGGAAGATCGCTTGTCGTTGAGTTGGAATAGGAACTCGTGTCTAGAGATAGGAAAGGGATTCAGGAAATGGAGACTTAATGAGAGAAAATGAGGGGAAATCGACGGAGAAATTAGCAGAAGGACTTTATGAATGTTAATTAGGCAGGCGGTTCCCCAATTTACATTATCCCTAGTTAGGGTTTGCGATTATTTGGGTTTCTATCATTGATTATTGGGTGAATAGTACCATGATTTATTTAACCTCCACTAGGATTTTGGCGTGAAATTGTATATTAATATCAACACGGTCATTCGGTATTTTGGACACCTAAACATCATCATGAGTTATATTAATTCTATTACTGCAGTTAACTTTGACGGGATTAAATGCCGTATAATTCGTTATATGGTCGCATTACGACTTTTTTGTCCTAATCGTTACTACAAATTTAACGTTGTCCACATTAATGACTATTTTGGAATCTAGAATCAGTGTAGTTGATTATATACTCGCCCTACTAGTATTCTAGTTTAACATTACAATGAATTACATTAATTCCTCCATAATTTAATAATTATTTATTTTATTAAAGTGAATATAATTTACCAAAACGACATTACCATCGTCGGTTATTATTATTTATGAAACCAAAATATTAATACCCCTGGATCGTCACTAAGACTTTAATAATTTCGGTAATCACAAAAAAGGAGATTGAATTTAATCCGGAACAAAATTAACTATTTATCATGCGAATCATATAGATTATTATAATTAGTTGAACTTAGAGTTAGAAAAGAAACATTTTTATAACGTACTTACTAATATAGGATTTTCTCTGGGGGTTATGTGAATTAAATCCTAATGTCTTTAGGCCTTGAAAGTTAAAATAAATCCACGATAGTAATAGTGCAGTATGCTGTTATTTTAGTAATTGTCAATCGATATTTGCTAATGTATGGGTGAACAGTAATTATACGTGTAGGCGCACTGGAATCACCGATCTGTAACCATTACTCAACTTAAATCAATAATCTGATTTATCATTAGAAATATTGGATCGTGGACTATATAGAAAATCATAATCTTTCCGCGACGACAGGACGACCAAGAGAGCATCTCGTGAATCCAATGGCTACAAGCAACTCATGTAGGTAGTGGTCAACCTCGTCAAGGCAAAATTCAAGTTTGGTGAATGTAGTGGAATTTCTATTTTTAAGCACTATGTTTACCAATTCTGATATGGTCGGTTTAAGGCAGTTGTGAAAAACTATGCTGTTAAGAGTGATCGTTTCGTGAAGTTCTATCTTTGGACTTGGAGTATTCGCGGAAGAGGCATATGTCCTTATCCGTCGCGTCAACTATCCATGCAGGTTCCGTGAGGTTTATTGATAAAGGCAATCTCGATCTATTCGGACAACCGTTAAGAGTGCTTCTCAATCTTTTAAATCAAAGAGTTTTATGTGTGAATTTTTTCATGGGTTTGTGCCTCAAAACAAAATAAAAACCTTTTGGTGCATTTTTGTTATTGCTTTTCAATTTTATTTTTCATGAGATAGTTCGGCTATTTAGTCTATCGATATTTATGCCTATCCCTGCTACCCGGTCTAAATTCAACAATAGGTTCGAAATTTAAAAATGGTGTCTCAATCATTTCATGATTCTAGATAATATCCCCTTGAGTAAATGGCGCCCTTCCCTTGATGTTATTTCTACTCGCTCCGGCCACTTTTCAGCATTCGCTTCGAGTTATACAACGGCGCCCTACGTGGAGGTCCTGTGCATATTGCCAGACACTACTGCGGACTGCCAAGGTGTCCACGAGGCATGACCCGCGAGCTCAACTAGAGCCTTTCACCCACCAGTCGGCACGAGATCCATCCCATGGACTTCTATTTATCTACATACTATATAATATTTAAGGGACTCGAATATAAATAAATATATGAAGCATATAAAGACAATTAATTAATAAAAACGTAGGATATCATGAGCATAGAATGGTTTAATTTAGTAAAAATTTTACATTAACAACAAGAAAAATTCATAAACTAAAACTAATACAAATCCTTACGTTTAGTATCGTAGTGATAGTTTGATTTCAAAAAATTTTGCATAAGTTAAAAATAATGAATTTCGTCACTGTATATATACTATTTTTATGCGTGTGTGCGACCAATAGGCGATTTTTCGGGCTTTTTAATTATTTTAATAATTTTAAACTGTTTTTATTATTTTTTATGTATTTTTCTTTATTTTTTGATATACTTGTTGGGCCAGAACGTAAACGGCCTTGAGGAATGTTTAAATGGATCAGTAACACACACGCAAATATAACATGCAAATTTAAATAAACCTATTGAAACATCAATTAAACCCTATCAAATATGAGAAAAAAGAGAATTAAATATAAATTAATAAACATAAAAATAAATTAAAATAATAACAAAACGCACCAAGATTCGCACGATACCAACACAAACATAACAAGAAAACACAACAAATTCGACAAAATTGAAAAATTAATAAAAGTTCATGAAAATGAAACTTAAATCAAAAAATTTGAATTAGTAATAATTCAATAAAAATTCTAAATGAAAAATTATTAAAATAAATCGAAAAATAATAAAATTTAAGAATAGAATTCACTAGAAAATAACAAGGTCGAATTTTGTTTTATTGCATCAAATTTAACATGCGAGGTTAGGGACAGAAAATAGGTATAAATACTGATCCATTTTCACATTAAAACTAACCAAAAAACCATTTTTCAAATTACCTTTGAATCTTGTTTAAAATCTTACTTTTAGGTGAGAAATGTTTATTTTGGAGCCCTCTCTCCACGTCACATCCTTGCAACCTCGGCAGAGCTCTGCTTGGATGTCGGCGTGGGGGGAGAGGTATTTTTAATTTATTTTATTTTTGCTATGCAATATTATGAAACTTTTATTTTTATGGAATGGAATGGAGGGTAATTTATGTTTATTTGTTATATACTTAATAAATATTATTAATATTGATAAACTGTTTTTATATGTTTAATAAATAAATAATTCTGTCGAAATTTTTCCGGCCCACAGCCAACACATATTGCAAGATAGTAAAATCTACATAGTACAGATTTGTTTAAGTGCGTGGAAAATTGCCAATGATATGTACCCGTGAAGACTCAGCGTGCGGAACGCAGGGGTCGTAACGTCAATATTCTCCATATAGATGAAACGAGAAATAAGGAAGAAGTCTTTTGGCAGCTTTCTCGTTTCTCATTTCTGTAAAATCGACCTAAATTTATATTACACACGGCTCAAAATCATCACACCGAGTAGTCCAGTGGGCACTCAGTAAATATAATATAAACACAATGTACGCCTAAGGCCTATTAAAGGGAAAAGGTACGGGAATAAACTAAATTGAAATCGTTGATATAGCTAATTTAGATTAATATTTTGAAATAAATTAGATAAAAATTACTGGTAAATTAGTAGAAAATCATTAAATTTATTGATTCAATTAAATTAAGTAAAGTAGTTATTGATTAAAAACAAAGTAAAAATTTAATTGATTCATGAAATTATTATAATTTAAAATTAAAATAATTATTGAGTAAAATAAGCAATTCATTAAATTAGGTTATTATAAATTATTAAAAATAAAATGATTATTAAGTAAGAATAAGTATATCAAATCCCATTAATTAAACTAATTATTAAGCACAATTTAACGTAACTCATTGAGTAACAAATAGAAATTTTTTTGTAATTTGTAGATTAAAACTAAATAATGTAAATTCATTAACGGTAAATTAATTCGTTGAGGGAACTAAAGAAAGTTGTAGGTTAAACCAAGTAATTCCCAAATTAACCTCAAATGGACTCAAATAAAAGTAGAATAATGCTCGATAAAGATCAAGTAAATCTTTGAGTAAAATTGAAGTATAGTTTTGATTCATTAATTAAAGATTTTCAAGTAATTTATCAAGATAAAGTAGTCTAGCGCCTAAAGTAATTTATCAATTTAACGAATTTTAAAGTAAAAATAAGTGATTCGAGTGATTACAATTTACATAATTGAATTAAATTAAAATAACTATAGATTAAAACTTACAGTAATAAAAGCAATGAAATGCATTGATTTAAAAACAAATTTTTCTGTAAAGTAATATAAATTCATGGATTCAACATAAAGAATAGGTTGTTGCTTAAAAATAGATTAAGATAAAATCGACGCAAATAAAACGACCAAAATTCAGGTTAACAGATAAATCAGAGAAACAATCAAAATGTTATATTAATATTACACAAATCAAACAGTCATAGAGCTACGCTTACCGACGGAAATGAATTAAATCCAACTATCCCAAAATGCCGAATAAAATTCCAATAATAAAATTCCACAAGCGAGATCCGCTATAGAATCAAGTAAAGTTTGTCCTAAAAACGTCGATAAAATATATTCAACAACTGAAATATCAACTTACCGAATCACTTCGACACAATTGGAAAATTAAAACCCAGTAAATACATCTAAGATCGATCGATAAGTCCTGCAAATAAAATAAGAATAAGATAAACACCGGATATAACCTTACGGAATTTTATTATCACCATGCGCTGGAAGTATCAAACGGCTAAGATAAACACCGGACATAGATTCAACTATCGCCGTTCGCATGTAAATACTAAAATATTTGTAGCGACATTTCAAGGTCATTCGTAGATTTGACGAAAATTAAATAAACCCACATGGCTACAATAGTCAATTTCTGGGTTTGGACATTAATAGATTTCATTCGAAACCCAAACTCATAAGGTGCCCTCCCATAGCCTCCCCTGCTTAAATTTAATAAAGTGAAAACCTGAAGTAATGACCGTCAAAGTGGTCCCTGCTTTTAACGAAAATTAATTAATTAACAACCAGGCTTTGCCATACTCGATGTCAAGCTGTTAGATAATAAATAATTTACGGTTAAAATCGTGAAGGCCCATAACTCAACTGGTATAATAACGAAGTGTCGATTTCGTTTAAAAATCAGGATAATTTTTAGAAAGATATTTAGGAACGTCATGAGTAGATATAGTCAACGAAATATAGCACACCTAAAACTTGTAAGCGAACAATCTTAGTCGTTCCCCAAAAAGTTATAATTAAAATCAAAGGTAATAGGTTTAAATTCGATAAGTCCAATAGCAGCGAATATAGTCATCATTTAGTCGATTGTTATAATAAAGTGGACGACTTAATCGAACCTGATCACGATGATATTTTAGATATGTCATTCGAACGAACCGCGAGTCAAGCAACTGACGAACAGGGTCGGGTAAGAGCTCAATCAGCTACGGAAATCTTCGACGAGTTTCAACAACAGTGGCCGTATCCCACTACTTGGCGGATACTAGGTTTCAAGAAGGACCCCTGTGGACTCGCTGGTCAGCAGTACCCCGCCGCGGAGACCTATATGCACGCACGCAACTTCCTCACCCAACGGGAAAGGGTGCAGGAACAGGTGGACCTACAGGTGGTCAAGGCGAGGATGTATCTCGCCAATGTAGAAGAAGACATCCTCGCCGGGCGGATTGCGGACGCCTATCCACCTCGCCCAGTCCGCGATACCCGACGCCCCTACCCAGTGGTTACCCCGCAGAAGGACTTAAGAAGCCGTGCCACGGAAAACAGTAATTCCGAAAAATACTAACCATAAACGTGATTTAGTTTCGTTTTTTTTTGAAAAATAAACCTTCGTTGGCTTGTCATTTCGTTAATCGCTTGCCTGAGTAGACCCGTTTTTAATAATTATGTTTATGATAGTTATAAATACAAATTATGTAAATCATTAGGAAAAATTTAACGATCTTGTCATTGTAGTTATGTCCACCAACCAAATTTTGCAAGCTGAACTAAATCGCGTGAGGAACGCGAATGCGGATCTTCTCCATCAAATTCTCCAGATGACTAAAGAGGTACAGCAAATCAAAGCGACTTGGTCGGATCCAAGAAAAGTAAAAAAATTATATCACAGACTAACCGCAGCACAAAAAGGCTGGGCGGAAGAGCGACAGCTCAATCAGAGCCTGCGCACTCAAATCCGAGGATTAGAAGTCGCCCTAGCAGTCTGTCGGGAGGGGGAAGCAGTCACATAACCGCTCATCTTCGCCCCGTCCCAGATGCCACATACGATTCTTCAGTCCACCAATCAGGCCGTCACTCCATCAAATAATCGTCGGCCGGGACGCAAGGAGCGTGCCCGACGCCGAGCAGCACAACCTCCAAAACCACCCCATTAACTCTTGAATAACTATATATTTTTGTTGATTTCAATAAAGTAGTTGTACTTGTAGTTAGATTATTTCCTAGATGCACTTACGTACAGGTATTATTATGGATACTCGCATCGCAGTTTCAGATCATCTCTCCACATCCGATCATGAATTCTCTTACACAGGGGACAGAGCTAAGCGAGCATAAGTCTTCTATCGACAGCTCGCGAACCCGAGGTTTGTCCGAGCAATTACAGTACTAGCGATAATACTCAATTTTTGCGGACAATCCACCACTTGAACACATTACCAACGTTGCCTAGCAACGGGTGCCAAGTGGCGGTTAGAATCATTTTGTATGGCGTTACGGGGCAACCGCAGGTTAATTCAAACAAATAATGAAACCCTGTAACCCACCATACTATTTATATTATATTTGGATTTTATTTTTATTATTATTTTCTTCTAATATTATTTTTAGCCCTTTTTATTTGTTTTCTGGTCCCACTTCTGCCTATGTTTTTTCTAAACCTTATTTTGCAAGGTTTTGGCAGTTTATTTTATTTTTCATGTCTCTTTCTGCATCTGTAGGCTTTTTAATGATTTTAATTAATTATTTGTATTATTTAATTTTGTTTTAATTAATGTTTTTCATTAATTTTTGGTATCTTCTTGCGGTGCGTGCTTATTTCAGTGACTCGTTCCATTATTTTTTCCTTAGTTTTTAATTTTAATTTTTAATTTTTGTTTAAATTATGGCTCTGAGCCCAACAATATATATATATATATATATTATAGAAACATAATGGCTCGTAAATTGATTATAAGATTAACTTTGAGCTTCAATTTTAATGGGTTTTCGTTTATTTTATTATTTTTGTGAATATTTCAGTCGAATAACATATGTAGGTCCTTACTAATGTTGGGCCAAGACACGATTTGGTTTATAGGAATCGGTAATACCACGCAAAAACAGCACGCAGATTTAAAATCAGACCCATAAAACATCAACTAACCATGCTAAAATATGAGAAATAAACAATTAAATATAAGATCAAGAAACACAAAAGTAAATTAAAATAATATCAAAGTGCAACAAGATCCGCACGAAATAAACATAGCAATAACATGAGAACATGAAAATTTGACCGAAATTTGACAATTTACCAAAAAATGCGAAAGTCCATGAAAATGGAACTAAAATTAAATAATTTGAATTGGAAACAGTTCAATTTAAAAGTTAAAAATAAAATAGTCAAATTAAATCACGAAAATAATAAAATTAAGATTAGAATATACCAGAAAATCACAAGGTCAAATTTTGTTTTACTACATCAAATTTAACACGCAAGGTTAGGGTCGTAAAATAGGTATATATCACTAAAGTATGCATTAGAGATGAAAGAGAAGAGTCGCAAAACTAAAACCGAATGCCGGAAAATACGGGATGAAATGTATCTACAACACCAACTGTTAACAAGAGAGAAAAGTGGAATCTATCGAGTATGCGTGTATAAAGAGAAGCGAAACAAACCAATATGTCAAAAAGTGACTAGGTATAAACAATCGATAATATTACCGGAACACCTAACCAGAAATAAAACGAGGACAACAACAATTGAAATTGCAACAAATCGGGCAAAGATGAACATTAACGGAAATGACGGACATATTTCAATGGAGGAAGCCAGCCAACTTCGCAAAGCATTCAGAAAAGCTCAGATCAGAACTGAAACCACAATTATAGCGGAATCAACGAAACCAGCGAAAACAGACGAAGCAAAAATCGCAATCAAAATGATATGGATAACTTTCGCAGTGGTGAGCATCATAATGGCACTAATCTTAATTCAATATGGAAAGTCATCAAAAAATGCAAACCAAAACCAAGAAGACGAAGAAAATGGCCAGTGGTAAAAAAATTTGAATATGATATCATGTTAGAACGTTCAGAGACTGGAAGAAACAATGAATATGACGAAGTAGCCAGTCAAAGACCATATTCAAGTGGATTGTGGATGAAAGAGTTGCCAATAATAGAAGCCTCACAAGGATGGCCTAGTGAAATTGATGTATACAAGCTTACTAATGAGAGATATGGGGGCGTACGACAATTACGTATAAGACCCCAAGAAACGTTTGTGTAATGAGAGGATGAGACCGTGTAAATAGTGTATATTATATAAAAGTAGTATTGTATGTAAAATCCTTGACAATGATAACCGAGATCACAAATCGAAGTATGATATACGTATCCATAATTGAACAACAGCAACAAAGAATTGCGGAATTGGAGACGCAACGAGATCTAGTCACCAGACAAAGTCAATGGCAAGCGCTAGAAATAAGGAGACTGAGAAGAGAACAAACAAATGAAATCCTAGCGTGGTACGATCGAATGGAAAATCCTCCTGTGCTTGAGGAAGAGTATGAATATACAGAAAGCAGCTCTTAGAGGATCAAAAAAATCTTGTATATAAACTGTAAATTGTATGTGAATGGTATCTATTGTAAAAACTATAATTATTATATGGCCAGAAAATAAACACAACAAAACCATAAACATATCGATGTATAAAAGTAGAATTATTATACAATAGAAATCGTGTACGATAATCAATTTTAAATTAACTAATTTAGAAAATGAACAATCAAAAAGAAACCAACTAACAATCCAGCCAAACAGACCCAGATGGACGACAGGCCGAGATTGAAAAGCAATATTGTCAAATAGGAGCAGAAAAAATGGCGATAAAAATTTATGAAATATAATTCAAAGCTAAGGAAGAGGAGATGAATAGAAAAACTTTAGAAATAGAAATGAAAAGCCTAGGGCTAGAAGCCAGAGAAACAGAACTGGAAGTAAAAACCCTAGAGCTCGAAGTAAAAGAAAGAACGCTAAAAAATTTCAGGCAAATAGATCAAGAGACCTTTGAACAGGAAATCGCAGCAGCCAAATTCAGGGAAGAAAAGCTGGAGCAAGAAATTTATGACCTGAAAGATTATACCTGCGGGCTAGAAGCAAGACGTCGCCAGTTAGCCGTATTACTCCAAGAGGAGCAGGACCGAGTGGAACAATTAAAAACACAGAACCACTGGATCCGAGAAAATCAACAACAATTGCTCGACGAGTGGAAACAGGAAAAGGAAATATTGACGACAAGCTACAATAGAATTCGTGATGTGAGCCTACAAGAACAACGCAGATCAATGCAGCTAGAGAGACAAGTGTTGGGCTCAGAGCCACAATTCAAACAAAAAATAAAAATTAAAAATAGAGAATGAGAGTGAAAATGGTGGAACGAATCACTGTACATAAACACGCACCGCATCAAGATATTAAAAATTAATGAAAAACATATTAATTAAAACAAAGTAAAAATATAACAAAATTAAATAAAAACAAATAATTAATAAAAATCATGGAAAAAGCAAGACAGCTGCAGAAAGAAACATATTAAAAATAAAATAAACTGCCAAAACCTTGCAAAATAAGGTTTAGAAAAAACATAGGCAGAAGTGGCGATCAGAAAAATATATAAAAAAGGGCAAAAATAATATTATCAGAAAACAATAATAAAAATAAAACTCAAAGATAAACTAAATTATATATAGAAAAATAAAGAAAAATATATAAAAAATAATAGAAATAATTTTAAAGTAATTAAACAATTAAAAAGCCCTAAAAATGGCAGAAAATCGCCTATTGGTCGCACACATGCATAAAAATAGTATAAATACAGTGATGAATTTCATTATTTTTAACTTTTCAAAACATTGAACTTTAGAACTTTAAAACACTTTATGCCAATTTTGAAAATCTTGCAAACGTCTATAGTAAGGAATTTATTTGTAAATTTTTAATTTTATATGATTACATTGTAAAATCATTTCATAAAATTAAATGTCTCGTTCACTTCTATGTTAATTAATTATATTCGTATCTATTGTCCGACCCTTAAAATCCTTATATATATCGTATAGTAATAGATGGTCCATGGGACGGATCTCGGGCCGGCTAGTGGGTGAAAACCCTTAGTTGAGCTCGTGGGTCATGCCTCGTGGACCCCTCGGCAGTCCGCAGTCGGGTCTGGCGATAATGCACAGGATCGCTACGCAGGGCGCCGTTGTATACTCGGGGCGGCTACTGAAATATGTGGCCGGAACGAGTCGATTTAAAATCAGGGAAGATGCGGCAGCAGAATTAAGGGGAATTTAGGAATGATCTCAAACAGATCATACGACTCATTTTTCCTTTCGGACTAATTATAAGAAAATGGGTAGCAGGGTTAAGTATAGGAATAGTAAATTGCAATGAATGCCATGTAAATAAGATCTAAAGGAAGGGTAAACCTGAATTAGTGGAATAAAATGGTATGTTGTAGGAAATGGAAATACAGAAAGTATAGCCTGTGGGAGTGGTGGCACGTAAAACGCCGAATACTTAACTAGTATAGTTAATTCCTATGCCCCAAATTGAAAAGATGACAATAGTCTGAACATAAATATCACAATGTTCTAATAGCTAAAAATCAAAATCGACAATGACGATACTACGCAAGCCGATGATAGTCACGCATGAACGCACTTTAATTATTCAGCTCCGATATTGATTATCAGTCAGTTAAAATATGTCAACCATAATGATAAAAGATAAGCGTAGACTGTAGTATTAAATAACATTGGGCCTAAATCTAATTTGCCAATTTTAAACCAAAGGAGACGTTAACATTTAAACCCTCGTAATATTTGTATAAACACCCTGTCCAGAAATCCACGGAATTACAAGTAGAAAATCAATTTGAGTAATAAAATGCATAGAGACGCTAAGGTCTTAACCAACTGATGATTATTACTTAAATGATGATGAAAACAAATAAAATAACCATAGCTGACTTAATGATACTTCGTAGACGATTCATAATATCATACCCAGACGTAATAATAATCTAAACTTTTTAATAATTAGTAATTAAATCAGAATGAAATAAATAAAATAGTATTGGTCAACGAAATAATAATTAATAGTCGATTTTATCACAACCTCCATAATTGTTAATGACAGCGGGATCAAATAATGATCATAAAGTGAACGGTGAGGAAATAAATAAAATAATGATAGTAAGGTTACTGATGGGTAATGATTAACTTATAATAAAATATTTAAAACCTAATGTTAGTAGACCCAATATTTATCGACAATTGAATTATAATGGGCGAATGGGGAATACCGTAATCCCGCCTAATAAAAATGAGTAATTACATCCTAATGAAGTGCAGGGGAAATTAACGAAATCAGGAGCTAATCCATAAGGGTGCCGTTCGACTACTCACCAATGTCCCCACAGTTTATTATCGCACCACCTCTCAGAGGACTTCGTTTCATGTTTTTCTTGTTTCCCTTTTCAGAATGAATAATAATAGTAACTCCGGATTGGATGGATTGCCGAAGATACCCCGACTCCCACCTTCGATCGTGGCCGTTCGCCATCAACATGAGGAGCTGAAGCAGAAGTACGACACTCTCCAGGCCAAGTACGATCGTATAAAGAGTACATGGGCCCCGCCCGAGACCATCAAAGTACTGAGGCGGAAGATAGAACGACTCACTCGAGCGCGGGATGAACTGATCACGGAATCCCGTGCTCAGCGTCTGCTAATCAAGGAACAGTCGACAGCATTACGACGTGCGTTCACGGACGGGGAGCTCCGGGCTCACGTCCCGGGGAGTGTCAGGGCCAGTCATCTAGAGATAATTCCAGCTCACCATCTCCCTGTTTCTGACATTCTCCCGTCACTTCCTGTCGCTAATTCACTAGCTCAAGGAGTCCGAGCTCCTTCGGAAATGCCGGCATCTCCTCAACGGCCAACCGAGGTCAGGGAGACCCCTATAACAAATGCCACTCGTAGACGACCAAACCGGAACCGGCGGCGTCGCGACCGACGTCGTCGGGAGGAGGAGCTTATCAGGGGAGGAGGAGACACCGCAATCTCATGCCGCGTCGAGGGTCCACCACCTCCCTATGAAGAATTCGAATTTCCGGAACTCGACCCGGACATATGCTACGCTCCAAACGTAGTATTCCGATCTCCCGTCCCATCCATCCACATAAATCTGGTGGATGATGATCCGAACCTCTTCCCGGTTTCCCAAATCCTCGATGGACTTGGGCTCGAAACTGAAGACATCGCCGTTCTCACGGGCGAAGTGCCCAACGATATCGTCGCGCCTGAGGTCGCTGGCCCCTCGACAAGGAGAGAGGAGAATCAATTGGCAAGCCCTCCGCCCTACAGGCCAATGAAGAGGAAGTATTTTCCGACCGACATCGATGAAGGGGATTAACCAAACGTCGAAATTGACCTTAGTGTGATTGAATAGCCGCGTGAAATTCTCTTTTCTCGACAACTTGGCATGACAAACATTAAAAGATAATTTGCTCTTGTCGTTTTGTTTGATTAATTCGGTGTTAATAAAATGTTTTCCTTTTATATGTTTTCACGTTGAATTAAGCGATTTTGATCCATGAGAGGTGTAGTGTGAATAAAGGAGATAAACTATGGTGCACTACTACCGAGGTTTGACGACCACTTATAATTTTCTCTCCGAGGGGTTGAAGCGTAATGGAAACCAATATATGAAAGCGTAAGCCCTTCTAACGGCAGCGAACAGCTCGGGAAAGACGAAGGTCCTTCGAGGAGTAGTACTAGTAATGGCGCTCACCTGCTCGAATGGCATTCGGCATTGTGTACGGTACCAACGTGATTTCGGTCACGGGTACATGATGGTTACTAAAATCATGCGGCGCACCAGGGGATTCCCCCTAGTCAGTAATGGTGAAAGTCACATCAGTATAACGAGTGAAACTTTGAATTTGATAACTCCTGTGCGTCCAACACAAGCAAGGCAATGGAAAGCAAAGCTCAAGAAGCAAGAAGCCCATGATGAAAAGTTTTACAAGCAAGAATGGGATAGCGAAAGAGACCGCTGTAAAGCCATTACTGAAAAATGGGGAAAATGCAAGTTGGAGCTTAGTAAAGCAAGAGGTCAAAGGCTAAAGACCAGAGTACCAGAACCCGTGGAAGAACAACAAAAGAGAGTGTTAGAGCACATAAAGGCACAAGCGAAAAATTGGAAGCGGAAGTACGAGCAAGAATTCATCCAAAAGCACAAATTGAGATTTCAAGTCTAAAAACAAGAGATAGAAGCCGAACAATTTTATGAGGAGGAGCATATGGATGTGAGGCGACGCTGGTTAGCAGATAAAAAAACGGCAAAGAGAAACCGGTTAAAATTGGAACACAAGGTTCAATGTATTTGCCACCAAGCCCGTTGCTGGAAAGCCAAATTTCAAAAGGCACATGAAGAGATAGTAGTAAGGAAAGAAATGTTGAAAGAGTGTGAAAATAAGATAGAGAACCTGTTGGAGAATGCAAATTATTTGGCATGTTTGTTGGCTGAAGAAGTGGAAATATCGGCAGAGCTATGAACTGAAATAATGCAATTGAGAAATAAACCGCTAATGATACTGCTGCCGTTAATTCCAATACCGCCAACAGAAAACAGTGGAGGTTTCGCCGGTCAAGACGAAACCTGGGTATAAATAATTGATAATTGAAAGTAAAAAGTGTATAAAAAGTGTAAAAAAAAAAACAAAGAGAATATGTATTAAGATTTAAAAATTTCTGATGATGGTATAATCATATTATTAGTCAAATATCGAATACTTTCTTCCTACAACGAGTACGTTTCATTATCAAATATTTTGTATAATGACAGAGTTTTCCACCATGTTATCGTGTTACCGTAATACATAGAAATTTTATCGTATTCTGGAACTATAGAACCATTTTGCGAAACTGATAAAAACTTTGAATTAAAATAAAACTTTTATGAATACCTATATTGATTGAAATCGAATACTTAATCCGAAAAATATTAGAGATGAATTACTGGAACAAACGAGGAAGATGCAAGGACAAAATGACAAGTATAAACCAACCAGCAATCATATCAAAACCCCAAGGAGATCCTCAACCTCTAAATGAAGACCCTCTAGACTTCTACAGAAGAAAATGGAAGCAAGAACAAGAAAGATTGTGTCACAAACTCAAACAACAAAAGGCTGAAGTAAACCGATTACAATATCAGAATAATAAAAGTCAGAAGCAATTGAGAATACAGAGAAAAGAGCTCACAGAAACAAAAACGAGCGTCAGAGGTGAACAATTCAAGAATGATGAAATCAAAAGACAGTCAATCCTACGAACAGTAAACGAAATACTGGAGGATTACTGGAAAAACGAATCCTATCGACTCAAAGAACTGACCAAAGTCAACCAAGAGTACCTCACAAAGCTGGAAAATAAAAACGAGAAAAATCACGAGAAAAAACGATCCCTGAGGAGAGAAATCCGAAAGTTAACTAAAATTATCAAACGGCAAGACCGAAAACTAACCCAACAAACCCAATGGAGAACCAACAATCAGAGAAACATCCGGTTAAAAAGAGAAAAAATACTGGAACTTCAAAGATTACAGAGAAAGAACAAAATCAGAGAAAACCCTCAACAAACAGCAGAAATCGATAGCCTACAAACCCTATTAACCGTCACCTACCGAAGAAAAGAAGAACTAACAAGAATCCTCCGATCAATAATGGGCCACGAGGTAAAAGTAGAACCAGAAGTTGATACTGAATGGTCCGAATCGGAGGTAAACCCGAAACTGAATCCTCAACAATAAAACCAGTTGATTATCCCAATATAATGTTCCAGCTTGATATAAAAACTAAAATTCAATAATACCTACAACCCCACAATCCAATCCAATAATCGAATCTCTCCAATCTTTCTTCCTTCAAAATACAATCCCAATAATCCAATCCAAAAAGCCTAACCTTCCTCGTCAGTATAATTCAATCCGATAAAACCGATCCAGATGATTCAATCTTCGAAACTCAACCCAATGCAAATCAATTCCAACCTACGAGCAGAAAGACTATAATGATCCTACTATATGATGATCAAATTAGACTATTTAATGATATTTTTGATCCTATCAGACTATGATTTTGATTATCAGACTATTCTATTGACACCTTTAGATCTTTTGCATGCTATTATCAATTTTATGTATGTATAAGTCACGACTGTAATCGTGCATAGTGTAAAGTTTTCTTATTATCTATTAAATGCATGTCTAAAATTCCGTCCACGAATACCAATATTCATATCTCTAAATAAGGGGGGAGAAATAATACATGTCGAAAACTCATGAGGGTTTTTAATATTATGAACATACCGGGTAGAACTGTCCGATTGTTTAGGATCGAAAAATCATCATGAATGCTTAAAACTAGCCGAATAAATTTAGTGAGAAAAGGATTATGCCAACGATCAAACGGACCACATGTTGTTCTGAAAAACACCAATAACCCATAACGCACCTTGAATTCGAACACGGCATGTACACGTGAATAATAGTAATTTCAATATTTTCTGATGGCCAGAAGTTCACAATATGCCGACGCGCCAGCCAAGGAATTAAGGAGGAATGAAGTAAAGATGACGGAGCATCAAGGAAACATACGAGAAGGTAATTATATTTAAAATATCTGATTAAAAGTTGATTATTGGTTTCGAGTCCTAGTTCCACAAATCGACCCGGCGATCATGCTCGATAACCGATGACAACGCTGGCTGGGTTATGACAAAGTCGATGAGATTTAATTAAATATAACTTATCTTGCTCACCGTATTTTCTAATAGAAACAACAAATTTTGTACTAAACCCCAGATATGTTGACAAACTAGAATGGCCTTAAAGGGTTTATATACAAATATAACAAATAATCATACGAGTTCTCCGATTAAAATAAAAATCAAATAATTTACAAACCCTCCGCAATAATTCATCAGTAAACAAATCAATTAAAACATCCCACATAAGTTTACATAACACAGATTCAAACATCACAAATAAACCACAAACAACGCTAGTTCCACGACGAAATAACATTCCAGTTTAATTCTTTTAGTATTAAGTCTTGATAACAAACAAAGAGATCTCCCAAATTCGCATGAAAATAACCACCAACTGAGAATGAAACATTAAATCTGATCAGAACGGACCTAAGATTACCAAATTTACGACGGATAATACTAATAATCAAAACATATCCAAGTAGCCGACGAACGATCTTCATCTCAGCCCATCCATAGCTCCCGAATGAAGACTCATACACCGAGTAGTGTTGCTATAATGAATTTCATAAATAAAAAAGGCCAGCTCTTAATAAATCCAAATTATGAAAACAATCCACCACCAAGATGAATAAATCGATGACCAAATTGCCAATAGAGATTCCAATCGAAAATCGGTGAGCAATGTTCCCTCACCTAGGCTAATATGGAGACACACTGACAGGTGACCTTTGATGTCAGTGTGTGTGCAGAAATACAGTTTAGACTCTCTTCTAATTTTGAGAAGTGCACACCATTTGACCTGACATTCAACGAGAATGCCGATCGGTCGGGAAACCGATGTAGCGTATCTCGCATGCATCATTTCAGAGACGTGCATACACACGAGCAATCTGCAGTAGTAGTAGGTGTGCCAGCGGTAGTTGCGAATTATGCTTTACTCTCTACCTAACCAGATACACACTCTCCCTGATATAAGCGGTTACCGCATTCCGAAATTTCATTTCACCGTTTTCATGGCTAACACTTCGCGATGCACAACTTCTTCAGGAAATGGTCCACGAGGGACCGAAATCGAACCAATCCATACAGAAACCCAAAGAAAGATCCGAGACGGTAAGTTCCATAAACCATTAGTTACGAAATTAATTAATTTTCTGAGGACCATCTACCCGAAGTTGACGCGCAAGTCACGAAGGCGAATTTGAGTTAAGGTTCTCAATGAATTTATTATGTTATCAAATACAGTTTGTGCTTTCCTATTTGTCTAAATGACTTCAAATGATTTCCCAACAGAATTAAATGTTAATTCTAAGCCCAGCCAGTGAGAATAAGGAAAACATTTAAGAATTTTCGCTATTTTGCAACCATGATTCGACTCCATGCTAGACCATTCATGGAGGAGATTGTGAATTCCGGACTTCGTGGGCCATCAGTGGTCGTGATATACCAAGATAGAGAACGAGTTATTTCCTTGCAGAGTTTTAGCTCTAATTGTTCATTTTTGGTGATGCTAATTTGGTGATCTAACATGCTAATCTCAAATGTTCATAGTGTAAATAAGAGGGACACTCACGGAGCGTATTCGGTTGTATGATCTCATTGTTGATTGTTTATTTTTCTCAGGAATAATGATTTTATAATGCAACTACTTGATTTCAAATACTACACCTGATGATTTAGACTTGAACCGATTAGAAGACCTCGCTTAGACAGGACGTAGATTTGGACTAATACGAACTTCCTTTAAATATCTTCTCTGATTTTACCTTTAATCTTGTTTAAAAAATATTAAGCAAATTATGATAGTAACCTTCCGACTTTGTACTTAGATTTAATAGAAATAGATAGTAGTTCGGTTAATGATATTTACGATAATGTCATTTAATTTTTTGTAGTTATTTGAAACTTTTCAGAGGATGATTTGGTGTGAGAATGTATTTATTTTCACTTAAAACGCAATTATCTTGGTTACGATTGAACCACTTGTGGTACACGGAGGCTGGAAGTTGTCACGAGGGCGCGAAATAGTTAAAATGTTATCGACGAAAGTGAAGCTAGACTACGTTAAAATGCCATGACGTTCATAATAATGAGTCTCGACGAACAGATCAGGGAAAGTACATACACTTCAGACGATCTAGGAGTACCTCTAGAAACATGAAAACTGACTACAACGAATTTTTCCTCATAACCCAAGAACGTGAATAATTAACTCTCATATAGATCGGCGAAACATTCCCCAACCTGAGCAATGGAATTTACAGCAACAATCTAACCTAGCAATTTTGAAGACTCTAACAAAAACTTAAAATGACGTTTATATTATTGTTTAGACAACTCGTGGATTGACGCATCCAGGGTTATTGCACGGTTCCCCGCTCACTCGGCCGCCAGATGTAGGCAGGCGATGTGGGACGCGGGATTTTCCATTTCCCCGGTGCGAGACACGATCCGGCACACAAAGAGATGCAGATGAGGTCTAACTCCTTTATGTGGAGATAAAAAGGGAGCCCGGCCGCAACCCGGCCCGGGAGATTCGATGCCAAGCCGAGTTCCTGTTGGCACGCCTCGAAGAACACCAGAAGGAAACCGACAGACAAGTGGAGAAGGCCAATCAATATCTGAGGCAGGTCAACGCAGATATAGCGGCGGGCAAAATACCCAGTACGGATGAGTACGACCCCCGCTACAATGTATCATATGAGTTACACGACCCGAAATTGCGGGAAAGGACTAGGGCCATCGACGTGGTGGTTCCGCGACGAATCCTGCCTAGAGAGCTGCGGAATGAAGAAAGATCCATGGAAAACCACGTTGCAGCCAAAAATGGAATTAGAAATATTGCAATCTAGCTCATCGGTGTATGATTTAAATAAATGTTTAAAATAAGATTTTCTTTCATTTCTTTTCCTTGTTTTGATAGTAACCTGTAAGGGCGTAAATAAGGGATTATTATAGCGCACCAAATAACAAACCGTATTAATAAATTGACAATTATTTCGGTAATTGAAAAACTAAATCTGATGAGCAATTCATTATTGTAGATATGGAATCATGCCAGTACCAGATACTGCAGCGGGAATTAGACAGGGCCCGTACGGTTAATCAGGAATTACAACAGCAACTCCTTCAGTTAACACGAGAGATACAGCAAACCATAGCAACTTGGATCGAGCCGAAGAGGATGAAGGCCTTATATCAAAAAATGACAGTGGCACAAAAGGGTTGGGCTGAAGAAAAACAGCTCAACCAGAATCAAAAAACGCAAATCCGAGGCCAGGAAGTGGCACTAGCGGCATGTCAAGAGGGCACGGCGGTACTTACCCCTTGGTATTCGCGCCAGCTCAACTGGCCTACCGAGAAGCGATTGGCGTCACTAAGCCCGCGAATAAACCGATCAAGCATCGTCCCGGGAAAGCAGAGCGAGCGAGACGCCGCGCCGCAAAGACCCAAGATTAACAAAAATGAAATAGTTTGGTTTATATTTTTTTAATAATTGTTTTTACCTTGGTTAACTTTTGCGAATTTACTGCAATAAGATAGAGTTTAATTAACTGGAATTGTGAACAGTTTTCGGGAAGAGATTCCCAAAGCTAGGAAAGCGCACATGAACCTTCTAACGGTAGTGCGTTGGACCCATATTGAGGTCAGGCCAGAGTAGTTCCTGGGTAGCGCTCACCTTTGGCGATCTCAAAACCAGTGGTTACACTACCAACGTTGCTTAGCGACGGGTAACCATTGGGGGCGAAGAAAATTTATATCTGGGGTCAATGTTAGTCCATACCATAAACCCCACACTAACTAGTTTTGAGGTGAAATGTGATTTAAAGTTTTAAAACCAGGAAAGGGAAATAGTACAATTCAACACCACTACTTTGCGTCAGAAGTAAAATTTATCGATTATTCTTAATTCAATTTTTTTCGTTTTTATTCTTTTCCTTTTTTGTAAGAATTCACAAGGGAAAAAATCTCATTTGTGGGGTTAGTGGTGTGGATGACCTTCACCCCAATCATATAAAATAGTTTTTGCTCCCGCCAATGGTTACCCGTTGCTAGGCAACGTTGGTAATGTAACCACTGGTCACAGGACGTCCAAAGGTGAGTTCCGATATCAGAACTGCTAAGGGTTAGTCCTATGTCGGGTTCAGCGGACTGCCGTTAGAAGGCCTATGTCCGTCTTCTATTTCAGGTCCCTTTATCACTCTCCATTTAATACTTTCGTTCGTTATATTTATTTACAGATAATAACATAATAAACTAAACAATTTTTATTTAATGACAAACAAATTAAATTATCATCAGACATTGAGTTTATCCTCTCATTTGGTCACTCCTTGGGCGCGTCTTCGCAACCGCTCGGTTCGACCCGGTCGAGCGTGTGATCTGGGCTTCTTGCTAGCTGATTGGGCTCTTTCTTGGTCGCGATAGGCTAATTGTGCCGGAGCGAATACCAGAGGGTAAGTCACTGCACTTCCCTCCTGGCATGCCGACAAGGCGACCTCCAGTCCTTTGATTTGTGTTCGCTGTGCCTGGTTCAACACTCTTTCCTCTTTCCAGCCCTGTTGTGCGGCAGTGAGGCGCTGGTACAATGCTTTCATTTTTTCGGGTTCGGCCCAAGTGGCTTTCAGCTGTTGCATCTCTCGACTCTGTTGTAAAAGTTGCCGGTGCAGGTGCTGATTTTCTCGTCCGAGTTCTTTCAGCTCTTGGTGCAATATTTTCGTGGCTTTCATTTCTAAAATTACAATATTTAAATGATTGGTCGTTTACAATATTGATTCAACTCTATTGATCCTCTCTCTTAATTAATTTTACAATGTATTGTCGGCGGCGTCTCATGCGTTTTAGTTGGTTGGTGTTAATACTCTGGGTGGTCAACGTTTAATGACAAAAACGTTAGAAGGTTATTGCAAAAAGAGTAAAAATTTATATTCCATTTTGTTACATTAATTGTCAAAGTAATTACTTTCGAAAAACTAAAAATTGAATAACCCGTGAGACATAAACATTTATTGTCAAAAAAAAACTAAAACATGTCGATACAACTCATTCACGACCATTAAAACGTTCACTCCTTCGATTGTCGTGCTTGGAACTCCACTGAGGATGCCTGCTCGCATATGTGTGATCGCCTGTTTGACGAGATCCGAGTCGATTTCGAAGAGTTGACTGCACGAGGTTCTCCGGTATTACCATTTTAGTCGGTGCTGTCATCTGCGTCAGCCTCGGGTCGTCTAATTTGAAGGACACTCCATATTCTGGCGGGAATCCATCGGTGCTCGGGATAGCACCACTTGCGATATCTCTGTTCACTTGAGCTAGTCGCTGTCGGGCCAACACCGCTTTCCGGTGGTACTTTCTTTCGAGTTCTTCCATCTTCATGGCCGCGTATTCGGCTCGCTGGCGGGCTTCTCGTGCTGGATTGTGGCCCGGCTCGCGCTTAATCGCGATACTTGGCAACTCGATCTCTTCAGCTTGATATTCTGATCTTCTTGGCCAACTGGAGTCTCCGTAAGTGGATAACAGATATCCGTTATCCCACAGAACTTGTCGGTATCGCGCGGCAGAAGCGCTCGGGATCTGTAGAGTCACTCGAGAATTGTCACTCCAATTGCCATGCGGGTCTCTGCGATCTAAACGTGAAAATATTTAATTATAAATCATTTTTGCGATGTGCCTGCGCGTGCAAAACATGGGCATTAATGCTATTTCCATCGAGTATTAATAGAGAGAGTTTTAGTTATGATAAAATTTGAAATGTAGCGTGCGAAATTACCTGATTTTTTCTCTTCACTAGGCATCTGAGTATCATTCCTTGAGATCCGGTCTCGTAAAGAGTCTCGAGCTCGAACACGTCCACTATCGGTGCTAGTTGTTTGGTAATTCATTTACGCGGTATGGAATGTGAGTTTCTACTGTGTTATTTTATATTCGTGAATTATTTGCGATGGCGTGGTGGGGTGAATGAACTGTCGTTTAATTTATTCGTTTTCGCGGTGGAATGTTAACATAATTATTTTAGTTATTTATTGTTTATTATTTGATACCGATTATTATTTATTTTGTTCAGTTCGGCGGTAAAAGTTCATTTCTATTGATCGCTTCATCTTCTTTTGTTATGATAAGTTGATATGATCATCGTCATCGACTTGTCATTCGCGTCGGATTTTTGGTGATTTAATCCGCGGTAATCTCGGACTATGACCTGTTCGTAGTTTATTTAGCGTATGAGCAATCAATTTGATCTTTATTGGGTCTATGTATCAATATGCACTTAATCACAATTTTCACTTGTTGATTGGAATTTTGGTGCTCATTATCTGAATTGTTGTTCTCATTCGACGACGGTGTATCCAAGAAAACACTCCACTACAAGTCGCTCCGGATTATTGTCATTGCTGAAAGAAGATTTAATTGTACATGCTGGTTAGGGAGAAACTGCTGGGTGGAATACTTGATGACAGCTATTCAGTGAAGAGGATACCACGGTTGGGAAAGAGTCTAAATCTTCATTTGGATTTTTAGTTGGGTCGTGTTATTGCACTATGGTTTGTTCTCTTGGTTGGAACTTCTGATTTTATCGCTTTCATTAATTTCAGGGTGTTCCTAATTTTATTCGATTTCAAAGATTCAATATCATTCGTGGCAGGTCTGTGGTATTCGAATCCCTTCACGAAAGCTGAGTTCTTATGTTTACATCCGCGAATCAGTTGTGATATTTTGTTATCTTGTTCTATTATCATTGTGTACAATTATTAATTGATTTATTCGTGTGCGGTTAATATGATTATTTTGGTCGTTTTTTATCGGTTATTCGTAACGCAATAGTATTATTTAACTCCTTGAATTATCCTTGGATTCATGAGTTACACAGTTATCTTTCAATGATTTAGATCTAATCATTAAGTTGGTTTACAGTTTATCAATGCCTTAATGCCTTAATTATTATTACTTTTATGAAATTTTAGCGGATCTATATCCTGTCGTAATTTTCTCGGAATCAGTTATTTCTACTCTGTCGTTTGCTGTTTCGTTTCTTTACTCCATTTTCTCTGGCTTCTTACTCATAAGTCATTTACTAATTTAGATTAGATCCGAGGATACTTTAAATCATTAATACTTATTAAATTTTCCTTGATTTTTATTACGTGAGTATTTAATTTTGGATCATTTTATTTAATTAATTACTATCCTTTAATTCGTTACAAAAGTATTTTCGTTGTAGTATGGTCTGGTCATAAATTTAGTTATGATTTCATTAGTTTAACTTGAATAATTTGTTTACGTCACGTCTAGTTTAATATTATGGATTCAATTACTTTAAATTAATTTAGTTTAATTTCCATTTAGTTATTAAATTTATCTGCATCGCATCGGTTTCGAGTCCCCACTACCCGAGCCTTAATTTTAGTCCTAAGGTTCTTGTGTTCATATTGGATTTTACGAGTGCCCACTGGACTACTCGGTGTTATCATTTTAGCCGATGTGTAATTAAATATTTAGGTCGATTTTTCGGGAGATGGGTGAAAGAAATCTAGCCAAAAGTCTAGCTCTCAATCTTCCCACTGCCCCTATACGGTAGAATATTTACGTTCGAGATCCGTCGTTACGCACGACAGAGCTCTCACGGGCACACACTGTAGGCGGAGAAACCGCACTTACACAGTGTGACTAGTTATGTTGTGATTTTACTTTCTTGTGTGATGTGTGGCTGTGGGCCAGAAAAATTTCGACTCATAAAACTGAAGATTCATTTTTCATAAATACATATATTTGTTGAAACAATTTCATCATAGCTCGTTCATAGTTCATACATATCAACATACGACAAGAGGTTCCCACACATACGATCAAGTAGAGCTTACATTAAGATACTTGGTTCGCAGAATGAAAACGGTTATCGAGAGTTGCTCCTTTGAATTGGTCTGACAAAAGTAATTTGTTCACTGAGTGAAAAGTAATTTTTCATTAAAACTTTGTGAAAATGGATTGGTATTTATACCTGTTCTGTGACCCTAACCTTGCGTGTTATTTTTTATGCGTTAAAACAAAATTTGACCTTGCAATTATGTGTCTAATTAATTTCTAATTTATTATTATTTTTTGATTTCTTTTACAATTTACTCATTTATTTTTAATTTCAATCATTTCTGATTAAAATTATTTTATTTTTGTTCGCTTTATTCATGAACTCTTTAATTTTTCGTAAATTGTCGCTTTTTTGGTCAAATCTTTTGTTATCATGTTATTTCTATGTCAACTCGTGCGTATCTTGGTGCGTTTGTTAATATTTTAATTTAATTTTATGTTTTCCATTTTATATGTTAAATTATGTGTTTTTCTCGCATTTTTAGGTGTTTATTAGATGTTTAAGGGTCCGATTTTGAAATGTGCGTGTTGTGTTTGCGTGCTGTTTCCAATCCATTTAAACAAAAGCTTGTAGTGGCCCAACACATTTAAGACTATATTTCATTCAATGTGCGCAGATATTTTGAATGATGGGTATTTTATATTATATGATTGTTGGGCCAAAACTGATAAAAACCCCTTTTCTTTTACTTTTGTTTAGCCAGCACGATAACGCCAGTGGTTTTGAGCAGAAAATTTAAAATTACTTAAAAACGGAAATTTAAGGAAAAATAAAATAAATAAAAATTTAATAAAAATTTTGAGTCATAAAAATGTAAAAATTTAAATGTAAATCAAAAAGAATAAAAATTTTATTAATTTTGGAATATTCGAGAAATTCCTTGTTTTACTGCATCAAAACACAAAACAAACAATCATGATATAAAAGGCGATGCTGGCTGAGCAAAATTTAATGCATGCATTTTTATTTTATAAACAAATTACTATTATCTCTGAAGTGAGCCATTTTTTATTCTATATTTTATTGATAAGCGATGTGTGAATTATATTTTTTTTATTTATTGATATGATTATAGTTATTATTATTAAAAATTTTATTATTAATTTCATTTATTTTTAATAATTATTATCACTATTAAATATATTATTTTATAACCCTATTGTTATTATTAATAAAATTTTATCATTGTTAATACTGTCGGTTACATGATCTTATTATTTCGGTTATATATTTAAAGCCACCCATT
Organism: Schmidtea mediterranea; assembly: GCA_022537955.1. Taxonomy (NCBI): domain Eukaryota; kingdom Metazoa; phylum Platyhelminthes; order Tricladida; family Dugesiidae; genus Schmidtea; species Schmidtea mediterranea. The sequence goes on from CM039680.1 coordinate 164,999,665, forward strand.
TTATAATTAAAGTTATCAACTACTCATAATAGTATTAGTATTATTATTTCCTTACCATTTTTATTGTTAAAATCATTATTAATTACGGAGCAATATTATTATTATTATTATTATTGAAATATTATTATCATTATTAATATTATTATTATTATAAATATTATTAAAATTAAAATATTATTATTATTACTATTATCAGTATAGCATTATTATGGCTATGAACTATATAGTACCATTAATGTCGGTACACGATATCATTGAAGTCAGATCATTATCCTTAGAATGATCCGGATATTGTTATTATTAATATTATTATTATTATTACTAAAATAATATTATCATTATTATCATTATTATTATTAATATTATTAACACATTATTGTTGTCCCTCAAACTATATAGTATCATTAGTTGCCATAAATTGCCCAGTGTACTTCTAGTATTACTATTACTAAAATACTACTGTTATTGTAATTATTATTACTATTATTACAACATTGTAATTCCTGTTGTCAGGAATCATATTATTATTATTATTATTATTATTATTATTATTATTAAAACATTATTATTATTATTATGCATATTAGGCATGCTACAGTGATTGTTATTGGAGAAATAATATTATTATTGTTATTATTTTTATTATTATTATTATTATTAAAACATTATTATTATTATTATGCATATTAGGCATGCTACAGTGATTGTTATTGCAGAAATAATATTATTATTGTTATTATTATTATTATCATTTGGATTAAGCACCAAATTATTATTATTATTACTATCATTGTTATCAAAATTATTGACAACCTAACGTTAATATTAAGAGTCATAAAAACAAGTTTTATTAATATAAAAATTTACCAGACAAAATAACAGAAAAATTTTCCCATAGATAAATTACAATTTTCGGAGTTTCCGTTGCGGCTCATTTCTGGGTGTTCTATAATCTTAATGATAAATAAAATAGCTTAAACTTAAGATCATAACTGAGAGAATGTAGGGGAGCTAAAATGGACTATCGCGGAAGCTTTGATTTCGGTGGGGAACCTAAATTAGCTAAAATAATAATTAAAAAGGATACAAAAATTCTAGTATTCGGTGCTTGCAATCTTGTATGATCACTACTTTTCCCCCATCTTACAAGAATTAACTTGATGTGAATTGCTCGCTGTTTTTGGAGATCCGATTTACATTTCACGGCTTCATCCTTCCATGGTCATTGCCAGTTTGCTCCTTTTTGAATATCTCTCTCGTAGACATTTCACCTTTGTCGTCTATATTTAGTAAATATTATTGGACGTATAGGAATTTTCAGCGTATTATATCACTTATCCTATTGGTGTGACCCTCTTGTTTTGCTACTAGGGATGTTTTCCTGATACACCGCACGATTTTAATAACCATTGCGTACCCATGACCGAAATCATGTTGGTACTGTACGCAATAGCCGAATGCCATTCGAGCAGGTGAGTGCCATTACTAACACTACTCCTCGAAGGACCTTCGCTTTCCCGGATTATTTGCTGCCGATGGAAGGACTTACGCTTCTTACCTACCCGTTTACATATAAACCCCTTGAATTTATCTGGACTACATCGAGAAAAAAAAATTCGTGGAAATCATACCCATTACTACAATTGTTTATAACCCCTACTTGATCAACAACCATCCGTTATTACCATTACTCCGCCTCCCTTAACTTGAGACATTTTAATATTGTTTTAACTGCACCATAGGCGAGGATGGATAGTCCGCAAAAAACGAATTCATAGAGGAAATTATAGTAAGTCATGTTTGCTTCAATCTTCCTCGGCATCGATATCTGTAGGCAAGCATCTCCGCTTTGCCAGCCGATATGGTGGGAGGGTCGCGCGGTGATTACCCTCGATCCGAGTAGAGGGTCCTGCAATCTGTGTTTGAGGTTGACTATGGGGCACTTCGCCAGTGAGAACGGCGATGTCTGAGAGATCTAGTCCTAGGCGGTCGAGAGCCTGAGAGGCTACGGGAGTATCCGAGTCCTCGTCCACCAGATCAATGTGAATTTGAGGAGCTCGGGGTGGAAAGACTGCCATCGGAGCGTACGGTACGTCCGGATCGAGCCCCGGAATCTCGAATTCCTGATATGGGGGCGGCAGATCGTCGATCCGGCACGGACCTTCGATGGGCTCCGTTTCCCGGAGGAGCTCCACTTCCCAGCGGCGCCGGTTCCGATTTGGTCGTCGGCGGGCCGGATTTGCATTAGTCTCCACTGTGATTTCTGCCGGTGGAACGACAAGAGCGGAAGAAGTCGGTGGGAGCTCGGTGACAGGGAGATTATGGGCAAGAATTATGTTCATTTGGCTGGCTCGAACACTTCCGGGGACGTGAGTCCGAAGCTCTACGTCCGTGAAGGCCCGACGGAGGGCTGTTGCTTGTTCTCGGATAAGCAGCCGTTGGCTGCGGGACCCGGCTATTAGCTCATCCCGAGCCTGAGTTATTCTGGCGATTTTCTGCCGGAGTTCTCTCACTGTTTCTGGCGGGGCCCAGGTGCCTTTCACCCGCTCGTATTTGACCCGGAGCTCATCATGTGCCCTCTTTAACTCCTTGTATTTGTGTCTCACTACCACCACCGATGGAGACAGTCGGGGAATTCGCTTGTCGTAGAACTAGTACTCGTATTCATACCTAAAGAATGGAAAAGGAACTCAGGGAATGAGAAATTATCGAAGGAAAAAGGGAAGGATAGATTAACAGATAAGTGGCAGATGAACTTCATGAGTGCTTACTCGGTTAGTTGGTTCCTCCTATTTTCATTATCTCCAGTTGGGATTGATGAGGATCTCGGACGTTTAATTATTAATACATAAGTAAAAAGATTTCACAGTTTATCGAGTTCGAGATTATGATTTTTGCGTGAAATATTCGGGTTAGCGTTGACCAAGTAGTTTGGTAATCCTGACGAATTATCGTCATTATAAATTCTATTACCCCTAATTATCACGCCGGTTTTGGCAGGACCAGAATTAATCTCATCACGTTGTGGGGTTGTATGAACTTAACATTAACCTTGCGAATAACTTCCGTGGATATATGAGTTACTATAGTTTAAGATATATACATTTCTCCCAATATTCTAATCTGAAATGATTGATGGCTCGATCTACATCATTTAATAACATCAACTTATTAGGATTTACAGAATTTACTAGATTAATATTATTAAGTTAAGCCGGTTGACTTGGAAGTTGTTAAATTAATATACATAATTAAATAATAAATGAAATCCATTAATTAAATATTGAACGAAAATAACAAAATGAATTGCACGTAATTATTAATGAGGGTTGCTTTAAATTGATTGTTAATGTCTCGGCTCGTCGAGATTGTTGATAGATTCCGCAATATTTAAAGTCATCTATTGGTATCGATCGATCGATGTGTAATGATTTAATAAATTTATACGTGGTGGTTGCGTAGATCAGCACTCTGCATGTAGGCGAGTTAATCTTATCGACTTGCACAGCGGTTAGAGCAAATTTCATTCCAGGATCTAATGCGTCTACCAGAGCAAGTTTATTTTGTACCGTATGGAAATTTGGGCTCCTCTCACGAACTGAGTGATCGTTACCGGTTTTAGTAAGCGGATGGTAGTCTCGCTCGAGGGAAATCAAGTTTAGAGAAATGTGGTAAGTTGTTATATAACGATTAGTTATGCTTATAAATCGTAATACTATCAGTTGAAGAAGTTGACAGAGATCCTACCATGTGCAATGATCGTGACATCCCGACTTTGGACCTAGGGCGTCCCTAGGGTAGTGTGTTCCCTTATCTGTTTATACCAAATTAGTGGAATTTATGCCTGTCCAAACAGTTTCTATCAGTACTGACAATCCCTTCAAATCGTGGGTTTTGAGTTTATTCCTTTGGAAAAAATACGAAACTTTTAATACATTTATCATTCGTTTTTATTTCATCTTCACTACATAGTTTATTTAACCTGGCCATGACTACACTTCAATCAGTTCGAGATTTGAATAAAATAGATCTGTTTCTTAGATCCCCTAGTGATCGTAACTAATCTCCCCCTAACTGAAATGTTGCTCTTCCCTTGATTTTAATTCTACCCGCTCCGGCCACTTTTCAGCAGCCGCCTCGGGTTGTACAACGGCGCCCTGCGTAGCGGTCCTGTGCGTATTGCCAGACCTGACTGCGGACTGCCGAGATGTCCACGAGGCATGACCCGCGAGCTCAACTAGGGGTTTTCACCCGCCAGCCGGCACGAGATCCGTCCCATGGACATTCTATTGATATACTTTTAATATATGATTTCAAGGGACTCGAAACTATAATTATGTATATGGTATTATATAATTAAATATTAAAATGAGACATTACAGGCATCATAAAAGTTTAATTATGAATAAATTTACATTAATATAACATAAAGCATTGAAAATCAACAAAAATTCCTTACGTTTGGTTCAAATCGATAATAGTTGTCAAATTGAAAATTCAGTTAAAACAATAAGATTAAGATTAATGAATTTCATCACTGTATATATACTATTTTCATGCGTGAGTGCAGCCAATGGGCGATTTTTCGCCATTTTTAGGGCTTTTCAATTATTTTCTTACTTTAAAATTATCTTTATTATTTTTTGTATATTTTTCTTTATTTTTTGATATACAATTTATATTATATTTGAATTTTACTTTTATTACTATTTTCTTGTAATATTATTTTTAGCCCTTTTTATTTGTTTTCTGGCCGCCCCTTCTGCCTCTTATTTTGCAAGGTTTTGGCAGTTTATTTTATTTTTCGTATGTTTCTTTTTGCATCTGTAGGTTTTTTCCGGATTTTAATTAATTATTTGTTTTATTTAATTTTTGTTATATTTTTAATTTGTTTTAATTAATGTTTTATTTTATTTTTGGTCTCTTCTTGTGGTGCATGTTTATGTACAGTGATTCGTTCCATTACCTCTATTCTTTGTCTTTAATTTTTATTTTTTGTTTAAATTGTGGCTCTGAGCCCAACAATATATTATGTGCCGTCTGGATGAGTCACCCTTTATCGATGAGAAATTCTCATCGTGATTTTTCATCAAAAACGGATGTTTATAAATATTCTATTCGCCGCGATTGCCATTCAAATACTTGTAATCATTTATTTGTTTATTGATTCTAGTGGTCAAACATTTGGATTTATTAAGAAACCTGTGTCTCTGAATACCTCTATATTGTTTGATCTATCCGTACATATTCAGTTTTCGGTTTTCTCATTTTGCTTAGTTAGTTTCTAACGCTAATATTCAGCAATACATTACTTCAAGATGGCTCCAATGATCATGTTCTGGATTGACATTTCAGATGACTTTATTTTGTTTTACTACTTCATTAGGTTCCAAGAGAAGTTTGATTTTTGCTCGTAGACTGGACTCGATATTCACCTGTTTATATTGTTGATTACGTTTAGAATTTGAGTTTTACGGAATTTTAAATTTTTTATTGTATTTTGCATGCTTGTGTTTCATTTATTTAATCCTAAACTCTCCTAATAATATAATAGTACGCAACTGTTTACAGTAGTGCTTACAGAGAATTAAAACTATTCCGCTTTTGGAGATTGATCGCAATTAGTAAATACTCAACAATATCTCTTAATACTCTCGAATGATCACCTATCAAGATATATCAATGTTAATGTAATTTACCTATAATTATAATCGCTATCCTCATATTACCGGTTCTTTAATTAGTTATGTGATTAGAAGGATTTTTAGAAAATTAATTGATTTTTGCGTACCTGTGTTGGTGACTTCCTTTTGATTTTATTTGACATTACTTCAAAAATTATAGTCATCGTCTCGCCGTGATATTTTATTAGACTTCGGGGTTAAAGGTGTGCGGTTATATGTGGTTGACCCTTTACATATAATTTTTCGCGCCCGCCAATGATTACCCGCTGCTAGCCAATGTTGGAACTGCAACCATTGGTTATGAAACCGATTATTTATACTTCCATAACTTCTAAGGTCCGGTCTCATATCTTATTATCGATAGTTGATCCTTTGATTATTGATTCGGCTGAACAGTGATTCTCAGATTTTCTGAAAAACGACTTTGCTCACTAAGTGCATTAAAATTCTGTGAAAATGAATTGGTATATATAAATGTTCTGTGACCCTAGCCTTGCGTGTTATTTTTAGTGCGATAAAACAAAATTTTACCTTATAATTATTTGTATAATCTAACTCTAATTTTTTTTATTTTCTTGATGTAATTCAACAGTTCGTTTTTTTTATATTGAATTATTTCTAATTAAAGTCGATTTTTCGGACATGATGAGAAAGGGAAGTAGCCAAAAGACCACTTCTCGATCACCCAACGCCATTATAGATTCGTAATTTACGTTCAGTGCCCGTCGTTACTCACAACCAGGCCTTCAAGGGCACGGGTTATAGGCGGAGAAACCGATCTTACACAATCTGATAATGTATGATTTTATTGACTTGTGGTATGTATCGGCTGTGGGGCGGAAAAATTTCGACAATGAAGAAAAATCTATTTCGATTATAATAAATAATTGCAGAACATGGGCTTCTATAGTAATACATTGAACATCATTCATATATATCAAACTTCTAGAGGACACGCAGAAGTTGGGACTCGCTTGTAGTTTTTTTGAGGACGTGTCGTGTAAGATGATTCTCTAAAATTTCTTCAAAGCTTTCTCTCGAAGTGATTTTCACAATTGTAAAGATATTTTCCCAAAGAAAGGTGGCTTGCAACTTTTCACTAAAAAAATAGTTTTAACAAAGAAAAGGTGATCTAATTCTGTAAAAATGAATCGGTATATATACCTATTTTGTGACCTAATCCTTGCATGTTTTTTGATGCGTTAAAACAAAATTTGATTTAAATAGATAATTTATTTTTAGCCAGTTTTATTCGTTAAAATGCTGGTTTTATAAATTAATCTATTTTCGGTTAATTCTAATGTTCTGGTGTTGTTTCTAAGTTAATTTTTTTGCGGTTCTTGGTGTATTTGTATATAATTTTGTTTTTGATTTTATATTTAATTATATTTTTTCTCATATTTAAGGGTGCTTTACTTGGTGTTTATAAGTCTGATTTTAAATCTGCATTGTTGTGTTTGCATGCAATTTCCGATTCCTTTAAACAAAAGGAGTCTTGGCCCTACAAGCATATTAAAAATTTATCTAGTTACTTTATTCTGTTAGTTTGCTGATATTCTTGGAATTATTTATTTTATGTAAGTACCGCTTACCTTTACACGTTGGATTTTAATGCCAGAAGTTATTTGTTAAAAATCTCAAACAACATATTTCTCAATAGGAAAATTAGGACTCTAGTTGTTCTGCTTAGTTAGAACTATTTAGTCGCAAATTCGTTTTACTTACGTATGATTTACTTACGTACAGGAAAATTATAAAACTTTCTAATTTATTTGATATCATATTAGTGCATGTACATTAAAAATCTTTCAATTAATCTGTCTTATTATTTCATAGCGAGTCTTGGAATTAATTATTTTATGTAAATGTTTCCTATTTTCTCACGGTGAATAGTTGATGCCCGTTAGTATTGTCGCTTTTGCCCAAAAAATCCCTATATGCTTGTCAATTCCAATCGAATCTATATTTCATTACAAGATGTGATCTCGTGTGACTACTGATTGATTTTTCCCCATTGCATGATTGTCAAAACATGGACATAAAGTTCCTCAAATTCTAAGTTGTCTTATCTTTTATATCTCTGTGAATTGTCTCTTAAATCGTTATGATTCATATATATGATCAAATACATAATATCCATAGCTTCCCACTTTTGTAAATCAATTCGACAAGATTTAAGAGTTCAGCACCATACTTGTTATTTTAACTGGTGGCGAACTACCCAGATTTTATATTGCCTACTGCGACTGATGTGTCCGTCGGGCGTAGTAGGGTGGTACAATGCCGACCTGCGAAACAGGACCTGTGATCAATAGCCACAACCCGACGCAGTCAGCAGGGGATTCAAAATAGTCGAACACCGCTTCCACAAACTAAACTGAACTAGCCAGTAACGCCACCATTCGACCTCCAGAACTTCTACTATATTTATAAGAATAATATTTAAGTGGGCTTGCCAATGACAGAAAAAAGACGTCGCGTCCATCCAGAACGGATTAAAGCATAAAAACAAATTCATAAATATTAAAATTTATTAATATAATAAATTATGCAATGAACATAACTTCTAACTTCTATAAAATTTGCAAAATATAAGTTAAGAATTTCAAACTTCAAAATAGAATGAATTGTATTTTATGAAATTGACCATTGCTTATATCAACCATGGCCAGCCAGTAGTCCACTGGCCAAATGTGGCCTGCGAAGCGTTTTGATGTAGCCGCGAAACAATTCTAAACATCAGCTCAATAATTGACTTTTTTAGAATTTATAATCGAATTAATCATATTATTAAATTAAAAAATTGATTTAATAAAAAATTTATAGATTTAATTTTTATGACGAGTAGAATTGATTTCCGATAAATTAAGCACTACTCTCAATAATTTGATTCAAAACTTTTCGTTTTATTCTAAATCTTTTGATGAAAGTACTGATTTGAGTAACACAGCACGACTAGGAATCTTTATCAGAGGCATTGACAAATATTTCAACATTTACGAAGAATAGTTGGATCTTTGTTTCCTCGTTTGCCAACCGTAAATGCCCATATAACAAATTGTCTGGCGTGACAACTGACGGTGCCCCGGCTATGGTCGGAACAAACGTTGGTGCTGTAGCCTTACTAGTTAAGCATTTGAAAAAGAACGATATAGAAAATTTGTGCGCCCCGATCGTTGATATTGGAACTGTGGTGACTTTCGTTCTAGGAAAGTGTTTTCTCTAGTGTTTTCCCTACTACAAATAGTTGCGAAGCATTATTCTCAAAAATGAAACGCATCGAGAGCCAAGATCGCACACAATTGACCGACAAACATCTTAGTGATCAGTTGAGAATTTCTTTAACAAAATGTGATATCATCTTGTCCAAACTCGGAAGAAATTGAGAAGCAGCAATCGCTATTTTCACTATTTTATTTGTGATTTAATTGACAAAAAAAAATATTGTTTTATTTTTGGCTTTAAGACCAACAATAATCAAAAATAAATGTAATTAACTAAAGATTATTAATGATAAAGATCAATTTTATTCTAGTTTACATTTAACTTTGTTGGGCAAAAACTGATGTAAGCCCTTAATTTTGTTTTGCCAGCACGATAATGCCTATATACTTTTGATTGGTAAAACTAAATAATAAATTTAGAAAGAAAAAGGGAAAATTTAAAAGGAAAATAATACATAAAACTTGAAAAATTAATAATAAAATCATAAAATTAGAAAGAATTAAAATTCCTTGTTTTACCGGATCAAAAAACTCATACGGAAAATCGTGGTATAAGGCAGTGCTGGGTAAGCAAAATTCAGTATGTTTTTCAAAAATTTGTTTATTTATTTATTAATACGTACTCTAGAAGCTAACTATTATTTTTAGACATTTTAACCTTGGAAAAATTACGACTCAATCAACGAAAGTAAAATTGATTTTAGTTTATGTATTACGCTATTTTATTTCTTTTATTATTATATGTCAATTTTATTTTGATAATAGCTTATCCATGTCATTATTTTTGGTTAAGTTTTTTTTTGTTTGCATTATTTTATAATAAACTATAATAATGAATTTAATAATTAAAACATCTATGATCGAACTCCATTTCGACGGAGTGAAATCTCAAACTAAATTATCAATAACATACTCCACAAGTATACAAGTCATTAAAATTATTTATGACTGACTATGGATGGTGCTAAACCACGGACCATAGTGCCCAGGTGGTGAAAAAACTATGTGGACGGTTATCATAACAGCCCAGAGTTTTTCCCCCAAAGACCTTATCGCCTGTCCGTCGATAGACAGAGGAAGAACTAAAATCTATAAACATAAAAAAGAAACATAAAATGACTAGTTAGGAGGAAGAAATTAGAACAAACAGAAAATTGATAATGGCATGATAAACCTGGTTGAACAACTATTGTTAAGTTAACATAAAACACTACGCAAACTGAAAGAAGCCCAGTTGCTATTGCAATTCTCCCACATATTTGGCCTAGACTAATCTTTTTTTTGTGATGTATATTGATCGTAATGTAAAATTTGTAACTTCTTGTTTCATAAAATTATAATTTGTAACTCCTTGTTTCTATAAATTATATAGTTTTATTGAATTTTACAACTTAAGTTATATTTTTCCAAGGTTAGTTAGAAGGGGACTTAAAATGATTCGGACACTAAACCTTCTATGGTAGTCCATGAACCCACCGAAGGTTAGGGCATTAGCAGTACTTGTAGAATGGCTAACCTTTTGCTAACCTTCCACATACTAGTACACATCTCTAACGTCAATCTTTCCGACGGGTGTCTAGTGGTTGTGCGCGTACTGTATAGGGATTAGTAGTCCTCCCATCGGCCGCTGATATAAATATCTTCCCTATCAGTACCCAGCATTTAGGAAATTTTTAGAGACCATTTTTGACTATTCTGAAAATTCTCTACCGACTCTTAATTTTTTTAATAGAGATTTTGGTTTAAAAAATAAATTATATAATTTTAACCGTAATTTGTGCCCAAAACTTGAATGTTTAATTTACTTACATCTTCAGATGTACAAGTTGCCGCGAATTCCGAAGATAATTGCAGAACCACCGTGGCCAAGGCAGTTTCCGTTTTGAAACCACTAGAAGATGAACACCGCAACTTACGCGCGAAATATGATTAAATCAAAAACCTTTGGTTCCCCCACCGGAGAAAACCAAAGAGCTGTATCAGAAAATACACCGTCTCTCGCGGTGTCGTAATGATCTGATCGTGGAAATCCAGCACAGCGAGTGCTAATCTCTCGTTTTACAACCTTAGTGCGAAGAGCTTTCAAATACGCCGAAATACAGCTACTGCTGCCTAACCATGAATGAGCGCAGAAAATGGATATTGTGCCAAGTCTGCACGTTCCCCGAGATGGTCGACTCGATCTCTGAGATTTACCAAGATGAAATTGGAGCCAATTCCTATACCAGACAATATCCCTTTACCAAGGATCAGATATCCTAAACATAAGCCCAACAAAAACCCGCCGGCGACGCGAACAGCGGCAGGCTGAACATGCTCTCTTGATAACCCACTTAGAGCAAGCTAAGGAGATAATTTCGACTCCTGCTCACTCAACAAGGAGAATAATCGATCACCGAGTTCGGAAGACCTGCACCCTATAAGTACATCGGCCACACACGATGACTTGGCTCTAAACATTCGGGTAACGGTGGACCAACTGAACGTAAAATTTCAAGAGAAGTTTAAGTTGGCCATAGCTGCTAGAAAAAGGAAGCAATGCAAACTTGAGATTGGTGTTGCTTAGTAACGGGTAGCAAGCGATGAACTAAGGTTTATTTGAGCGCTCTCCAACTTTTGAATTGAAAGTGAAGATTGTGCTTGTCACACTTTCACAAATATTACAATTTTCATTTATTTTTCGAAACATTTTTCTTTCAACATGTCGATGAATTTTAATGCCGAATCAAATGATAAAGATAGAATTTCAATTCCATTTCAAAATTAAAGTCAATAATAGAGGGGAAAAAATTGTTGGGTAAAATCCAAGATTTATAAATCTAATTGGAGAGCAAATATAGGAAAATAAGATATTCTTAACATCAAATTCAATAAATTACGTGAAAACCATTTATAACCAATTCAGCAAGTTTTATTTTGGAAAATAATTCCTGGAACAGCTGATTCAAAAAGACCATACTGCTTTTCAGAGCTATTTTGGGGAATTTGAAAATAAGTGATCGATGTAAAGAATTTAGAAAGATTATATCGTAAACAAATAAAAGTGAAAAACTAAAAAAGATTCAAGTAAATATATTAAATTGTCGTTCTAAATTTGTGATACATACACAAATATAACTCGTTTGTCAACTTAGTAAGCCCTGTACTCTTATATCCAGTTTGAGTCAAGGTTTTATTATTATCAAATAATTTATATAAAAACTGCAAAAATTCGCTTTTTCCTTGATTCCAGTTATTTTTAAAATCAGATTCGTGGTCTAAATTACAGATTATTAACGTTGTTATTAGTTTTTGACACATATCTTTAATACAAAGCAAATTAACAAGACTAGCGGAATATTGATCATAAATAGGTAAATCTGGACAATTTTCCCTGGTCACAACAAAAAAGTCACTGATAAGTTTTTTACGATTCAGTGTCATAACTTTCACAGCCAAAATCTGAATTAATACAGTCAATTGATGCTTATCGGATATTTCTGAATGGAGATTTTCACTCATTTTATTCACAAATTTTACAATTTCAATTATGGCTGACAATGAATTAGATGCAAGTTGAATATTTTCTTCAATTGGTTGAGTAAACATATTTGGAAATGATTTCGAACTATTATTTACATTATCATTCAGTAGTTTATTATTATCAATTTTACATACAAGATCACAATCTCTGGAGCAACGAAAAAAGCAATTGTTTATGATTAATTTATAAGACACGATACAATATCTACACAGTCCCTTATTGCAAATTTTGCACTGATAGCCACTCTCTGATTCTATTGATGCAGAACAAACAAGGCAATTGTTATCTGTCAGATCTAATAGCGTATCCAAGGAATTTACCGGTGAATCTGTTGCCAGATTCAGAAATAACATTCTGCATACTTTAATATGCTTTTCTATTAAATTGTCAAATTCTTTTAAGCATAAAAAAGAAAATAAAAAACATTCTTTGAAAACTTGATATTTCATTTGTTGATTAGAAAACTTAAAAGAAATAGAGTATAAAAAAGAAATTTTGTCACATTTTTCCTTATACAGTGTTTGTAACTGAATTATAGAATTTACAAATATTGCAATAGTTTTCGTTTTTAAAAGTAATTTTTGATATCTATATTGCGATAAAACCTTTGAGCTATTATAAACCTTTTGCAAAATATCGCCTAATTCGTCCGAAAATTCCTTTGCTGTGAAAACCGATACTTCTATGTAATGCGGATTCAGAACTGTCACAAAATTATAAAAATTAACTGAAAGTAACTTGACAGTTTCAAAAAAATTTTCATTATTTTCAAAAGAATCAAGATATTTGCAAACCGAATTGTAATGATGAGTGAAATTTTTAAAATTAATATATCTCAAATTGAATTCGTTAATAGCCTTTTCAAGAATTGGCAAAATATATTTTGTTATTTCGGTTTCAATAAAGTCAGATAGATCGATTAAATTTTTTTCGCCTTCATTATTATTATGAAATTTCAACGAAATAATTTCAGACCGATCTAATGGACAAACAGGATTAATTAAAATCCAAGACTTTGCACATCCAACACAAAAGAAATGACCGCAAGTTTCAAATTTCACCATCTCACTTAATTTGAATGATGCCAAGCATATAAAGCAATCCATAATTATATTAGGTACTAAGAAATTTTTATAAAACCAAAAATTTAAACAAATTTAAAAATTGTTTAGTGATTGGTTAAAATCATAAAATTTTCAAATAATATTAATTAAATGGTCAACTCAAATTCATTATCAAAAATACATATTTTATCACTAAATTTATAAAATTGAATAAAAAAGCAATACAGATTTTAATCATAATTTAAATTATAAAAATGTAAAAAAAATTTTAGCTTGTATAAATTAAATTAAATCTATATAAATTTTTTGGGAATTTTCAACGTTTTTTCCTTAAAAATTTTATTATAATTTCAATTTGCAAAATGAAATAATTTTCTACTAACAATTTCAAATACAATATTTGGATTATTGCATCTATTACAAATAAATATTTTTAAAATTATTTAAAAAGTTATTAATGGAAAATTCTTTAGGGCGAAATTATAGAAGTTTTATATTTTTTTAAATCAATAATTATTTTCTTTGCAACTTTTTATAAAATGAAACTTTTTTTATTATGAACTAATTAATACTATTAGAAATAAGCCAATTGTATTAATAGTATTGTTACATTTACGAGTATCCGTCAATTACCGTATTTAACGTCATAGATTAAAAATACGTTCTATTCCTCATCAACATCAAAATTGTAATTAAGAGATATATTATATCGATTTGTTACTAATAAACGATGTTTTAATTGAGTCAAATTTTTGACTTCAATTATAGATAAAATCCGTTCACTTACGGCTAACACTAAAATCTATAAAAGTTTACATAATTAACTTTTTATAAAATATTAGTTAAATGTTTAATGTAGATAATTAAATTATTTAAAATTTTATGATTAATTGTAATAAATATTGAAAAGAGAAACAATTATATGGCTATACTAATTGCCCCCAGTGTCTATAGACTTATAATGATGTAATAAATATATTTATATATTAATATTTACAATAAGTATTATAATTAATTATAGATATAAAAACTTGAAATTTTAAAATTATTAATAAAATGTAAGTAAAATTAATAAAATTTATTTTAATTTTAGAAAAATGATTGATTTTAATTAATAATATATATAGATTTTAAACTTGAAATTCACTTTTTTAAATTTCAAATTCAAATTAATTGAAAAGCAAAATCAAAATAATTAAAATGTTGTTTTATTTTAATTTAATTGAAATTAAAATTAAAATTATATATGCAATTGTTAATACGTCAAAATTTTCCTTGCAATACAGAGAGATGTAATTAATAGCAGAAATAAAATCAATTTATTCTTTAGCAATAACAAAAAATTCGTTATAAAATCTCTTTTCTTTATTAATAAATATTTTGAAGCTGGATATAGATGAAACCTAATAAAATACTTAATCGAATTAGCATGAAAACATTAATTATCTATTGTCACTACAATATTTGAAAAATTTACAAAATCAAAGTTTGAATTGAAACTGGTCTATTTTCCGAAATGTCAATGTTTTACTGGATATATTATTATATTGATAACAGCTATAAAATATTCTAGTGGATATAAGTAAAAATTATTCTCAAATGAAATAAAATGAAAGACATTATATATGAAATTATAAATTCTAACTTAACTGTCCTTTCTGATACCTCGCCGTATAATCTAAAATATATTAATTTTTTAATGATTAAATTTATTAAACATACGTAAAACTTGAAATACTAATCATGTTGTATGGAAATAATTTTGTCCACAAAAACAACTTCTGATTTTGATTTAATAAATAACTTGTTTAAATAAATTTCTGAACATCATTAATCAATTCTTTAAAAATATTTTATATTTTATCATTTGAAAATAAACATGGAGTAGTAATTATTAGAACAAATTCATTTAGAGTAATTGAATTTCTATTTAAATTTCATAGTAAATTTGACATATTATTATAATATACTGCCAGTTATTACAATTGAGGTATTTGTATTAATTATTGTTTTTATTAGATCAAAATAAATCAAAATTATTTTAAAAAATATATAAAATCATTTATAGAACACTTTTAAAAATTTGTTCAAAATTTTAATGTTATCATTAAGAATTGAGTACACTCGATTGCAATTGCAATTTTTTGTGTATTCATTTATCTGTGATATAAGTAAGTCAAACGATATTTCTAAAAAAATAATTTTGTTGGGTTACTGAGTTTATCTTCAAGGGCAGGGGTGATCAACCTTTTTAACCCACGGGCCAATTTAAATTTTGTGGCGGAGGCACTCTATAATAATTTACAAAGCTTTATATATACTAATAAACATTATAATATAAAAATACAAAATAAAATGCTAGGCGGGCCGCAAAAAAATTTTCGCTGGCCGCATGTTGCTCATCCTTATTCTAGGGCCTAGATTTGTGTTGTCAGAACAACCCACGTGCAAAAATTAAAAGATGATAGTTACTAATTGTTGCATGACGTTGAACTGTATCATGCGGGTAGAATGCCAGCTAAAGGAGACCACAACTATTTGTTTTTGCTAAAGCATGACATTCCTGTGGGTCCACCGACTGTCTTTAGAAGACCTGTGCTCAAAACTCATTTGTTTTAGATTATGAAAACATATGTGAAGAAAGAACATTTTATTTTATAACATTAAAATATATTTCATTTTATACAAAAATCATGTGATTAATTTCTAAGTTACAGATAAAATTAATTATCTCTTTCCTCCTTAATAAGCATTTACTAAATTAAAATAATCGTAAAATATCGTAAATTTTATAATATTTAAGTTTTTTGAGATGTTAACAGTTTTGTCAGTTTCGGGGGATTTCGGTATCAATAATGTTTCCTAATCTTGCGTTATTATCAATTCGATTAATCGGCAAATTTGTACCTTGAATTTAAATTTTTTTAGTCTTGTACTAACATATCTATAGGCAATGAATTTAATTATCCAGCTACTCATCCACTTTATTCTAAAAGACTTGATTCGGTCATTGACAAATTTAAGGATGAAAGTAAGGGAGAAGTTTATGACGAATGGGTATTCCTCGGTGCTAAATGTTACATCTTGTTAGGTAAATCTTCTTGTCTAAAAGCTAAGTGAGTGACATTAAAGGATACTGAGCTAACCCATAAATCTTATAAGGAGTGTTATGAAAAAAACTCCACCTTTTCTGTACTACAATTTAGAATATAAACAAAAAAACATCAACTTTATAATTTTTAAAATAGCAAAGTAGCACTTACAAATAGGGATGATAAAAGGGTTTGGATGGGTAAAAATAAAAGTTTTGCGTGCGGTAAAATAAAAGTATCGTGAGATTTTATTACTGATGAAGAAATTGTTGGAGAAATTGCAGCTGATGAAATTCTGCAACTATTATTGAGGAAGAACTCATAGATATAGACGATGTTCAGTTCTCCAACGATGATGAAAAAGATTTTTGTTAATAAATTTTGTAGTTGAAAAATGATCTTGTTTTTGTCTTTATTTTTATGTGTATCATTTTATTATTCAGTGGATAATAGATTTTTAATTAATAAGTTGTAATAAATATTAGATAACAATTAAACTTTATTAAAATAAAAATAATTTATTAATTTTTCTTGATTGTTTTTGCTTTCGAAAACCAGAAACATTATTACATGATCGAAACAATTCTGATGAAGATGAAAGAGCTTTTTCCGAATATGAAGAACAAGCTTTCATATTGTGACCCTGAATTTTAGGCACCACAGATTTATCAAATGTCTGGAATAAACATCGAAGAAATTGTACGGATGCATTACGAATCGGTTCAGGATCTGGTTTGAAATGTCTAGATGACTTTATTGTTTGTGCAGAGTCCTCAATTTTGACTTGCCCATTTAGAGACAGATGCTGCAGGGACTACAAGAAGAAAGAAGTTGTCCATATTTTGTTGGCATAACTAAGAAGAGCTTATTATAAAATGATTTTTGATGATCTAAATTAAATAAATATTTAATTTGATGTTATTACGAGTTTATTTTTATGTGTTTATTTGTTGAGAATAAAATTTTTATTAAGTATTTACTAGGTTGTATTAATGTTGTTGAAATAATTTTATCCTTATTATTATTATTATTATTTTGAAAATTTCATATTAATTTATTTTGTTAACTCTAAATTGCTTTGAAAAATTTCAACTTTTAAATCATGTATAAAAATTTTTCTTTCAAAATTATACTACAAAAATTTTACTTTCAAAAATATACTATAAAATTATATTTAAAATTACTAAAAAATTACTTTAATATTAATCATTATTTAATATTGAAAAATTTACTAAAAATTAAAATACATTAAAAAAATAAATAAAAATTTTAAATCGATTCAAAAAAATATTTAAAGCGCTAAAAATTTGAATTCGAAAAATCTTGATTACATAATTTTGTAATCGAGGTGATTAAAGATTAATTACATAATTACGTAACTTAATCTGTCGCCGGCGGAGGGGGTAGGGGTCTACTGGGACTTTTGTGTGAGGGCGCAGAAAGCCACTAACTACCTACCCAGATATAAATAACTTTAGGATCAAGAAAAGTTGAAAATATAAGATATCCTGGTGAATTAAGCTCCTTATTACAATTTCTTATGACTGATGCTAATTTTAAAAATCAACATGGCCAATTAAGTGGATGGATTCCTGATGTTGGAGATGGTGATAAAAAAAATAAAGGATATAAAATTAGCAAAATTTTGTATAAAACTAAAACATTTGAAGGAAAATAGCCTTTAAAAAATATGTATAGATTCTTTCAACAATATAATAGAATAATTTATTTGATACCATTTGAATTGAATATGGTGAAGAATGATAATTATAAAAATGTTTTTTTATAAAGACTTTAAAAGCAGATTCTAAACTAAAAATAAAATTTGAGAAAATAATGATGGTTCCATCAATAACTTGTAATCCACATTTTGAAACTCAAATTCTTGAAAGATTAAACATGAATTCAAAACCAATCAATGTGAATTTTCTTCTAAAAATACCAGCATGTTGTTGGCGAATAGGGTTGATTTTTTATTTATTTTTTCTAGGGTTTTTGTGTATCTACCCCCTAAACGCCAGCAAGATTATTATTCTATCCCTCCTATGTACCCATGGTGAGTGCCATGTTGGTAATGTACATAAGGGTTGAAAATTCATGAGCAGGTGAGCTCCATTACTAGAACTACTCCTCATGATATTTTCACTTTCGGGTTCTAGACTGCCGATGGAAGGTCTTACGTCTTTCTTTTTCCATGTCCTGGTCCTTACTCGTCTATTCCTACAATTTCCATACTTATTTATCATCTTTACCCATTATTTATAAATGTATCCTTCAAAAATTTGGGCAGCGTTCCTCCCTTATTTTCGGTAAATTTCCTATTTCTTTTGTTCAATCACGGAATCGACTAAATTTTTCCTTATTTACATTTATCTTTCCCTATATTAAAATTTGATCAACAATTCCTTAATTTCCCGGTACGTTTCCCATGATTTTAAGTAATTAAAACCCTCTGCGATCACTTCAATAAACATTCCTCTCTTCTGTCAGATTAGATCATTCAACTTTTGGAAAACTACTTTCAAATTTACATTCCTAGCCTATCCTATCCTTTCCTATTTGATTTTCTGATTTATTTTCTGACAAAGTTTTAAATGTTCCCTACAAAACTTTATTCCCGCTTAACTAAAGTCGAACTTCCCGAATTTTATTCCGACTCGCTCTGGCCACATTTTCAGCAGCCGCCTCGAGTATACAACGGCGCCCTGCGTAGCGGTCCTGTGCACAAAGCCAGAACCGACTGCGAACTGCCGAGGGGTTCACGAGGCATGACCCACGACCTCAACTAAGGGTTTTCACCCACTAGCCGGCACACGGTCGGTCCCATGAACCATCTATTTAAATACTTATTATAAATAAGATTTTAGGGGGATTTGTCGGTGGCACCAAAAGATTCCACGACCATCCAGAATAAAATCAAAGTAACAAGACTTCGAAATATATATTTATACAAGAAAACAATACTTACAACCCGATTGGAAAAATTGACATGAATTGGCATACAAAATTTTGTCTAAGAATGATTCACTGCTAGTCTAAAAATTTCTACAAATTTTCTAAAAATTTTCTGCCGGACAAAAATTTTCTAAGTCTGTTAAAATTCGGTTGTCAAAATTCTGTTAGAATTCTGTCTGAAATTATGAAAATGACTGCCGTATATATAGTGTTTTTGTGCCTGTGTGCGACCAATGGGCGATTTTTCGCCATTTTTAGGGTTTTTAAATTATTTTATTAATTTCAAATTATTTTTATAATTTTTTATATATTTTTCCTTATTTTTTTGATATATTAATATTACAATGTTGAATTTTATTTTTATTATTATTTTTCCATAATATTATTTTTTAACCCCAATATTTTGTTTTCTGGTCGCCTCTTCTGCCTGTGTTTTTTCTAAACCTTATTTTGCAAGGTTTTGGCAGTTTATTTTATTTTTCATATGTTTCTTTTTGCATCTGTAGGCATTTTTCCGAATTTTAATTAATTATTTGTTTTATTTAATTTTTGTTATATTTTTAATTTGTTTTAATTAATATGTTTTATTTTATTTTTGGTTTTTTCTTGCGGTGCGTGTTTATGTTACGGCAGCCATATTGACAATTTCCAAACTACATAAATCATTTTGTTCTAACTTATACAATTTTCACCTTTTTGTTTAAATTGGTTTTGTAATTTTTGTTTTAATTTTGGATCTGAGCCCAACAAACCACATCCGGGGCCGTTTAAATTGCGCCCCGCAATTTCTCATCAACACACTCTCATTCCATTAACAATACTTTTATACAACACAAGAAAAAGGTTATACAGATGAAATGTCAATTTACAAGTTATAAGCAGGCATCACTTAAGGTGATGGGATGTTTATACATAAATCAATACTGTTAGTGAGTTTTTATTTACACACACAAGATGAAATTCGTTAGAATCAGTTGAATCGCATGGTGCTTAGTGTCTGTGACTTGGGTCTGGGACGTTGTCTTGGTTGATTGGTTTAGGCTGAGATTCGATGAGCTGGAGTTGATTGATTGTTGCAGAATTATTTTGATATTGAGGATTTGGGTTGGTAGGCTTTACGAAGCGAATTGTTTGATTGTTTCGATTTCTTCTTCTTGGGTGTTGATTGATTTGGGATCTTCTGTAAGATTTCGCGATCTGGGTGAGATTACTGCGATTGGGATTGATCGATTATTATTGAGTTATTTTGGTATTGCGGATTCGGGTTGATGGGTTTTTTCGAAACGAATAGTTTGATTGTTTTGTTCTCTTCTTCTCCGATGTCGATTAATTTGAGATTTTGATAGGATTTCGTGGTCTGGATGATTTTGCAGATTATTGCAAGGATGAGGACAACGATTTAGACGATTCTCAAACAGAGTATGGTAATTTCGAGTTTATTTGGTTTCGGATTTTAAGGGGTTGGGTGAGATGACGGTATTGATTTTTGTGAGAGGGTGTTTTCGAGAAGATAGAGTTGGTTCATTTTCTGCAATAGGTGTGGATTGGGGTTTTTGCATAAGGATTTTCGGAGAAGATATTCTTGGATTTGTATGAGTTTTGACTTGATTGTTTGGATTGAATAGAGGGCTTCTTGGATTTTCTAAAGGTTCGAATTTGATTTGTTCATGTGGGTGAAAAGTAGGAGTAAGGTGATTTTTGACACAGGTTCTTTTTCTTCTATTGACAGATTTTTCATTTTTGTTTATTCACATTTGTACAAATTTCGTTTTTCGCATTATTTTATTCTGGATTGGTCTCGTCTTAATTATTTGGGGTTGGGTTATTCATCAGCATCAACTCCGCTCTCATTAATCGATTTGTCATTTCAAGTATCGTGGTAATATACTTTTCCTTTTCTTCCAATATTATTCTCAACTCTCTATTATTCTTGGTTAACACTCGTGCTTGTTTCTTTTAATTTTTGCATCTTGTTATTTTGCCTTATTGCATATTTTTCGATTCGTATGGAATTATCCCAATAAAGGAAATGTAATCATATTTTACCGATGGTTACATTTATAATACTTGACAAGTTCAAAAACAAGGTAGAAAAATATGTGGTCAACTTTGTATTTTTATTTTATTAAATTTTAAAAAAGGATTGTCTTTTCAAGAAATTATTCTAGTGCAATGATTGGAAACTATTGGTGGGAGTGGAATAATTCTAGATCTTTTAATAAATCAAGGTTATAGGGAATTTGAAAAAGTAGAATTTATATACAGGAAATTAGGAAGTATAAATAATATAAAATTATATGATTTATTTTCTACCACAGGATTAAATCCAATACTTTCTGGTAAGAAATTTAAACATTTAGAAGATTTTATATATAAAAATATAGAAACCGTCAAAAAAGATGATTAAAAATGGAACGAAGAGATATTAATGAAGAAATAATTTATCCAACTTTTGAAGAGGGCAGAGCCCATCCTTTCAGAATAAAAAGATTTATCCATTTTTTAATGAACAAAATGTTTTTAATTATATAGAAAATCTTCCAATTGAAAAAGTAAAAGCTTCTATGAATAATACTTTTACGAATAAAGATTCTATGAAGTATCCTTCGATTAATCAAGTAAAGGAATTCCTATTAGAGAAAAGAAACTTGATGAAAGAATTATTCATTACAAAAAAATAAAATTTCGATGGACAAAAGCTGATACAGGAATTAAAATTTCTTGAATTTCAATCACTGGGATACTATCAATTGCAACAACTATATTTTCCGGTGTCACTTTAATAGGAATTGCAACAACTGTTGGATTAATTATTTCAACAATATTTGCAGGTTCAAATGCTTTGTTACTTTTTTTAGGTGAAGGATTTTTAATTGGATTGACTTCTAAAAAGAAAAGGATTTATAGAGAAGTATGTGAAGAATTAAATCTTGGAATAAATAAATTATATTTATGTTGGGCCAACACATGATTTTGTTTTAATGAATCGGTAATAGCATGCAAACACAACACGCAGATTTAAAATCAGACCAATAAAACATCAATTTACCATGTAAAAATATGAGAAAGAAACAATTAAATATAAAATCGAAAAAACACAAAAGTAAATTAAAATAATAACAAAGTGCAACAAGATCCGCACGAAATAAACACAAAAATAACACGAAAACACGAAAATCTGACCGAAATTTGACAATTTACCAAAAAAAGCGAAAGTCCATGAAAATGGAACTAAAATTAAATAATTAGAATTGGAAAAATTCAATTTAAAAGTTAAAAAATAAAATTGTCAAAATAAACCACGAAAATAATAAAATTAAGATTAGAATATATCAAAAAATCACAAGGTCAAAGTTTGTTTTACTACATCAAATTTAACACGCAAGGTTAGGGTCGTACAATAGGTATATATACCGATTCATTTTCACAGAATTTTAATCCGTTTTCTTTAACTAGAACTCGAAAAACTCGGCTTACAAGTTAATCAGTTGGAATCAGAACAAACTTTCAAATGTGAGTGGAGGAATGTTCGAAACTTTCTCCACGTCGCGTCCATACAATCTCATATGAGCTCTGTTTGGACGTCGGCGTGGGGGAAGATTTGTGATGACGTTTAATGAATGCTGTATACCAACCATGATTTATCATATGTTATTATATTCAAATAAACGTTTAGAATAGAATGCTTATGTGGAAATTTTTTCCGGCCCACAGCCGACACATCACCGCAAGACAATAAAATATACACATCCAAACCGAATTGTGTAAGTGCGGTGTAAGTCCGCCAATAATTCGTGCCCGTGAAGGCTACGGCGTGAGAACGCAGTAGCTGAAACGTCAATTATTATTCCGTATAGGGGAAGTTGGGTTGAAGAGGGAATAGTCTTAAATTATAATAAAAACAAATCGTCTCAAAATCAAAACACTGAGTAGTCCAGTGCGCACTCATAAACTCGTAATATCAACATAAATTATCCTAGGATCAATTAAGGGAAGGTGACGGGGAATTTAATGACAAAAAATCGTTGCTATGATTTCTAAACTATTTCTATTTTTTATGACTTCTAACTTGAATTATTGGCTATGACTCTAAATTTGCTATGATATCTAAATCATTTCAATTTGTTATGACTGCTAAATAAAATTGTGTTCTATGACGCTAAATTGGCTATGACTTCTTACTTATTTCGATTTACTATGACTTCTAAATCATTTTAATTTGCTACGACTTCAAAAAATAAAAAATGTAAAGATTATAAAGGAGGTTTAGCGAAACCCAATTTAAGCTACTAAGGGCTTGTAGCATAGCATGACATGATTCCTTAATATTAAAATGTTAAAATAGGATATATTAAAAATGTAGTAAAACCCAAAGAAGAAAATATAAAACCTTAGTGGATATTACGAAAAATAAGCTAGAATAGATGACTAAAAATCTCAGAATCGAAACCCGTGGTAAATTTTGTTAATAGCCATCCCTATCTGAAAAATAACTAAGAAGGTTAATTAAACCTCCACCCGACCCTACCATTTACTAAGATTGTACGTCATGACAAACAACATCTTTATGAAAAATAGAGCATCGAACTGACAGCCGCAAGTGGCCAGGAAGTTTGTTACGTACACCCAGGAGATATTAGAATAACGTATTAAAATCAACTACAAGAGATAATTACAATCACCAAACGAAAAATATAGGGAGGAGTCAGAGCGACCAAGTCCCAGATTAATGATGCAATTAAAGTACTTGAAATAAGACCACCTCATCATAAAAGCAAATAAATTGAATTGAATACCTCAAACAAACCCCACAACAAATATATTATAAAACCATACATGGACAAATGCCTTCGTATATATAACAATTCCATGAATCCTCCTCGTGTTAACTATCAACGGCAATCCACTTGAAACAGAACTGATTAAGTAATACGGCCATATGGACCCAAATATTGATAACCTTCCGGATGGGGTGTTGCCGTTGAAGCTTGCCGAGTGATCAACGAAATGAGATGCATCATAATTCCCTTGATACCCCACGGAGAGATTCCTGTTCTATGAGTAGTATCATTCTATCAACTTAATTAATTAACTGACATAGAAAGGAAATTACTAAAAATTACCCCGATATAAGTGAATAGAATTTTCTCTAACATTAAATTAACCAGGGACAACTGATTATAAGTCACCAGCATGCATACTCTGACTGTCAGGAAATTTGACCTGACATTCAACTAGAATGCCGATCGATTTTGAAGTCAATGCGGACTATCTCGCATGCGTCAGTTTGGAGAATTACATTCACATAAGCAATCTCCAATAGTAGTAGGTGTGCCGCTGAAATTTCGAATGGTGCCTTACTCCCTGCCTAACCAGATAGACACACCCTCTTCCAGCGCTAAAACCAACCACTTATAAGTGAAGTACAAATCTAAACATAAATTAAACGGGTTATTGAGAGACTGGAATTGACATTTAGGCGAATACGGAAATGAAATAAAATTGAATGTGGATAAATCGGCATTTACCACTCAGGCGAGTGCATGCAGGCAAATGATCCTTAATAGTGAATAGTGTGCCTCCAGAGAAGGTCGATTTGCCGTTACCTAGATAGACACACTCATCCCAATATAAGAACACGATACGGCGGGAATGTCCATTCCAATTATACTGATGGCAAACGCTTCGCATTATCGAGACCACTCTAAGAATGCTCCACGAAGAACCGAGATTGAATCAACTTCCACGAGAATCCCCGAAAGGACTAGAGAAGGTAATTTCACCAATTATTAAAATGAAAAGAATTAATTGTTTATTCCGAGGACTGACCCTTTGAACCAAATGCAATAGTGATACACGGATCCCGAAGATAACAATGCCTGAACGCTGATAGACCCACTATGTTTATTAAAAATAAATCGTAATATTTGATTAATTCTCTAAACCGTCGGAACGAAACCAACACTATTTGCAACCCCAAATATTGTGAGTAATATTGCGAGTAATTTTCAATAATCCCCACGACCCGATTTCCACGCTCTAGAGGAGGGTAGATCTCAGTTTTCATAGACCACCGGCATTCATGACGTGGACTGAAATAAGAAAAGAAAAAATTATGATATACTAATTATACAATCTTAAGTTTTGTTGTTAATTATTCGATACTAAAAACGCATATGTAACTTAACCTTTTTAATTGTAAATATTGATAGTAACAGATTAGACGTTACCATAGTTAATAAATTTAATTGAAACAAATGATTAAACGTAGTTGTAAAATTCTTTCTATAAATATTTTTCTTTTATTAATAATGACTGAAAGATATAGAGGATTCAATTTAAACTACGATCAAATGTAGTAGTAAAAAACTTTTTATGTTTTTCTCTGAATCCACCATTAGTAATTAGAATATATTGAAATTATTATAAAGGATATGCTTGGGTTGAGCGAGAGCAAGTAACACCTTGGTTTACAGAACTTTCTAAGATAACCCTAATCATCTTGGCAGTTAAGACATGAGTATTCTTATGAGTGTTTCAGGAAGGAGGACACATGTGGTTATAAAAATGGGGTACTCTAAATAGCAGAAATCCCTACGCGACGGTGTATAAGAGCTGGAGGCCGCAACAAACTCACGAGACTGGTAAGAGGACCATCGACGAAGACAAAAACTAAACCACTACACAGCACTATGACGACAATCCTGACGTATTCTCAGCAAATAGACCAGGATAGGCGTATCCAAGTTAGATACTAATTAAATGTGGCTACGCCCACATAGTTAGTTCCCCCATATTATCACCCAGAATCCAAGAATATGATTAATTAACGCCATAAACCGAGAAGATGACCCGTGACCCGATAAATATAAACCGATCTACAATAATTTGATTCGCTAACTTTAGAAATTACACTGGATAAACTGAAATTAACACATGCCATGTTTTATTTAGACAACTCCTGGATCGACGCGTCCCGGATCACACTACGCTTCCCGGCACACTCGGCCGCTCGGTGTCGGCAAACGATGTGGGACGCGGGATTTTCGATCTAGCCGGTCATAGAATCCTGGATGGGAGACCAAGTGAGAACCCGGTCACAACCCGGCACGGGAAATCAGAGGCCAGGCCGAATTTCTGGTCGCTCGATTAGAAGAGCATTAACGGCAGACGGACCGGCAAGTGGAGAGGGCCAGGAGATACTTAGAAGAAGTCAACTGGGACATAGCCGCAGGACGAATCCCGAGTACGAACGGGTACGCATATAATTATGCTATCATCTTTTTACTCGGTTATCCAATAAATATTTGTGAGTGGCTTTAGAAATTTAGATGACTTGTGTTAATCCTAACTAAATAAATTCGAATCAGAAGCGAGTTCACCAATAGGTTCAGATATACTCCAAAGCAGTGAGGGACCAGGAAAAGAAAGTGCACGTAAACCTTCTAACGGTAGTGCGTTGAACCCACCTTGAGGTCGGGCCAGAGTAGTTCCGTGTGGCGCTCACCTTTGGCGATCTCAAAACCAATGGTTACATCACCAACGTTGCTTAGCGACGGGTAACCATTTGGGGCGACAAAAAAGCTATATTTGGGGGCTCAGCCGGGATTGAAATGATTGTTTTTACAAAAGACCAAAGAAAACAAGAAGCAAGAATCTTAGAATTAAATAGAGAATGTCGGGACGACATTTTGCCGAACCCCGGAGAAATGACATACAAACAAGAACGGTTGATGGAAAACGACTAACCCGACTACAAAACGAGAAATATGTTGATGAAACAAATAACAAATGATCGAGAAGCGTAATTAATGAATGAAACCCAACAATAAACGATGAAAAACGAACAAACCGACTATAAAATAAGGAGAATATGTCAAAGAAACAAACGACTAGCCCACCAAGTATAAATTTGGGGGCTCAACCGGGATTAGAAATGATTTTGCAAGCAGATGATTAAAGAGGGCGCAAAGTTGGTTGTCAAACGTGGAAACTATTCATAAATTCATATGGCATTAAGTCATGCAGTGTTCACTCATTAGTCATATAATCCATTAAGCATCCATCTATCTCGCTTCAAATGCCAATCTGCAGCAACGGAAAGTGGTTGCGTTCAGACAAAACACTCACTAGTATTAATCGACCGATAGTACAGTTCACAGCTAAGACGCCCCAACTCGAAACGTAAATGAGACCAAAGCAGGACGTGGGAGGATTAACAAATAATCGGAGAAGTAATACACAAATGCAACTCAGAATGACAAAACATATAAAACAAATAATAGCTAATTAAAGGGTAAAAATTGGGATAAATTAAAACGCGGTAAGCAGAGTGAATAAGGATAAATAATGAGAATAAACGAGATTTAAGCGGCGGAAAAACCAACAAAACTAACGGGAATAAATAAACGATAATGGGATAAATTAGAATAAACGATTATAAAGTAGTATAATAACCAAATTAACTAATGTTTTATTAAATAGATGGAACCATCCGAACAAATAATAGAGAAATTGAGGAATATTTTGGATATCGAAAACGATAACTTAGAAAAGTTGATAAACAAACAGAAATTAATGAAACGAGTTAGAGAAGACATAGCAAAGATTTCGAACTTGTACTCTGACGAACTATGCATATTGATAAAATTCATTAGTATCGATGAGGAGGTAACAACCGAAAGATTATATATGAGATTCTGTTCATGAGATTAGAAATAGCCGAATTTGGCAAAGAGTGAAACACGATGATGAAAAAGGTCGAAACTTTTGAGGAGAAGATGACGCAGATGATGAAAGCTTATCGAGAATGCTATGCTTGTCGAACAGAGGAGGCACGAGTGATGGTGATACCTTGCGAACACCTGAGCTATTGCCAGGGATGAGCGCAGGAGTCGCATTGTATGTTATGTCAACGAAAAATAAAAGAAAGAATAACAGTATATTATCCATGAACTGGAATTGTTGTAAATGTTATAAAATAAATATGCATTGTTCGTAAATGACTAAGTAGTAAATAAAAGTAAATAAAATGACGATAAATAAAGTAAATCAAACATACGAAAGCCGAATCAGGGAAAAATTAAATACATGCACAGAGACACAAAGCTGTGAAATCAGAAATACCGCATAATATAATACGAGAAGCAAAACCAAAAAGCAAAGAGAAAAGAGTCTATTGGAAGACGACGAAAAAGAAAAGAAATAAGCTACAGAAATATCAATACAGGAGCATCAACTATAGCAGTAACAGGAACCGGATCAGAAAGTGGAATAAACGAATTCGAATTCAGCAGCAACCAAGAAAGCGGAATAATTAACACAGAGAACCCCGAGATATCAGAATCAGAGAACGAAGAAGAAGTAAAGGAAGACCAAAACGTTAACCCAAAGATGTCGACAAATTCAAACCCAGACCCAGTAGTAATGGGAGAGTTTAGAGAAAAATTCAGAGAAGAGCCTTTCGATGGTAACCTCAACAAATTAGATACATTCATAAAAGAATTCGAAGTGTACAAGACCATTTGCCATTGGTCAGACAAAAAGGTAAGGGAGCGACTACCCCTATACTTGAAAGGGAACGCACAATATGTATTCGTGGAAGAAACAAGTGATGCAAAGAAATTAACGACATGGACGGAGATAAAGGAATTCTTAGTAAAAATATTCGGAATAGAGAAAAAAGGAAATAGGAAGATATTAGACTTCCTACACAGGAAACAAAGACTATACGAATCTAATGCAGTGTACGCATGTGAACCAAAAAAGTTGTGTAAAGAAGCCTTCAGAGATAAAGATGTATCTGAAGACAAAATGGTGTATGTCTTCATAAGAGGAATTAAAAGAGAGGATATACGAGCTTGGCACCTGAAACATTAGATGCTTGGCACCTGAAACATTAGATAACGCAGTAGCAATCTCAAACAGATGTGAGGCACATCTAGGATTGGGATATCAGGTAGTAGCTATAACCACAGAACCAACCTCCAATAGCAGGTACAAACACCAAAAATCAAACCAGGAATGCGAATTCAGCCATGAATCAATTCATTCCAAGAGCACAACAGATGTTTAAGCCACCACCAACGAGGAATCCCGAAAATGGAGGTAATAACCAGGTAAGCTATAATAATAATTTCAGGAATAATCCAAAGGCAAATGAAATATGTACCACGTGCCAACGAATTGGGCATCGAGCAGAAGACTGCTATCGGAATTATAACTGCCAAAAATGCGGCAGAAGAGGACACATCGAGAAGGTATGTGGACAATTGGACAACAGAGCATGCTATAATTGTAACCGGAAGGGACATCTTGCAAGAAACTGCAACATGAGGAGAGGACCGAATCAACAAAGAACTAACAACTCTACAGGAAACCCACAAATCAATGTAATGCAAGAAATAGATTTGCTGCGAGAGACATCACAACGAATGCCCATGGAATTGAAAGAGATGATGCAACAGATGCCCTCCAATATACAACAACAACGAATCAACGTAATGAGAAGCAATGAAGAGATTCAGGAACGACGAACAAAAGAATATCAGGAACAGCAACAAGCCGAATGGCAAAGATTGCAAGCAGAAGAAGCCCAGGAAATTCAACAAATATGGGAAAACCGAAAACAAACCCCGCGAAGAATTAATATGATGAGAATAGAAGCCCCAGGAGAAACCCACACTGTGAAGCAGTGTGTCGAGATCGAAGGGGGAGACAATATAACAATCGAGGAAAAGACAAACGAATTGAACAAAATGGAGAAAATAGAAGCAATCAAGGAATTCGTGGAAGAGGATAAACAGAAACGTGGAAAACAAAATGAAGCGACAACCGAGAGATCAGATGAATCCAAAATCCAAGAAACACGACAAATGGAAGCAATAATAACGGAAGAACAAAATGAAGAAACATTAACGTATGAAATAGAATTACTCAAGAAAGAAGCACTAGTACAAAAATTAGAAAACACACTCGAAAAAATGGAGCAAGAAGAAACTCTAAAACAAGAAAAAGACCAATTAAAAAAGAAGGAACTAATACAGAAATTAGACAAAGGAATAAAGATAATAGAACAAGAAAAAGCTTTATAACGGAAAATAGAGTTATTAACAAAGAAAGTACTACTACAAAGAATGGAAGAAGGAACTAGAGAGATAGAGCGAGAACAAGGATTAGAACAACAAAAGGATGCTCAAGAAGCATCAATGCAAAAAGAAAAAGAAAGGAAAGTATCAAAACAAATAATAACAAAAAATCGAATCCAGAGGATACTACTACAAAAAATAGAAACAAGAATCAAAAAGGAAGAACCGAATTGGAGTGAAGAACAAATCGCGAACAAAATAAAAGAAATATGACCACATATCAATATGGTAAGACAAATACAAGACGAACAAACAGACGAAGACGAGAGCGAAATAAGCAGTCTGGGAGGAGAGATATTCCAATCATGTGAAAAAGATAAACAAAATAAAGATGAATCGAAATCGGAAATAGAAATCTAAATAAATGTCCCAAGAGAAGATGAAAGAGAAATATTAAGAGAAATTAATGGGATAGTAGAAGAAGTAGACCGACATCAGATGTTTATAAACCTAAGGGATACAACAACATATAGCAGAATAATGAAGCTAATCGCGAAAGGATAACAACAAGATAATGGTACGTTTACAGCGTCATGGAATAAAAAGATACTAAAAGAACTTGAAAGAATACGATAGGGCGGAATATCAAGTGATTGTCGATCATCCAGAGATACCGAGACAAATAATAGCAACAAGAGACGAAAATACAAATGAACTATATGAATGGGTAACAGAAAAACTAAGAGCCAGCAACAAAAATAGACCACTATATTACAGGGGAAGGAAAATAAAGCGAGATATACATCTCGCGAATTCACTAATATGGCCAGACGGAATAAACATAGTAACGTTAGATAACGATGAAACCGAAGAAATGGCAACAGAAATATGGCAGAAAATCCAAATGATATACACCAAGGAAATACAACCAGGATTGGAAAAAGAAAGACAGAAAATGAAGAGGCAGAATCCAATAAAAATGACGAAACAAGCCATAGACCAAGCAAGAAAATATATTAACAGATTATCACTAACCAGACCAATTTCAATGAAAATGTTTGTAGAAGATGTAAGAGACACAGACATTATGAGATTCGACAATAAAAGGACAGACGAGCTAATAGCTAAATATGAGGAACATCAAAGAGATATGAGAGGAGACGAACCAATAAAGATAAAAATAAAATTACTTAATGACGAAAAATATGAAGTAATAGTGGATCCCGATTGTGTCAAATACACGAACTATATCGACGAATTAACCAAGAAATCATCCAACCAATAATTGAAAGCAGCGATGACGGAATGGTGGAAGACGTGGTGATAATGTACCACAAACTTCAAATCGGACCACGAGAACGAACCCCAATATACGAATTAGGTATATGGAAAAACGGACAAACTATAAATATTATAGCCATGGACGAACCGGAAAGGAAAAATAAGACGAAAAAGGAACAGCAGATCCGAGAATTCCAAAAGAAAATGAAGATAAAAATGCACCGAATATTAACGATATATCAAGTATGGAGACAAGATGCCAAGCTTAACACAAAGTTACAGCCAATCGACGACTCATGTTGTCGGTCAACACCATAGAAAAAAGTGTATGACGAGAGCGAGAAGGAATGGAAGTGGAAAACGGTGAAAACAGAACCAAAATGGAGAAAATACATTCCAAGAGAAGCACCAGAAGAGGTCACTAAAGAAGTAACTTTGGAGCTATACAAAGATGGCCCCTACGAAAACGTACCAGAAGAAATGATAAACGAAATAGAATGGCAGCCGGAGGAAGATGAGGAAATAAACGATCGTGTCCGATTAGCACCATACACATGGAAAATAAGTGGATGGGCAGAAAAAGTAAAATCGGCCGAAGAAGGGAAAATCACCAGCCTAACAAGCCATCAATTCTATACGGAAATTGGAGGATACCGTATGAAGCTGAAAGTATATCCAAACGGAGATGGAGTAGCAAAAGGGAAATATTTATCAGTGTTTTTCCTTCTAGCAAGAGGAAGATACGACGGAAAACTAGAGTGGCCATTTAACAGAAAAACAGTAATCTTGATAACTAAACCCAGACATTGGGAAGAACGACACAGCGAAAAATTAGGAGTGGAACCAAGATCAGCAATAAGTCAGAAACCAAGATCCACAGAAAATGTAGTAAGGGGAGTGTCACAATTTTTACTTAAAAAATACGTAACAGGAGAAACATCGCCATTCATAAAAAACGACGCGATATATATCACAATCGAAATAGAAACTGAAAAAGAAATGAAATTACGAGTCCAAAAGGAGGAAGCCAGACCGCGAATCAATGTACTCGAAAAAGGAATCCCTGGGACAATATATCTACCTACGGATGTGGATGATTCTGTAGATGAAGAATTGACGAGATTAACAGAAACCCAAAAGTGCAGAGAGTTAGCTGCAATATTAAGGATGGGCGGAAAGAAACAAAGACGAACAGTAACAGATCTGGCCAAATGGATAATCGAATCATGCAACAGAATAGAAAACCGACGAAATACCGTAAAGGAGATAGAAGAATACAGAAGAATCTATGTATGGTACCCTGAACAATTCAGAGAAATTATCAGGAAATGGAAACAGGTAGAATGGGCAGCCGAAACGATAGAAAAGTACAGTTTGAAAATCATGTCACCAGATTTCGAACCAATAGAAAAATACTTCTATATCACAGCCAAGGTAAGTAAAGTAAAAAAGAAAATACCATATGAATTTCCATTTCACCTGCAACACGAAGGACGATCCTTGGACGACGACATCGAAATCGGAGTCACACCATTATAATTAGGAGTAATAAATGTACTAACGGTAACAAAAATTGCAGGTAGAGAACTCAACAAAAGAGAAATTAAAACGAAAACACCAATAGGGCGACAAGAAAGTCTAAATACGCCTGAAATCCCACCTGCAACGGATGAAGTAATTTTCATCACAACAGGAGACGAAGAGATACTAAATGACCTCAACGACATAGTAAACGAGGAAGCAACAAGGAAAACCCCAGAATCCAGAGATCTATTCGCCACAGATAACGAAAACGATATGACAACGGATGATTTAGAAGGATTCGTATGCCCGCAAAAGCAACCAGCTGAAATGATAGAACAAGATACAGAAGAAGAAAAAAGAAAGAAAGAAAGAAGACGCCGAAACTCAACAGGAGACGAATGGGACGATTGGATAAAAGAACGAGGAGCTACAACGTCAAGGGACACGACAGACGAGCAACCCAAACGGAACGAAACAGGTACGAGGATGGAAAAGAGACCAAGGGGATGACCAAAAACTGACAAACCGAAAACGGAAAAGAAAACTAAAGAATAAATACAAATGGATCAACTAATAACGAAATTAAACAAACTTAGCCAAGTAACAAAGCAGTTACAAGGGAAATTAAAAGGCCAAGAACAAGAAGCAAAGTGGATCAATAAACTAACAGCTGATATGCTAGGATTGGCAAACCCAGAAATAAAGAGAAACCTGAATCTCAGTAATATCGGGGCAGAAGCAAAACAGCAATGGGCAGCAATAAAGCCAATAATAACCAAGATTATGGACAACAAAGTACGAACCACAACCAAAGATCCAGAAGAACTACTATTAATAGATACCTAGTAGGAATGGCCTACTTGATGTATAATACAATAGCGATCTACAGAAAACGAACACCCAAGTATAACCCAAATGGATATGAGTTTGCAATAACAGACATTATCAGAAAAGTAATTGAACCATTCATCTTAACCCAAGGTAGATGGCAGACTTTTATAAGTTAAAAGAATTACTGACGGAATTCGAGACAATAATCAATGCAAGCGACCCAAGGACAGCCAGAAAAGGAATGAACGCAATCATCACTACAATACTTATATGGATGATGTGCATAAAAGGAGCAGAATCATTCGTGGTATACGACTGCGACAATATAAAGATTGGCGACAAATATTCACTAAAAGAAACGGAAAAATGCAAAGCTGCAAATCCCGGAAGGTTGCAGACAACAGCCACAGCAGTATCGTATAACGTGTATCAAGAAGTAGACTTCATAAAAACGGAAATCCGACAATGCACGGTGACCAGGAAAATCAAAGCATTCCACTGTGGACACCATTCACATTCAACAATCATAGAAGCCGGAACAGAAACGACCGTAGTCACAGTAACGCGAGTGAACGTGAAGAAGAATTCAATACTGGAGTCATCAGAATAGCAGGACGGATTCAAGCAGCAGTAGAAGACCGAAAAATAAAAACTACGAGAGTATTCGCTGCGGGGAGAATCAAAGCTGGAGACGGATCATGTGAAGGAGGAGAATACACACTACTAAATCAGTTAGTTCGAGGCGTAGTAGTGATAGAAAGCTATCAATTGAAGTTAGAAATTTATCAAGGATACTTTGACCCAGATACGCAAGCAATGAAGAAATATCCACAATGCTTAGCCACAGATAGATCATGCACTACGGGAATGTCAACAATCGTATACCATGCAGACACCAGAACATGTCGACTTACTCTACTAAAAAGCGCAATATTTGATGAAGTACAAGGACAAGTACACAGCGAAGCCGAAACAAACACCCAGAAGAGAGCAATGGAAGAATTACGAAGAACCGGAGAAATCGAAAAACAAACCATCACCACCAATATTGGATCAGAAGCCACACCAACGGTAGTAATCTCAACCCACAGTACGATAGGAATGAGATTTATAAAAGGACGAATGGTAAGTAAGTGTGATGAAATGGTAATCAGCACAAACTACAAAGGAATATTCTTATCGCCAAAAACAATAACCAGTGCAAAAGCAAAAATAGACCCAAATTATGTAAAGATGTACCTCTACATGAATAACAAGATGGATTTTCTATATCACAGGGGACTAGCATCAATGGAGAAAATATATTACGATCTAATAAAGAATGACTGTATCCTGAACAGAGAAATAATAAAAACTAAGTTAGCTATGGCTATCACCAACCCGGATAATGCAATTCCATTACTACCACTCCAAGAAGAATATTTCGGAAGAATCGAATGCGAAAAGACAATCGCAAGATTACCAGAAAACTCAACAATTCCAAGAGACAAATGTATAAACGAATTGGAAATTGTATACAAAGGGAAAATTAGATTCGCTCAAACAGTAACAAGAATGATCAAACCAGCTAAATTCGTGCCTAATATGTTAAGCTGTAGTAATGTATATGGACCATTGTTTGAAAAGGGAGATGGAAGTTGGTTACAATTTCCAACGCGAGTAATAGTAGCCCCACCAGGAGTATTTGGACTCACAGAATTAGCCAGCGAAGTAGAATTCAAACCAGTAGATATATCAAGAAGTGGAATATATCAAACCAAGGATCTAGAACGTGCTAGAGAACACTTACTATTTCCAGCACAAAGACAAGCAATATTATCAAATATCGCGACTATAACGGAGGGGAATAACTATGGAGAAAAACCAAATTATGAACTATTATTATCACCTGACCACTTCCAACATGCAACCGCAAATATGATGAAAGCCATGTGGGGAAGATTCTTAATATTCGGACAAATGATGGCAGGAATTCTAGGGATCATACTTATCATCCAAATTATAAGAGTAATTTTAACACAAATGTTAGCATGTTTCGATATATATAAAAGAGAAAGGAAAATTAACTGGAAGATGGCTATAGGATTTTTACTTTTCTTAGCAAAGGCAATGGTATTACATGGACATTCGAAAGATATTTATAAGATAAAGAGACTAGTAGGAATCCTAATCAGAATGAATAGTACCGACGAAGAAATCGGATGAAAGTTTAAAGCAATAATGAGATTATAAGCCGAAAGAACCAGAATAAAACGACAGAAAACAAGTAATTGGAAACGATGAATTGACTTCAAAAATGACAGTAGTAACAACAGTGACAACGATGACAAACCAGGGAGGAACGCAGATGCCAACCCAAAGAAAACTCCAAAAATGGGAAAACCAGAAAATGAAACAAAGCGGACATTACGATCATCCACCACCGGTATATGAATACCTGAAAACATCAACGAAACCCGTAGAAAAAAATACACCAATACCAAGACCAACAACATTACGCAACTTATACCCAACAACATACAAACCAAATTGGGCAGAACTAGCATCAAGAACCAGTCGAAGATCGAGAAGCGTAGATCAAGATATAGAAACGCGAATTATAGCTATGCTACAAACATTAGCAGGACTAACGTTAACGATACCAATAGACATAAATGGAATCGAGATAAAGGCAATGATCGATACTGGAGTAAACATTTCAGCAATAAAAATGGACAAAATACCAGAGAGATTATAGCCATGTATCGAAGAAGCGAACATGGACGTGATAACCTGCAGTAAAGAATCGGTAGCAGTCATCGGAAAGATCTTGTCAATAATAGAATACAAAAATGTGAAAGTCAACACCTACCTGGCAGTCATCAGGAAACTAAGCGCAGATTGCATAATTGGAACGGATCTCATGCTCGAACTATTAAAAGAGATAATAATCGACCTAGGATCATTGAAATTGAGAGACAAAACTGGAAGGATATGTACGTTAAAGTCGGAAGTAAGATGCTCAGAGAAAATAGTAGTACCAGGACGGACGCAATTGATCTGCTATGTAAAGGTAAATGGAGAAACCAGAGGCGAAATGATCTTCAAACCCAACCACAAATTCGAGAAAAAGAGAGAACTAACATTAGCCAGAGAAATAGTATATGTAAACGACAATAGCGAAATTCCAATCAGCATCACCAATTTTGATGAGGAAGACAAAGTAATCTACGAGAATGAAAGATTAGGGAAACTAACTCCAATGATGGGCATCGAACTCCCAACGGCAAAAGCCGAAGGAACAGAGGAAAAAGAATTATGGATCATTGACACCAGCTATTAAACAAAACGGAGAAGGAGCAACTACAAAAACCGTTAATATAGTTTAAAGATATATTCGCAGCATCTGACTTAGATCTAGGCACAAGCGACGTAAGGTAACACACGATACTACTAATAGACGATATTCCAATAACACTACGACCATACCGATTAGCAAAAGCTCAAAAATCAGTTGCAGAAACAGAAGTTCAAAGGATGATAGATGCAGGAGTAATCGAACCAAGCTGTTCGCCATGGCAATTTCCATTAGTCATGGTAAAGAAGAAAGATGGAACGCAGAGATTCTGTATAGACTAACGGCAACTCAATGCAGTAACAAAAAGAGATACATATCCACTACCGGATATAAATGAAATGCTACAAACACTACACGGAGCAGATTATTTCACTTCATTAGATCTAAAAAGTGGTTATTGGCAGATAAAGGTTAAAGAAGAAAATCAAGAGAAAACCGCTTTTACAATAGAAAAAGATTTATACCAATTCAAGAAAAAAATGCCTTTTGGATAACCCAACGCACCCGCTTCATTCCAAAGATGTATGAACTTTGTAATACACGGCATTAAACAGTGTTTAAACAGAGTTCTTTTGCCATATATTTTCAATATTATCAGTCATCAGTGTCAACAATCTTGTTTTTAATTTACCCATTTTAGGATTTTCATGAATCGTTTGACATTGAACACATGTTTCACACTCTTTTCTAGATAAAGCGTCGGCATTATTGTGGTTATCACCTTTTCTGTATTGAATCTCCATGTCCAGACCACTAAGATGGTTAATCCAAGTTTGAAATTGTGGGGTAATAGCTTTCTTTGTCTTCATCATAAATGTAATGGCTTTGTGATCCGTCCTCAAAATAAACTTTTTACCATATAGATAATGCTTAAAATGACCAGTAAAATAAAATATAGATAGTAATTCCTTTCTTGTTATACAATAACCCAACTCGTGTTTATTCATAGCTCGGGATCCATATGCGATTACTCTTTCTTTACCTCCATCTTTTTGAGACAGAACAGCACCAATGCGGTCAAAACTTGCATCTGTATCCAAAATGAATGGCTTAGAAAAATCTGGGAACTTCAATACAGGTGTAGACGTCAATTTCAGTTTTAAATTTTTAAATGAAGTTTCACACTCATCAGTCCACATAAGCTTCTTTTGTTTACTTCCACATAACGCTTCTAATACTTTGGAATCTTTGGTGTAATTTTCTATAAATTTGCGATAGTAATTTGCCAAGCCTAAAAATCCTCTCAAACTTTTTACGCATTTAGGTCTTTCAAAATTTTTAATAGTTTCAATCTATCTTTATCATCTTGCTTTATTACAAAAGATATATGTAGAAATACGGAGAAAGACAGAGGTGTAAGAATTCAAGTAAATCCAGGGATAGGCATCCTACAAATAATGAACATAGGGACCAAAAAGATTAAACAAATATGCGTACGAAATCTAAACACCGATTGTTGGGAAGTGACCCTGAAGAAAGGACAAAATGCGAATGGGGAAGCCTAAAAGGTGATACAGAATATATCGTATGTGCAAGCAATAACAGGACAATAACCTGTATGGTAGTCAAAACATTAGGAAGTAAACCCATAATAGCAAGAACAACATTAAAAGAAGAACCATATAAACGTCGAATACGAGAGAATAAAGCGACGATAATAAAAGTGGAACGAAACATAGCAAATGGAGAAGAAGTCTAAAACATGGGTGAGAAATCCATTACAAGAGTCTGTGTATACGAAGCCAAGAAAAACGGAACGGTAAACAAAAGAATTCAATGTAATTCAAATAAATATGTAAAGAATCAGAGATACCGCATCCCAACCAAAAGAAAACTCGGAGAATACGAAGTGCACATCCAGAAAGGGAAAAAAATCTATTGTAGGACGGTAACAAGAAAACTACCAAACTCAGTCACGACAAAACAGCCGGAAAAAGAAACAAGAAGACCATCTAAAGCAACCACAACAAACCAGCCAGAAAAAGAAGTGACCAAAGATAAGCCACAAAGAATAAACGTCGAAAAAGGAGTAAACATGGACGACAGCCACCTGTCGATTCAAAAAGCATTACAACTGCAGAAATCGCTTAAAGAAGTACAGCAAATAGGAAAATTAATAAGAACAACCACCGCAACAGAAATAACAATGACACAGGTTAACGATACCAAACTCATGACCAAAATGATTTGGATAACAAGCGCAGTAACGAGCATTGTAATAATGTTGATAATAATCCAACTGGTAAAAACTACTAACAAATGTAAACGAAAACCAAAAAGGAAAAGATTATGGCCAGCGATCGAAAAATTCAATTACGATATCGAAATGGAACAATATAACGCAGAAGGAACAGAGGAATACGAAGCCATAGGAAACTCAAACCGAAGCAAAAGTGGACTCTGGTTAAAATAATCGCCCATTATTGAGACACCACAAGAATGGCCAAATGACTTCGATGTATATCAAATAACTAATGAGAAGTACGGGATATACGAACATTACGTATAGAGCCCCCGGAGACAATGGTATGAGACAAGAGGAGACGATGTATAGTGTAGAATATTATGTAGTATTAGTAGTAGTATGTATGATAATGTATAAATATTGTATAAGATATCCAAAGAATAAATAACTAACCAGAAAGAGAGCGCAGATGAATTAACAAAGTATTATAATTAAAAGATGGACCCAAATAACAATAACTTACAATACCAAGCCAGAATACCACCATTCGTAGAAGTAATCCAGCAACCAACAGCCGCGAATGTACCCATAGAGATAGTAGAATTAGATCGAGGAATATATCAAGACCAAGGAGTCGAAGCAATATGGAGACATCAATGTGAATTGATGACACAAATAACCAACAACGCTCAAGCACAATGGACCAATACCCATATGATATTAACGGAAAGCGTAAATCGAGGCTTACAATAAGCGGCTAGAATTGAAGAACAACAAAGAGCCATATTGCAACTACAAAGAATTAACGAGCAACTAACCAACCAAGTCAGATGGCAAGCTGAAGAAATTAGAAGGTTACGAAGTAACCAACAGGGTATTGAACAAGGAAGCTGGGCCGAATGGATATCAACGATGCCAGAATTTACCCCAGAGCCAGAGTCAACAAAGGATTAAATAGAGCGTACCATGTAAATATGTGTAAATAAACCGATCAAAAGTGAACGTCGTCAAGTAATCAGAGAATTATCGAGAGAATTAGAGGAAGTAAGAATCCATCCAAAGCTACAAGACAAATAATGAAAGAAAAGATCAGAATGGTAAATGATATAGAAGAAAGGTTTAAATGTTGTAAATGTAAAGGACTACTGATTGGAGCAAGACAGACGAGATGTGGATGCAGAATATGTACGGACTGCTCAATAAAAGTAATAGAGATCAAAATAAAAACATGCCCAGGATGCGATGAAACATTCTAAGCCACAAACAAAGAAATATATAACCTAACAATTCAATGCCGATTAAAAGAATGCGAATGGAAAGGACTTATGAAAGAAGCGGAAAACCATGTAAAGGAATGTGAATACAACGAGACACCATGCGAGAAATGTCAAACTAAGATCACAAAAAAGAAAATAGAGGAACACAACAAAGCGTGCATCACGAGAAAGGAAAAGTGTGAATTCTGTGGAACAACATACGAATGGATAAAAATAGAAAAGGAACATCGAAACCCAAGAGAAGAACGAGTATGTGATTCATACGAAGGATTATGTGCCAACAATTGCAGCAAGAAAGACAAAATCAAACTAAAAGAACATTTGAATGAATGTACTAACAAACCAATCAAGTGCCCCTTAGAGTTATTTAATTGCCAAGTACGACTACCAATCGCAGAAATGCAAAAGCAAATGGTAGGAAACAGCATCGAGCACACAGAAATCATGATGAAAACGATAGGAATGATATCATGGGAAGTGAAAAATTTACAAACAGAAATGGACTCACAAAAGGCACTGATAAGAGAAATACTGGAATCCAGAAAGAATTTCGAGAAGACCAAAGAATTTACACCCAAGAAAATGGTAGAAATGGAAGAGAGAATTCAACAAATAATTAGCAGCCTATAGGACCAAGAAACAACAAGCCCGGTAGCTAGAAAATTACCTACAACACCCTTTATATGGAGAATAACTGGATTCGCGGAAAAACTGCAAAGAGCAAAAGAAGGAACAAACAAAATAATAGACAGTCCACCAGTGTATAGTTGGAAAAACGGATATAAGATGGGCATTAGACTATACCCAAATGAGGATGGAAACGCAACAGGTACCCATATCAGTGTGTTCTTTAGAATAGGAAGAGGAGAATATGACGAAATATTGACGTGGCCTTTTAAACAAAACGTTCAAAATGATAAGACGAAGCGAATACCACAATCCAATCAGAGTAGGAAACCAACCACAATTGGAAATACCAACAACTGCTTGGAATACTGCAGTAGGTACACGTTATTATACTCACACGGACGATTGAGAGAGGAAGGATTCTTCCGAGATGACAATTTATATATAGAAATAGAAGTGGAAAGACCAACGAAGACGTAGTAAAGGGGGAAAGAGAAAGTGTAAATAACATGTATATAAAAGCAATAAAAATTATATAAAAAACAAAATAACCTAAACATCAAAAAAACTAAACTCAAAAAGAATGATGACATTTATTATTAGATGGCAAACGAAAGCAGTGAAGAGAAAACAGTGAAGATAGGAGAGGAACCAGGATCAATTTGAGGGAAACTTTGGAAAAAACCAGAAGAGGAAGAAAAATCAATACATTAACAACAATTCAATACTATATAAACTTTAACTCAGCAAGAAGGCCCTAACAAATCAAGAAAGTGTTCTTTTCGAGATTCTGTAAACAATTAGAATCAATTTTATTGCAATGTTTAAAATAAATTGCAACTATATAAAATAAATAATAAAAAATGTCGAGTGCTCGTAAAATTGAAAATAATAATAGGTTCTCATGTATTCCATGTAATCAAGTATTTGAAAGACCATCAGCTTATGAATTTCATTGTAAATCGAGAAAGGATCTTGAAAAAACTGTTGGTTTGAATGATTCTAATTCTATAATACATGTGAAACTAGATATTTAACAAATATTTTTGATGGACATTATTCAAAGTGTGTTGATCTTAAAAGAATTATAAAAAACAAATATCGGATTTGATGGTTATAATATTAATAGTGTTGGGCCAGAACACAAACGGCCTTGTAAATTATTTAAATGAATCGGTAATACACACGCAAATACAACATGCAGATTTAAAATCGGACCCATAAAACATCAACTAACCCTGCTAAAATATGAGAAAGAAAACAATTAAATATAAAATTATAAAACACAAAAATAAATTAAAATAATAACAAAGTGCAACAAGATCCGCACGAAATAAACATGAAAATAACACGAAAACCTAACAATTTGACCGAAATTTGACAATTTACCAAAAAATGCGAAAATCCATGAAAATGGAATAAAAATCAAATAATTCGAATTGAAAACAATTCAATTAAAAAATTCAAGAGAAAAATTGTCAAATTAAATTAAAAAATAATAAAATTAAGAATAGAATATACTAGAAAATCACAAGGTCAAATTTTGTTTTACTAAATCAAAATTAACACGCAAGGTTAGGGTCGTACAATAGGTATATATACCGATTCATTTTCACA
Organism: Schmidtea mediterranea; assembly: GCA_022537955.1. Lineage (NCBI taxonomy): Eukaryota > Metazoa > Platyhelminthes > Tricladida > Dugesiidae > Schmidtea > Schmidtea mediterranea. The sequence continues at coordinate 165,042,973 of CM039680.1, forward strand.
TAATTCTAATCAGTCTTTAATCTGAACCAGTCGTTTTTAACCAGTTCGAAGAAATTTGAATCGTTTTAATCAGTTTTAATCTGTGGAAGCCAGAAACTTTGATGTGAGTGAGATAATGTTCGAAAACTCTTTCCACGTCGCGTCCTAGCAACCTCGAATGAGCTCTTCTTGGGCGTCGGCGTGGGGAGAGGGTTATGATGTATTATGTCGACAATTATGTTATTCACGACAGCTATAATGTATTATGTGGCAAAAATATATGTTTTCCTAACAAGTAGATTTTCTTTGTCGAAATGTTTCCGGCCCACAGCCGAAACATCATTACAAGCAATTAAAATCATACATATAATCGAATTGTGTAAGTGCGTGTATAATCGCCAATAATTCGTGCCTGTGAAGGCTCCGGCGGGAGAACGCAGGAGCTGAAACGTCAATATCATTCCGTATAGAGGAAAAGGGTGAAGTGGAAATAGTCTTTTGGCTGTTTCGTCGGCACTCATTTCCCATAAACTCGACCTAAAATATTTTCACACACGGCTAAAATTCAAACACCGAGTAGTCCAGTGGGCACTCATTAACTATAATATAAACACAAACGCGCCTAGCATCAATTAAGGGAGGGTGACGGGATTTTCAATAGTAAAATCGTTGCTATGCTCAAAATATAAAGAATTTCGCTAAAAGTTATTAAAGAACTTGTTAATAAAACTAAAATGCTATGATCAAATATAAAGATTTTGCAAAATTAGTAAAGGAGTTGTCAATAAAATTAAACCCTTGAGATGCCATGCTAAAAATATAAAGATTTTTACTAAAAATTTCTAGAGTCATTGAAAGAATCTTGATAAAACTAAAACCTCGAAATGCCGTATTTAAAAATGTAAAGAGGTGTAATGAAACTAAAATCTCGAAGTATCATAAGTCTTAAAGTTAAAATTCGAGGAATCTAAATGGGACTAACACCCAAGTTGATCTAATTATTACAGCGAATACATGAGAATAACAAGCTCTTAAATTATAATAACCCAAAGAAAAAGGGGTAAAAGTTTTCTAAGCGAAATTAACTCTCAAATTAATAGCTTCTCAAAGGAAAAGACAAAAGCTCTAAATGGAACCCAAAATCCAAATGTGCATCAACGTTCAAGTTTTTCCCCAGAACGAATTAACTAAAGTAAGAAATCATGAAACAAAACCCGAAACGCCACCCTTTAAATCAAAGGGAAACACGTGAGTAGCGTTTCAGAGTCTAGCACCACACAACGAAACAATCTATCAGGAAATTACCAAGGTAGCTTACTTATAAAAATGCACGATAACTGTCGGTTACACGAACCAAATATTAGCGAAAATTAACTAAATAATATATTACACGCCAAACTCCAAATGTACATTAGGTTAATTTAACACCGTTGATAGAAAAATGCAAAAGAAAATAAACAAATTTACTCGATAAATACATAATGACTCCACAACAATCATAATCATCTTCATCATTGAGAGAACGTCAGTAAAACAATAACTCCACTTAAAAATCGTATCATTAAAGATTTACGACGATGATAGGAAAAATCCCAACCGTACACAATCGCTATTGTTTCAACAGCATGAATCCTCAAATATATCCCAGAATCATCTTGAGGGAGAATTCCAAGATCTGATTAACCAACATAGGAATCCGGAAATAAACGGAGCCGACATAGGGACTAATATTTTCACAATTATGGATCATAAAGAATATATTTTGCCGTGCAGTTGCGTGTCAATCCCAGTGATAATCCCTAAAACAGGTCCCTTCACCAATAGTTCCTTCGAAAAATTCTGATCGATAAGAATGTCGACAGTGAAGTTCCCTCTAACCCATAGCCAAATGTCGAAATTAAAGAAATACAATCCCATAAATAAATCCATGAGAACAGAAAATAGGAACGATCTTTTCAAACTGTCATGAGACGAAGTAAGACAAGAATATGCACTGTGCCCACAACTTCCTAAAATATTAATCAATCAAATCTAATCAACACAGTTACTTACGGTAAAAGGGCACACGCACATGCCGCTGGTAAATTAATGAATAGGCCAACTGAATTAGTTTCTGATACGCACACCTACGCGCGGTCGAGGAAGTGTGCACATGTCACAAATTCATGCACCACCAGACACACATACCAGTATAAAAACTAGCTTGGGTGAAAAATTATTCATTCTACCGTACTTATAGATATGTCTGGAAAATGCGCACGAAATCCGAATGAGTATCAAGGATACAAGGAACATGACACTACGAGTTCGAACAAGCCCCCATACTCGGGTAATTATCTAGATTTTACTTATCACGACATTAATTTTTCCCGAGTCTTAGCACAGACGCTACCCAGCTACCATGCCATCGCCAGTGAGGACCCAACATTGAGAATGGGCGAAGAATCATGTCACTCTATTATTAGTACCGTAAATATAATTGTTGAGTCGACCAATTCGTTTTTGTTTTACAAATTTTTGAAGTATTCGACAACAAATTAGAAGTAGAATGCAATGTAGATTAATTTATTCATGCCACTACCGAATGACAAATAATAATTTAAATAAATCCCTGTGAACACAGAAACCCCGACCCATTATCGCAAGTCGTTGGTGGAGGCCAGGAGTTGATTGAGGCAGACCCTCGGTGATATGGAGTACATTTTTTGGATTGAGGAATTTTACCTTTGATTCGCAACTGTAATGAAAAGTAAAGTAAATTATTAGATTAAACTTAATAAACTACTATCATTATTAAATTAAACTTAAGAAATTACTAAACTTAGTAACTTACTATCATGCTAAAATTAAACTTAGTAAATTATTATCAAGGGTTACACGGCTTATGAACACGCGACATTTGAACACGGACATTTGAACACACGTGAGATGATCACAGAGACATATGAACACTAGACATATGAACATACAACCTCATTATCGCAACGACAGATTAACACAGTCATTATGAACACGCACCATAAGAACACAAAGTATAAATTAAATTTAATATATGTTCCCGGACGTTTAGTCTACTGTTAGTTTGCCGCGTGTTCAACTGTACAAGGACATTTCAAGTACTCATCAAAGCACATTTTTTACTTCATGTTCTTCTGTTGTGTTATGTCTTAATTTATGTACACTCTATACTTCGTCTATAATTTTCATGCTGAATATCTATATTTCGTTTTCTAATATCGCGTGTTTTCCACAGTTGTAGGCTACAACTGTGGAAATCATTATGAATAAATTTTATTATTTAAAGAGATGGAATGGCGTCATTTTCCCTATTGCAACGAGAACTAGACAACGCCCATGCTGTCAACCGGAATCTACAACAACAGCTTCTACAGATTACTCGGGAGATCCAGCAGGTCAAAGGGACTTGGATCGAACCGATAAGGATGAAAACAATTTATCAAAAGATGGAGGTGGCACAAAAGAGATGGGCTGGTGAATGGTAACTTACGCAAAATCTGAAGACACAAATCAAGGGCCTGGAAACAGCACTGTCGGCGTGTCAAGAAGGGGCCGCAGTAACTTACCCATTAGTGTTCGCCCCGGCACAGCTGGCTTATCGAGACATGACATCTCCCTCAACATTTCCATCCACCCTCAAAGACAAACCCAATAAACACCGGCCAGGAAGAGCTGAGCGCGCAAAACGACGAGCGGCTCAAGTTCGAGGTGTGCAACCTCAAGTATAAACAACCTCCTGGAAATGTTTAATAAATGTTTTTAATAAATGTTTCGAAAAAGATGTTCGTAGTGTCTCTATGTCTAAACCGAGTATAAGATTTCCACCTTAACGATAAGAGATAACTACGAAAGGTGAACATATTTCAGCAGGGGACCAAAGCAAGGAAATCGCACATAGGCCTTCTAACGGCAGTGCGTCGAACCCAGTTGAGATCGGGCCAGAGCAGTTCCAACGTGGCGTTCACCTTTGGCGATCTCGACGCCGATGGTTACATTACCAACGTTGTTTAGCAACGGGTAGCCATTGGGGGCCAGAAAACATTTACATCTGGGGTCAAGGTCACGACAAAACCGTAAACCCCACAATAGTATTTTTGGTGAAGTAATCCAAACACCAATAAGAATAAATAAATGTATTGATGTGAATAAAAAAGCAATAAAAGAATCACTGGAGCATGCTTTAAACACCATGAAAGTTGCAAGGTTTATTGTTATAAAATATAAAGTTTCAATAAATGTTAAATATTATCGAGGTTCTGAAAATGATATATTCTTAGATTCCCGTTATCAAACAAATTATTTATATTTATTTAGTATAAAAAATTTTAATTCCATAATCAAGAAAATTAAAAAAGAAATGTAAGCAGATTATGAAATTGTAGAACAAGAATTAGGAGAATCAAATTTAATTTTACATTCTTTTCAAAATATTATGATAAATTATTGGAAATCTGAAGTTCCTAATCCAGAATCATATATTCCAACTCCATTAATTTCTAATCATATTGGTAATATTAAAAATTTTGATAACAAATGTTTCATGTGGGCTGTTTTATCTGCTTTGTATTCTTCAAGAAATAATGTTGATAGATTAAGTAATTATTTAGAATGTGAAAACAAATTAAAATTTTGGGATGAGTTTGAACATCCAATGAAATTAAAATATGTTCATAAATTTGAAAAATTATATATAATTTAACAATTAATATTTATAAACATCAGAATGTGGGTAATGTAATAATTCCAATTTACATTTCAGAGAAAGAAAAAAAGATCCTCCTAATTGGAATGGGATCGTTTTGATGGAGATTCCAGATATTAATCTTTTTGTATTGGCAAAAGAAGATGAGAATGAAACTATTCTTCACTATGTTTGGATAAAAAAATTTCAAAGTTTAATGAGGAAACGAGTTACAAATTCTAATTATAAAGATGCTCACACTTGTGAACGATGTTTATATCATACAACAACAACGAATATGAGAATAAAACATGAATTGAATGAACCTGCCTTGATTAAAATGCCTGATAAAGCTTAAGCAAAAATGTTTTTTAAAAGAAGCGAAATGTTATAAAACCTATGGCTGTAATATATTGAAATTTTGAAGCTGTGAATTAAAAATTGAATTTAAAAGAAGAATATGTTAAAATTTTGAAAAAATATAAGTTAATGGATTTGTATAAATAATATAATTATGTCTATAATAAAAATGATGAAAAAGTAGAAAAAAATTAAAAACTTTTTAATTTCAATAAAAAATCTTTTACAATTCCAGTTTCAAAACAAATAGCATCTGGCATTTTGTTTATACGTGAAAAGTAATTCAGAATTGATTGAATCAAGAAAATTATTTTATAGGGGGAATAATTCAAGCGAGGTATTAAAAACCTTTGTAGAATATATTAAAAAACACGAGAATAAATTTCATAAATTAATAAAAGATTATGATTATGATTTAAACATTTCTGATGAATAAGAAGAAGAATTTATAAAAGCTGAAAAATGTTGGATTTGTGAGAAACCATTCACTGTTGATGTTAAAAAAGTAAGGGATCATGATCATTTTGTTCAAGAATTAATTTTTTTCAAGGTGCAGCTTATTTTGGATGTAATTTAAAATGTAAGAAACCAATAAAAATTCTAGTAATATTTCACAACTTCAAGTATGATGTACACTTGTTTATAAAACAATTGGCTATTAATATTAAAAATTCTTTCAATGTTATAGGAAAAACTAAAGAAAAATATAAATGTGTGGAATATGGATGTTTAAATGTATTTATTCACTAATCTTTTTTGGTGCGAGTTTGGATCAAATATCTAAAGCTTTTAAAACAAGAAGATTTTCAATATACAAAAGAAAATATTTTAAAACCAAATAATATTCCAGTTGAGAAATATAAAACTTGTTTACAAAAAAGAATTTATCCATATGATTATATTGATTTTTTTGTAAAATATGAAAAAACTAATGTTGTAGAAAAGGATAAATTCTATTCAATTTTGGATGAGAAAAATATTACTGATGAAGAATATGAAAGATATTTGGAAATGTCAGAAATATTTAAATGTAAAAATTTGGGAAAATATACAGATGTTTATTTAAGACTTGATACATTTATATTAGCTGATTATTTTGAAAATTTTATAAAGAAATTCTCATTAAATCTTTGTAATTATATTTCAACACAATCACTATCTTGGGATTTAATGTTGAAAAAATGTGATATTACACTAGATTTATTAACAGATGTTGACATGTTTTACATGATAAAAATAATATTCGAGGAGGGGTTAGTTCAGTGATGAGAAATAGAATAATTACTTCTTATAATGAAAGACTTCTTTATGATAATATTCTGAATATTTGATGGAAATTAAAGAAGAAAAAGAATTTGAAGAAATAGTAAAATGTTTAAATAATAAATCTGATATAATTTATATTGATGCAACAGCTTTATATTCTGGAATCATGACACAATATTTACCATAAAATTTTGAATGGCAATAGTATCTGATAAAATAGTAAGGAAAATTTTATCCACTCAAAAAGATTCAAACATTGGATATTTTGTAGAAGTAATTCATGACAAGACAATGTATTTTCTATTAGCGCCAATAAAGGCAAAAATAAAATATGAAGATCTTTCAGGATGGCAAAAATATAAAAATTTTGAAAAGAAAGATTTAACAATTAATTTATTATGCAATTAGAAAAATAAAGAAAAATATTTGTGTCATTATTAAACATTACAACTTTATTTACAACAAGAAATGAAGTTGATCAAGGCTCAAAAACCATTTATGAAAAGTTTTATTGAAAATAATATTAAAAATAGAAAACAAGCGACATCAAACAAAGATGAATTCGGTAAAATGTTGTATAAATTATTAAATAATTCTGTCTTTGGTAAAACAATGGAAAATATAGACATGTTTGTTAATATAAATTTATTATCAAATAGTACTAAAGATTTAAAAACCTTCTGTAGAATGATTTCAAAACCAACATTTAAAAATTGTGTAAAATGTTCAAATGAATTGGTTGCTGTTAAAATGGGAAATTATGTAAAGACATATAATAAACCAATGTATTTTATAATTCACTATTCTTGAATTATCTAAATTACAAATGTAGGAAACATATATTATAATATTTTACAACCACATTTTAAAGACAATATCATTACATTTAATGGATACTGATTCAATGTTGAAATTAAACGCAATGAAGATTATCAAGATTTATTTGAAGAAATTAAAATAACTGAAAAGTTGAATAATTTAATAAATGAATCTGGTGATTTATTTACATACAAGGATGAAAAACCTGGAAATCCAATAGTAGGTGTTGTTGCTATTAGATCAAAACAATATGCATTAAAAATGATAAAGGGTGAAGAAAATAAAAACAAAGGAATTAAAAAATATGGAAGTAAGAAAATAAAATTTAGTGATTTTAAAAATTGTATACAAGATAAATCTGAAAAAAAAGTAGAAATAATTCATAATATTAGATCATCTAATCATTAAATTTATTTTGAAAAATCATTAAAAACAACATTAGATAATTATGATGATAAAAGATATATTTTAAGTGATGGAATTACAGCACTACCATATGAATAGTGACAAGACGTCGCTCTGCCCATACCTCGGGAGGGTGTAATTTTTGTTGTTTAAATGAAGTCCAACCCGGAGGAGGGTAAAAAAGTTGTTTTTTTGTTTAAATGCATAAATTTAAATTAATTTTTACATGTCAGCATAATGGTCTTACAATAGTAAGGTCTATATTTAGTTTCGTTAAATAATGATAATAACAATTATAATAATAATTATAATAATATTAAAAATATCACCACATGTAAAAATATACAATTTACAACAATATATAAAAAATAATAATAATAATAATAATAATAATCATTCGATTATAAAATTTATTTCAAATCAAAGACATTGGTATAATATGCTTAACGCATTTCAACAATTATGATATGTACTGTTTGATCTCTTTTGAAATCATGACAACATGATCATCCATTGGAACATGAAACTCTCATTGAATCTTTACAAACAATTCAATTTTCAACGCATTTATTGTCTGACCCTAATACCATGTCATAATGCATCTATAGAAGTTGCTCTATATTGATACCGGTAAACCGAAATATTTTTGAAACGTATGTTTAATTCCTAAGAATAGTTCTTGTATCTTTTTTAAAATCACTTCAAATAAGTAAACTAAATATGATTATTAGGATATTAACAATAAAAAATATATTCTTACTTTTCGACATATTTCAAATTACTAAAATTAAAACTAATACAAACAAATTTAATTGATTAACATTTTAACTTCTGATATAATATTGTTGGTCGTACGGGGAATCTATTCTTAGAACATCCGTACATCAGTGTCATACATATCCTCTCTAGGCTCTAGGGTGGTTTCTTCCCCATACGACGCACGATTTGGATAAACTGTTGCGTACCCATGACCGAAATCATGTTGGTACTGTACGCAACAGCCGAATGCCATTCTATTAGGTGAGCGCTATCGCTAGTGCTACTCCTCGAAGGACCTTCGTTCCCAGTCACTTGCTGCCTATAGAAGGTCTTACGCACTTTACTCTAAAGTCGTAGTATCAATGAAACCTAGCCTTACATCTTTCCTGAGTAGACAATCGTGAGAGTTCCTCTCAGTAGTTATTATTATTATTTGCACTAACCATTTCCTTGTAATCCCCTTCCGTCCCATGGACATTCTATTGATATACTTTTAATATATGATTTCAAGGGACTCGAAACTATAATTATGTATATGGTATTATATAATTAAATATTAAAATGAGACATTACAGGCATCATAAAAGTTTAATTATGAATAAATTTACATTAATATAACATAAAGCATTGAAAATCAACAAAAATTCCTTACGTTTGGTTCAAATCGATAATAGTTGTCAAATTGAAAATTCAGTTAAAACAATAAGATTAAGATTAATGAATTTCATCACTGTATATATACTATTTTCATGCGTGAGTGCAGCCAATGGGCGATTTTTCGCCATTTTTAGGGCTTTTCAATTATTTTCTTACTTTAAAATTATCTTTATTATTTTTTGTATATTTTTCTTTATTTTTTGATATACAATTTATATTATATTTGAATTTTACTTTTATTACTATTTTCTTGTAATATTATTTTTAGCCCTTTTTATTTGTTTTCTGGCCGCCCCTTCTGCCTCTTATTTTGCAAGGTTTTGGCAGTTTATTTTATTTTTCGTATGTTTCTTTTTGCATCTGTAGGTTTTTTCCGGATTTTAATTAATTATTTGTTTTATTTAATTTTTGTTATATTTTTAATTTGTTTTAATTAATGTTTTATTTTATTTTTGGTCTCTTCTTGTGGTGCATGTTTATGTACAGTGATTCGTTCCATTACCTCTATTCTTTGTCTTTAATTTTTATTTTTGTTTAAATTGTGGCTCTGAGCCCAACAATATATTATGTGCCGTCTGGATGAGTCACCCTTTATCGATGAGAAATTCTCATCGTGATTTTTCATCAAAAACGGATGTTTATAAATATTCTATTCGCCGCGATTGCCATTCAAATACTTGTAATCATTTATTTGTTTATTGATTCTAGTGGTCAAACATTTGGATTTATTAAGAAACCTGTGTCTCTGAATACCTCTATATTGTTTGATCTATCCGTACATATTCAGTTTTCGGTTTTCTCATTTTGCTTAGTTAGTTTCTAACGCTAATATTCAGCAATACATTACTTCAAGATGGCTCCAATGATCATGTTCTGGATTGACATTTCAGATGACTTTATTTTGTTTTACTACTTCATTAGGTTCCAAGAGAAGTTTGATTTTTGCTCGTAGACTGGACTCGATATTCACCTGTTTATATTGTTGATTACGTTTAGAATTTGAGTTTTACGGAATTTTAAATTTTTTATTGTATTTTGCATGCTTGTGTTTCATTTATTTAATCCTAAACTCTCCTAATAATATAATAGTACGCAACTGTTTACAGTAGTGCTTACAGAGAATTAAAACTATTCCGCTTTTGGAGATTGATCGCAATTAGTAAATACTCAACAATATCTCTTAATACTCTCGAATGATCACCTATCAAGATATATCAATGTTAATGTAATTTACCTATAATTATAATCGCTATCCTCATATTACCGGTTCTTTAATTAGTTATGTGATTAGAAGGATTTTTAGAAAATTAATTGATTTTTGCGTACCTGTGTTGGTGACTTCCTTTTGATTTTATTTGACATTACTTCAAAAATTATAGTCATCGTCTCGCCGTGATATTTTATTAGACTTCGGGGTTAAAGGTGTGCGGTTATATGTGGTTGACCCTTTACATATAATTTTTCGCGCCCGCCAATGATTACCCGCTGCTAGCCAATGTTGGAACTGCAACCATTGGTTATGAAACCGATTATTTATACTTCCATAACTTCTAAGGTCCGGTCTCATATCTTATTATCGATAGTTGATCCTTTGATTATTGATTCGGCTGAACAGTGATTCTCAGATTTTCTGAAAAACGACTTTGCTCACTAAGTGCATTAAAATTCTGTGAAAATGAATTGGTATATATAAATGTTCTGTGACCCTAGCCTTGCGTGTTATTTTTAGTGCGATAAAACAAAATTTTACCTTATAATTATTTGTATAATCTAACTCTAATTTTTTTTATTTTCTTGATGTAATTCAACAGTTCGTTTTTTTTATATTGAATTATTTCTAATTAAAGTCGATTTTTCGGACATGATGAGAAAGGGAAGTAGCCAAAAGACCACTTCTCGATCACCCAACGCCATTATAGATTCGTAATTTACGTTCAGTGCCCGTCGTTACTCACAACCAGGCCTTCAAGGGCACGGGTTATAGGCGGAGAAACCGATCTTACACAATCTGATAATGTATGATTTTATTGACTTGTGGTATGTATCGGCTGTGGGGCGGAAAAATTTCGACAATGAAGAAAAATCTATTTCGATTATAATAAATAATTGCAGAACATGGGCTTCTATAGTAATACATTGAACATCATTCATATATATCAAACTTCTAGAGGACACGCAGAAGTTGGGACTCGCTTGTAGTTTTTTTGAGGACGTGTCGTGTAAGATGATTCTCTAAAATTTCTTCAAAGCTTTCTCTCGAAGTGATTTTCACAATTGTAAAGATATTTTCCCAAAGAAAGGTGGCTTGCAACTTTTCACTAAAAAAATAGTTTTAACAAAGAAAAGGTGATCTAATTCTGTAAAAATGAATCGGTATATATACCTATTTTGTGACCTAATCCTTGCATGTTTTTTGATGCGTTAAAACAAAATTTGATTTAAATAGATAATTTATTTTTAGCCAGTTTTATTCGTTAAAATGCTGGTTTTATAAATTAATCTATTTTCGGTTAATTCTAATGTTCTGGTGTTGTTTCTAAGTTAATTTTTTTGCGGTTCTTGGTGTATTTGTATATAATTTTGTTTTTTGATTTTATATTTAATTATATTTTTTCTCATATTTAAGGGTGCTTTACTTGGTGTTTATAAGTCTGATTTTAAATCTGCATTGTTGTGTTTGCATGCAATTTCCGATTCCTTTAAACAAAAGGAGTCTTGGCCCTACAAGCATATTAAAAATTTATCTAGTTACTTTATTCTGTTAGTTTGCTGATATTCTTGGAATTATTTATTTTATGTAAGTACCGCTTACCTTTACACGTTGGATTTTAATGCCAGAAGTTATTTGTTAAAAATCTCAAACAACATATTTCTCAATAGGAAAATTAGGACTCTAGTTGTTCTGCTTAGTTAGAACTATTTAGTCGCAAATTCGTTTTACTTACGTATGATTTACTTACGTACAGGAAAATTATAAAAACTTTCTAATTTATTTGATATCATATTAGTGCATGTACATTAAAAATCTTTCAATTAATCTGTCTTATTATTTCATAGCGAGTCTTGGAATTAATTATTTTATGTAAATGTTTCCTATTTTCTCACGGTGAATAGTTGATGCCCGTTAGTATTGTCGCTTTTGCCCAAAAAATCCCTATATGCTTGTCAATTCCAATCGAATCTATATTTCATTACAAGATGTGATCTCGTGTGACTACTGATTGATTTTTCCCCATTGCATGATTGTCAAAACATGGACATAAAGTTCCTCAAATTCTAAGTTGTCTTATCTTTTATATCTCTGTGAATTGTCTCTTAAATCGTTATGATTCATATATATGATCAAATACATAATATCCATAGCTTCCCACTTTTGTAAATCAATTCGACAAGATTTAAGAGTTCAGCACCATACTTGTTATTTTAACTGGTGGCGAACTACCCAGATTTTATATTGCCTACTGCGACTGATGTGTCCGTCGGGCGTAGTAGGGTGGTACAATGCCGACCTGCGAAACAGGACCTGTGATCAATAGCCACAACCCGACGCAGTCAGCAGGGGATTCAAAATAGTCGAACACCGCTTCCACAAACTAAACTGAACTAGCCAGTAACGCCACCATTCGACCTCCAGAACTTCTACTATATTTATAAGAATAATATTTAAGTGGGGCTTGCCAATGACAGAAAAAAGACGTCGCGTCCATCCAGAACGGATTAAAGCATAAAAACAAATTCATAAATATTAAAATTTATTAATATAATAAATTATGCAATGAACATAACTTCTAACTTCTATAAAATTTGCAAAATATAAGTTAAGAATTTCAAACTTCAAAATAGAATGAATTGTATTTTATGAAATTGACCATTGCTTATATCAACCATGGCCAGCCAGTAGTCCACTGGCCAAATGTGGCCTGCGAAGCGTTTTGATGTAGCCGCGAAACAATTCTAAACATCAGCTCAATAATTGACTTTTTTAGAATTTATAATCGAATTAATCATATTATTAAATTAAAAAATTGATTTAATAAAAAATTTATAGATTTAATTTTTATGACGAGTAGAATTGATTTCCGATAAATTAAGCACTACTCTCAATAATTTGATTCAAAACTTTTCGTTTTATTCTAAATCTTTTGATGAAAGTACTGATTTGAGTAACACAGCACGACTAGGAATCTTTATCAGAGGCATTGACAAATATTTCAACATTTACGAAGAATAGTTGGATCTTTGTTTCCTCGTTTGCCAACCGTAAATGCCCATATAACAAATTGTCTGGCGTGACAACTGACGGTGCCCCGGCTATGGTCGGAACAAACGTTGGTGCTGTAGCCTTACTAGTTAAGCATTTGAAAAAGAACGATATAGAAAATTTGTGCGCCCCGATCGTTGATATTGGAACTGTGGTGACTTTCGTTCTAGGAAAGTGTTTTCTCTAGTGTTTTCCCTACTACAAATAGTTGCGAAGCATTATTCTCAAAAATGAAACGCATCGAGAGCCAAGATCGCACACAATTGACCGACAAACATCTTAGTGATCAGTTGAGAATTTCTTTAACAAAATGTGATATCATCTTGTCCAAACTCGGAAGAAATTGAGAAGCAGCAATCGCTATTTTCACTATTTTATTTGTGATTTAATTGACAAAAAAAAATATTGTTTTATTTTTGGCTTTAAGACCAACAATAATCAAAAATAAATGTAATTAACTAAAGATTATTAATGATAAAGATCAATTTTATTCTAGTTTACATTTAACTTTGTTGGGCAAAAACTGATGTAAGCCCTTAATTTTGTTTTGCCAGCACGATAATGCCTATATACTTTTGATTGGTAAAACTAAATAATAAATTTAGAAAGAAAAAGGGAAAATTTAAAAGGAAAATAATACATAAAACTTGAAAAATTAATAATAAAATCATAAAATTAGAAAGAATTAAAATTCCTTGTTTTACCGGATCAAAAAACTCATACGGAAAATCGTGGTATAAGGCAGTGCTGGGTAAGCAAAATTCAGTATGTTTTTCAAAAATTTGTTATTTATTTATTAATACGTACTCTAGAAGCTAACTATTATTTTTAGACATTTTAACCTTGGAAAAATTACGACTCAATCAACGAAAGTAAAATTGATTTTAGTTTATGTATTACGCTATTTTATTTCTTTTATTATTATATGTCAATTTTATTTTGATAATAGCTTATCCATGTCATTATTTTTGGTTAAGTTTTTTTTTGTTTGCATTATTTTATAATAAACTATAATAATGAATTTAATAATTAAAACATCTATGATCGAACTCCATTTCGACGGAGTGAAATCTCAAACTAAATTATCAATAACATACTCCACAAGTATACAAGTCATTAAAATTATTTATGACTGACTATGGATGGTGCTAAACCACGGACCATAGTGCCCAGGTGGTGAAAAAACTATGTGGACGGTTATCATAACAGCCCAGAGTTTTTCCCCCAAAGACCTTATCGCCTGTCCGTCGATAGACAGAGGAAGAACTAAAATCTATAAACATAAAAAGAAACATAAAATGACTAGTTAGGAGGAAGAAATTAGAACAAACAGAAAATTGATAATGGCATGATAAACCTGGTTGAACAACTATTGTTAAGTTAACATAAAACACTACGCAAACTGAAAGAAGCCCAGTTGCTATTGCAATTCTCCCACATATTTGGCCTAGACTAATCTTTTTTTTGTGATGTATATTGATCGTAATGTAAAATTTGTAACTTCTTGTTTCATAAAATTATAATTTGTAACTCCTTGTTTCTATAAATTATATAGTTTTATTGAATTTTACAACTTAAGTTATATTTTTCCAAGGTTAGTTAGAAGGGGACTTAAAATGATTCGGACACTAAACCTTCTATGGTAGTCCATGAACCCACCGAAGGTTAGGGCATTAGCAGTACTTGTAGAATGGCTAACCTTTTGCTAACCTTCCACATACTAGTACACATCTCTAACGTCAATCTTTCCGACGGGTGTCTAGTGGTTGTGCGCGTACTGTATAGGGATTAGTAGTCCTCCCATCGGCCGCTGATATAAATATCTTCCCTATCAGTACCCAGCATTTAGGAAATTTTTAGAGACCATTTTTGACTATTCTGAAAATTCTCTACCGACTCTTAATTTTTTTAATAGAGATTTTGGTTTAAAAAATAAATTATATAATTTTAACCGTAATTTGTGCCCAAAACTTGAATGTTTAATTTACTTACATCTTCAGATGTACAAGTTGCCGCGAATTCCGAAGATAATTGCAGAACCACCGTGGCCAAGGCAGTTTCCGTTTTGAAACCACTAGAAGATGAACACCGCAACTTACGCGCGAAATATGATTAAATCAAAAACCTTTGGTTCCCCACCGGAGAAAACCAAAGAGCTGTATCAGAAAATACACCGTCTCTCGCGGTGTCGTAATGATCTGATCGTGGAAATCCAGCACAGCGAGTGCTAATCTCTCGTTTTACAACCTTAGTGCGAAGAGCTTTCAAATACGCCGAAATACAGCTACTGCTGCCTAACCATGAATGAGCGCAGAAAATGGATATTGTGCCAAGTCTGCACGTTCCCCGAGATGGTCGACTCGATCTCTGAGATTTACCAAGATGAAATTGGAGCCAATTCCTATACCAGACAATATCCCTTTACCAAGGATCAGATATCCTAAACATAAGCCCAACAAAAACCCGCCGGCGACGCGAACAGCGGCAGGCTGAACATGCTCTCTTGATAACCCACTTAGAGCAAGCTAAGGAGATAATTTCGACTCCTGCTCACTCAACAAGGAGAATAATCGATCACCGAGTTCGGAAGACCTGCACCCTATAAGTACATCGGCCACACACGATGACTTGGCTCTAAACATTCGGGTAACGGTGGACCAACTGAACGTAAAATTTCAAGAGAAGTTTAAGTTGGCCATAGCTGCTAGAAAAAGGAAGCAATGCAAACTTGAGATTGGTGTTGCTTAGTAACGGGTAGCAAGCGATGAACTAAGGTTTATTTGAGCGCTCTCCAACTTTTGAATTGAAAGTGAAGATTGTGCTTGTCACACTTTCACAAATATTACAATTTTCATTTATTTTTCGAAACATTTTTCTTTCAACATGTCGATGAATTTTAATGCCGAATCAAATGATAAAGATAGAATTTCAATTCCATTTCAAAATTAAAGTCAATAATAGAGGGGAAAAAATTGTTGGGTAAAATCCAAGATTTATAAATCTAATTGGAGAGCAAATATAGGAAAATAAGATATTCTTAACATCAAATTCAATAAATTACGTGAAAACCATTTATAACCAATTCAGCAAGTTTTATTTTGGAAAATAATTCCTGGAACAGCTGATTCAAAAAGACCATACTGCTTTTCAGAGCTATTTTGGGGAATTTGAAAATAAGTGATCGATGTAAAGAATTTAGAAAGATTATATCGTAAACAAATAAAAGTGAAAAACTAAAAAAGATTCAAGTAAATATATTAAATTGTCGTTCTAAATTTGTGATACATACACAAATATAACTCGTTTGTCAACTTAGTAAGCCCTGTACTCTTATATCCAGTTTGAGTCAAGGTTTTATTATTATCAAATAATTTATATAAAAACTGCAAAAATTCGCTTTTTCCTTGATTCCAGTTATTTTTAAAATCAGATTCGTGGTCTAAATTACAGATTATTAACGTTGTTATTAGTTTTTGACACATATCTTTAATACAAAGCAAATTAACAAGACTAGCGGAATATTGATCATAAATAGGTAAATCTGGACAATTTTCCCTGGTCACAACAAAAAAGTCACTGATAAGTTTTTTACGATTCAGTGTCATAACTTTCACAGCCAAAATCTGAATTAATACAGTCAATTGATGCTTATCGGATATTTCTGAATGGAGATTTTCACTCATTTTATTCACAAATTTTACAATTTCAATTATGGCTGACAATGAATTAGATGCAAGTTGAATATTTTCTTCAATTGGTTGAGTAAACATATTTGGAAATGATTTCGAACTATTATTTACATTATCATTCAGTAGTTTATTATTATCAATTTTACATACAAGATCACAATCTCTGGAGCAACGAAAAAAGCAATTGTTTATGATTAATTTATAAGACACGATACAATATCTACACAGTCCCTTATTGCAAATTTTGCACTGATAGCCACTCTCTGATTCTATTGATGCAGAACAAACAAGGCAATTGTTATCTGTCAGATCTAATAGCGTATCCAAGGAATTTACCGGTGAATCTGTTGCCAGATTCAGAAATAACATTCTGCATACTTTAATATGCTTTTCTATTAAATTGTCAAATTCTTTTAAGCATAAAAAAGAAAATAAAAAACATTCTTTGAAAACTTGATATTTCATTTGTTGATTAGAAAACTTAAAAGAAATAGAGTATAAAAAAGAAATTTTGTCACATTTTTCCTTATACAGTGTTTGTAACTGAATTATAGAATTTACAAATATTGCAATAGTTTTCGTTTTTAAAAGTAATTTTTGATATCTATATTGCGATAAAACCTTTGAGCTATTATAAACCTTTTGCAAAATATCGCCTAATTCGTCCGAAAATTCCTTTGCTGTGAAAACCGATACTTCTATGTAATGCGGATTCAGAACTGTCACAAAATTATAAAAATTAACTGAAAGTAACTTGACAGTTTCAAAAAAATTTTCATTATTTTCAAAAGAATCAAGATATTTGCAAACCGAATTGTAATGATGAGTGAAATTTTTAAAATTAATATATCTCAAATTGAATTCGTTAATAGCCTTTTCAAGAATTGGCAAAATATATTTTGTTATTTCGGTTTCAATAAAGTCAGATAGATCGATTAAATTTTTTCGCCTTCATTATTATTATGAAATTTCAACGAAATAATTTCAGACCGATCTAATGGACAAACAGGATTAATTAAAATCCAAGACTTTGCACATCCAACACAAAAGAAATGACCGCAAGTTTCAAATTTCACCATCTCACTTAATTTGAATGATGCCAAGCATATAAAGCAATCCATAATTATATTAGGTACTAAGAAATTTTTATAAAACCAAAAATTTAAACAAATTTAAAAATTGTTTAGTGATTGGTTAAAATCATAAAATTTTCAAATAATATTAATTAAATGGTCAACTCAAATTCATTATCAAAAATACATATTTTATCACTAAATTTATAAAATTGAATAAAAAAGCAATACAGATTTTAATCATAATTTAAATTATAAAAATGTAAAAAAAATTTTAGCTTGTATAAATTAAATTAAATCTATATAAATTTTTTGGGAATTTTCAACGTTTTTTCCTTAAAAATTTTATTATAATTTCAATTTGCAAAATGAAATAATTTTCTACTAACAATTTCAAATACAATATTTGGATTATTGCATCTATTACAAATAAATATTTTTAAAATTATTTAAAAAGTTATTAATGGAAATTCTTTAGGGCGAAATTATAGAAGTTTTATATTTTTTTAAATCAATAATTATTTTCTTTGCAACTTTTTATAAAATGAAACTTTTTTTATTATGAACTAATTAATACTATTAGAAATAAGCCAATTGTATTAATAGTATTGTTACATTTACGAGTATCCGTCAATTACCGTATTTAACGTCATAGATTAAAAATACGTTCTATTCCTCATCAACATCAAAATTGTAATTAAGAGATATATTATATCGATTTGTTACTAATAAACGATGTTTTAATTGAGTCAAATTTTTGACTTCAATTATAGATAAAATCCGTTCACTTACGGCTAACACTAAAATCTATAAAAGTTTACATAATTAACTTTTTATAAAATATTAGTTAAATGTTTAATGTAGATAATTAAATTATTTAAAATTTTATGATTAATTGTAATAAATATTGAAAAGAGAAACAATTATATGGCTATACTAATTGCCCCAGTGTCTATAGACTTATAATGATGTAATAAATATATTTATATATTAATATTTACAATAAGTATTATAATTAATTATAGATATAAAAACTTGAAATTTTAAAATTATTAATAAAATGTAAGTAAAATTAATAAAATTTATTTTAATTTTAGAAAAATGATTGATTTTAATTAATAATATATATAGATTTTAAACTTGAAATTCACTTTTTTAAATTTCAAATTCAAATTAATTGAAAAGCAAAATCAAAATAATTAAAATGTTGTTTTATTTTAATTTAATTGAAATTAAAATTAAAATTATATATGCAATTGTTAATACGTCAAAATTTTCCTTGCAATACAGAGAGATGTAATTAATAGCAGAAATAAAATCAATTTATTCTTTAGCAATAACAAAAAATTCGTTATAAAATCTCTTTTCTTTATTAATAAATATTTTGAAGCTGGATATAGATGAAACCTAATAAAATACTTAATCGAATTAGCATGAAAACATTAATTATCTATTGTCACTACAATATTTGAAAAATTTACAAAATCAAAGTTTGAATTGAAACTGGTCTATTTTCCGAAATGTCAATGTTTTACTGGATATATTATTATATTGATAACAGCTATAAAATATTCTAGTGGATATAAGTAAAAATTATTCTCAAATGAAATAAAATGAAAGACATTATATATGAAATTATAAATTCTAACTTAACTGTCCTTTCTGATACCTCGCCGTATAATCTAAAATATATTAATTTTTTAATGATTAAATTTATTAAACATACGTAAAACTTGAAATACTAATCATGTTGTATGGAAATAATTTTGTCCACAAAAACAACTTCTGATTTTGATTTAATAAATAACTTGTTTAAATAAATTTCTGAACATCATTAATCAATTCTTTAAAAATATTTTATATTTTATCATTTGAAAATAAACATGGAGTAGTAATTATTAGAACAAATTCATTTAGAGTAATTGAATTTCTATTTAAATTTCATAGTAAAT
Source organism: Schmidtea mediterranea (assembly GCA_022537955.1). Lineage (NCBI taxonomy): Eukaryota > Metazoa > Platyhelminthes > Tricladida > Dugesiidae > Schmidtea > Schmidtea mediterranea. Next base: position 165,062,892 of record CM039680.1, read on the forward strand.
TTGACATATTATTATAATATACTGCCAGTTATTACAATTGAGGTATTTGTATTAATTATTGTTTTTATTAGATCAAAATAAATCAAAATTATTTTAAAAAATATATAAAATCATTTATAGAACACTTTTAAAAATTTGTTCAAAATTTTAATGTTATCATTAAGAATTGAGTACACTCGATTGCAATTGCAATTTTTTGTGTATTCATTTATCTGTGATATAAGTAAGTCAAACGATATTTCTAAAAAAATAATTTTGTTGGGTTACTGAGTTTATCTTCAAGGGCAGGGGTGATCAACCTTTTTAACCCACGGGCCAATTTAAATTTTGTGGCGGAGGCACTCTATAATAATTTACAAAGCTTTATATATACTAATAAACATTATAATATAAAAATACAAAATAAAATGCTAGGCGGGCCGCAAAAAAATTTTCGCTGGCCGCATGTTGCTCATCCTTATTCTAGGGCCTAGATTTGTGTTGTCAGAACAACCCACGTGCAAAAATTAAAAGATGATAGTTACTAATTGTTGCATGACGTTGAACTGTATCATGCGGGTAGAATGCCAGCTAAAGGAGACCACAACTATTTGTTTTTGCTAAAGCATGACATTCCTGTGGGTCCACCGACTGTCTTTAGAAGACCTGTGCTCAAAACTCATTTGTTTTAGATTATGAAAACATATGTGAAGAAAGAACATTTTATTTTATAACATTAAAATATATTTCATTTTATACAAAATCATGTGATTAATTTCTAAGTTACAGATAAAATTAATTATCTCTTTCCTCCTTAATAAGCATTTACTAAATTAAAATAATCGTAAAATATCGTAAATTTTATAATATTTAAGTTTTTTGAGATGTTAACAGTTTTGTCAGTTTCGGGGATTTCGGTATCAATAATGTTTCCTAATCTTGCGTTATTATCAATTCGATTAATCGGCAAATTTGTACCTTGAATTTAAATTTTTTTAGTCTTGTACTAACATATCTATAGGCAATGAATTTAATTATCCAGCTACTCATCCACTTTATTCTAAAAGACTTGATTCGGTCATTGACAAATTTAAGGATGAAAGTAAGGGAGAAGTTTATGACGAATGGGTATTCCTCGGTGCTAAATGTTACATCTTGTTAGGTAAATCTTCTTGTCTAAAAGCTAAGTGAGTGACATTAAAGGATACTGAGCTAACCCATAAATCTTATAAGGAGTGTTATGAAAAAAACTCCACCTTTTCTGTACTACAATTTAGAATATAAACAAAAAAACATCAACTTTATAATTTTTAAAATAGCAAAGTAGCACTTACAAATAGGGATGATAAAAGGGTTTGGATGGGTAAAATAAAAGTTTTGCGTGCGGTAAAATAAAAGTATCGTGAGATTTTATTACTGATGAAGAAATTGTTGGAGAAATTGCAGCTGATGAAATTCTGCAACTATTATTGAGGAAGAACTCATAGATATAGACGATGTTCAGTTCTCCAACGATGATGAAAAAGATTTTTGTTAATAAATTTTGTAGTTGAAAAATGATCTTGTTTTGTCTTTATTTTTATGTGTATCATTTTATTATTCAGTGGATAATAGATTTTTAATTAATAAGTTGTAATAAATATTAGATAACAATTAAACTTTATTAAAATAAAAATAATTTATTAATTTTTCTTGATTGTTTTTGCTTTCGAAAACCAGAAACATTATTACATGATCGAAACAATTCTGATGAAGATGAAAGAGCTTTTTCCGAATATGAAGAACAAGCTTTCATATTGTGACCCTGAATTTTAGGCACCACAGATTTATCAAATGTCTGGAATAAACATCGAAGAAATTGTACGGATGCATTACGAATCGGTTCAGGATCTGGTTTGAAATGTCTAGATGACTTTATTGTTTGTGCAGAGTCCTCAATTTTGACTTGCCCATTTAGAGACAGATGCTGCAGGGACTACAAGAAGAAAGAAGTTGTCCATATTTTGTTGGCATAACTAAGAAGAGCTTATTATAAAATGATTTTTGATGATCTAAATTAAATAAATATTTAATTTGATGTTATTACGAGTTTATTTTTATGTGTTTATTTGTTGAGAATAAAATTTTTATTAAGTATTTACTAGGTTGTATTAATGTTGTTGAAATAATTTTATCCTTATTATTATTATTATTATTTTGAAAATTTCATATTAATTTATTTTGTTAACTCTAAATTGCTTTGAAAAATTTCAACTTTTAAATCATGTATAAAAATTTTTCTTTCAAAATTATACTACAAAAATTTTACTTTCAAAAATATACTATAAAATTATATTTAAAATTACTAAAAAATTACTTTAATATTAATCATTATTTAATATTGAAAAATTTACTAAAATTAAAATACATTAAAAAATAAATAAAAATTTTAAATCGATTCAAAAAAATATTTAAAGCGCTAAAAATTTGAATTCGAAAAATCTTGATTACATAATTTTGTAATCGAGGTGATTAAAGATTAATTACATAATTACGTAACTTAATCTGTCGCCGGCGGAGGGGTAGGGGTCTACTGGGACTTTTGTGTGAGGGCGCAGAAAGCCACTAACTACCTACCCAGATATAAATAACTTTAGGATCAAGAAAAGTTGAAAATATAAGATATCCTGGTGAATTAAGCTCCTTATTACAATTTCTTATGACTGATGCTAATTTTAAAAATCAACATGGCCAATTAAGTGGATGGATTCCTGATGTTGGAGATGGTGATAAAAAAAATAAAGGATATAAAATTAGCAAAATTTTGTATAAAACTAAAACATTTGAAGGAAAATAGCCTTTAAAAAATATGTATAGATTCTTTCAACAATATAATAGAATAATTTATTTGATACCATTTGAATTGAATATGGTGAAGAATGATAATTATAAAAATGTTTTTTTATAAAGACTTTAAAAGCAGATTCTAAACTAAAAATAAAATTTGAGAAAATAATGATGGTTCCATCAATAACTTGTAATCCACATTTTGAAACTCAAATTCTTGAAAGATTAAACATGAATTCAAAACCAATCAATGTGAATTTTCTTCTAAAAATACCAGCATGTTGTTGGCGAATAGGGTTGATTTTTTATTTATTTTTTCTAGGGTTTTTGTGTATCTACCCCTAAACGCCAGCAAGATTATTATTCTATCCCTCCTATGTACCCATGGTGAGTGCCATGTTGGTAATGTACATAAGGGTTGAAAATTCATGAGCAGGTGAGCTCCATTACTAGAACTACTCCTCATGATATTTTCACTTTCGGGTTCTAGACTGCCGATGGAAGGTCTTACGTCTTTCTTTTTCCATGTCCTGGTCCTTACTCGTCTATTCCTACAATTTCCATACTTATTTATCATCTTTACCCATTATTTATAAATGTATCCTTCAAAATTTGGGCAGCGTTCCTCCCTTATTTTCGGTAAATTTCCTATTTCTTTTGTTCAATCACGGAATCGACTAAATTTTTCCTTATTTACATTTATCTTTCCCTATATTAAAATTTGATCAACAATTCCTTAATTTCCCGGTACGTTTCCCATGATTTTAAGTAATTAAAACCCTCTGCGATCACTTCAATAAACATTCCTCTCTTCTGTCAGATTAGATCATTCAACTTTTGGAAAACTACTTTCAAATTTACATTCCTAGCCTATCCTATCCTTTCCTATTTGATTTTCTGATTTATTTTCTGACAAAGTTTTAAATGTTCCCTACAAAACTTTATTCCCGCTTAACTAAAGTCGAACTTCCGAATTTTATTCCGACTCGCTCTGGCCACATTTTCAGCAGCCGCCTCGAGTATACAACGGCGCCCTGCGTAGCGGTCCTGTGCACAAAGCCAGAACCGACTGCGAACTGCCGAGGGGTTCACGAGGCATGACCCACGACCTCAACTAAGGGTTTTCACCCACTAGCCGGCACACGGTCGGTCCCATGAACAATCTATTTAAATACTTATTATAAATAAGATTTTAGGGGATTTGTCGGTGGCACCAAAAGATTCCACGACCATCCAGAATAAAATCAAAGTAACAAGACTTCGAAATATATATTTATACAAGAAAACAATACTTACAACCCGATTGGAAAAATTGACATGAATTGGCATACAAAATTTGTCTAAGAATGATTCACTGCTAGTCTAAAAATTTCTACAAATTTTCTAAAAATTTTCTGCCGGACAAAAATTTTCTAAGTCTGTTAAAATTCGGTTGTCAAAATTCTGTTAGAATTCTGTCTGAAATTATGAAAATGACTGCCGTATATATAGTGTTTTTGTGCCTGTGTGCGACCAATGGGCGATTTTTCGCCATTTTTAGGGTTTTTAAATTATTTTATTAATTTCAAATTATTTTTATAATTTTTATATATTTTTCCTTATTTTTTTGATATATTAATATTACAATGTTGAATTTTATTTTTATTATTATTTTTCCATAATATTATTTTTTAACCCCAATATTTTGTTTTCTGGTCGCCTCTTCTGCCTGTGTTTTTTCTAAACCTTATTTTGCAAGGTTTTGGCAGTTTATTTTATTTTTCATATGTTTCTTTTTGCATCTGTAGGCATTTTTCCGAATTTTAATTAATTATTTGTTTATTTAATTTTTGTTATATTTTTAATTTGTTTTAATTAATATGTTTTATTTTATTTTTGGTTTTTTCTTGCGGTGCGTGTTTATGTTACGGCAGCCATATTGACAATTTCCAAACTACATAAATCATTTTGTTCTAACTTATACAATTTTCACCTTTTTGTTTAAATTGGTTTTGTAATTTTTGTTTTAATTTTGGATCTGAGCCCAACAAACCACATCCGGGCCGTTTAAATTGCGCCCCGCAATTTCTCATCAACACACTCTCATTCCATTAACAATACTTTTATACAACACAAGAAAAAGGTTATACAGATGAAATGTCAATTTACAAGTTATAAGCAGGCATCACTTAAGGTGATGGGATGTTTATACATAAATCAATACTGTTAGTGAGTTTTTATTTACACACACAAGATGAAATTCGTTAGAATCAGTTGAATCGCATGGTGCTTAGTGTCTGTGACTTGGGTCTGGGACGTTGTCTTGGTTGATTGGTTTAGGCTGAGATTCGATGAGCTGGAGTTGATTGATTGTTGCAGAATTATTTTGATATTGAGGATTTGGGTTGGTAGGCTTTACGAAGCGAATTGTTTGATTGTTTCGATTTCTTCTTCTTGGGTGTTGATTGATTTGGGATCTTCTGTAAGATTTCGCGATCTGGGTGAGATTACTGCGATTGGGATTGATCGATTATTATTGAGTTATTTTGGTATTGCGGATTCGGGTTGATGGGTTTTTTCGAAACGAATAGTTTGATTGTTTTGTTCTCTTCTTCTCCGATGTCGATTAATTTGAGATTTTGATAGGATTTCGTGGTCTGGATGATTTTGCAGATTATTGCAAGGATGAGGACAACGATTTAGACGATTCTCAAACAGAGTATGGTAATTTCGAGTTTATTTGGTTTCGGATTTTAAGGGGTTGGGTGAGATGACGGTATTGATTTTTGTGAGAGGGTGTTTTCGAGAAGATAGAGTTGGTTCATTTTCTGCAATAGGTGTGGATTGGGGTTTTTGCATAAGGATTTTCGGAGAAGATATTCTTGGATTTGTATGAGTTTTGACTTGATTGTTTGGATTGAATAGAGGGCTTCTTGGATTTTCTAAAGGTTCGAATTTGATTTGTTCATGTGGGTGAAAAGTAGGAGTAAGGTGATTTTTGACACAGGTTCTTTTTCTTCTATTGACAGATTTTTCATTTTTGTTTATTCACATTTGTACAAATTTCGTTTTTCGCATTATTTTATTCTGGATTGGTCTCGTCTTAATTATTTGGGGTTGGGTTATTCATCAGCATCAACTCCGCTCTCATTAATCGATTTGTCATTTCAAGTATCGTGGTAATATACTTTTCCTTTTCTTCCAATATTATTCTCAACTCTCTATTATTCTTGGTTAACACTCGTGCTTGTTTCTTTTAATTTTTGCATCTTGTTATTTTGCCTTATTGCATATTTTTCGATTCGTATGGAATTATCCCAATAAAGGAAATGTAATCATATTTTACCGATGGTTACATTATAATACTTGACAAGTTCAAAAACAAGGTAGAAAAATATGTGGTCAACTTTGTATTTTTATTTTATTAAATTTTAAAAAAGGATTGTCTTTTCAAGAAATTATTCTAGTGCAATGATTGGAAACTATTGGTGGGAGTGGAATAATTCTAGATCTTTTAATAAATCAAGGTTATAGGGAATTTGAAAAAGTAGAATTTATATACAGGAAATTAGGAAGTATAAATAATATAAAATTATATGATTTATTTTCTACCACAGGATTAAATCCAATACTTTCTGGTAAGAAATTTAAACATTTAGAAGATTTTATATATAAAAATATAGAAACCGTCAAAAAAGATGATTAAAAATGGAACGAAGAGATATTAATGAAGAAATAATTTATCCAACTTTTGAAGAGGGCAGAGCCCATCCTTTCAGAATAAAAAAGATTTATCCATTTTTAATGAACAAAATGTTTTTAATTATATAGAAAATCTTCCAATTGAAAAAGTAAAAGCTTCTATGAATAATACTTTTACGAATAAAGATTCTATGAAGTATCCTTCGATTAATCAAGTAAAGGAATTCCTATTAGAGAAAAGAAACTTGATGAAAGAATTATTCATTACAAAAAAATAAAATTTCGATGGACAAAAGCTGATACAGGAATTAAAATTTCTTGAATTTCAATCACTGGGATACTATCAATTGCAACAACTATATTTTCCGGTGTCACTTTAATAGGAATTGCAACAACTGTTGGATTAATTATTTCAACAATATTTGCAGGTTCAAATGCTTTGTTACTTTTTTAGGTGAAGGATTTTTAATTGGATTGACTTCTAAAAAGAAAAGGATTTATAGAGAAGTATGTGAAGAATTAAATCTTGGAATAAATAAATTATATTTATGTTGGGCCAACACATGATTTTGTTTTAATGAATCGGTAATAGCATGCAAACACAACACGCAGATTTAAAATCAGACCAATAAAACATCAATTTACCATGTAAAAATATGAGAAAGAAACAATTAAATATAAAATCGAAAAAACACAAAAGTAAATTAAAATAATAACAAAGTGCAACAAGATCCGCACGAAATAAACACAAAAATAACACGAAAACACGAAAATCTGACCGAAATTTGACAATTTACCAAAAAAAGCGAAAGTCCATGAAAATGGAACTAAAATTAAATAATTAGAATTGGAAAAATTCAATTTAAAAGTTAAAAAATAAAATTGTCAAAATAAACCACGAAAATAATAAAATTAAGATTAGAATATATCAAAAAATCACAAGGTCAAAGTTTGTTTTACTACATCAAATTTAACACGCAAGGTTAGGGTCGTACAATAGGTATATATACCGATTCATTTTCACAGAATTTTAATCCGTTTTCTTTAACTAGAACTCGAAAAACTCGGCTTACAAGTTAATCAGTTGGAATCAGAACAAACTTTCAAATGTGAGTGGAGGAATGTTCGAAACTTTCTCCACGTCGCGTCCATACAATCTCATATGAGCTCTGTTTGGACGTCGGCGTGGGGAAGATTTGTGATGACGTTTAATGAATGCTGTATACCAACCATGATTTATCATATGTTATTATATTCAAATAAACGTTTAGAATAGAATGCTTATGTGGAAATTTTTTCCGGCCCACAGCCGACACATCACCGCAAGACAATAAAATATACACATCCAAACCGAATTGTGTAAGTGCGGTGTAAGTCCGCCAATAATTCGTGCCCGTGAAGGCTACGGCGTGAGAACGCAGTAGCTGAAACGTCAATTATTATTCCGTATAGGGAAGTTGGGTTGAAGAGGGAATAGTCTTAAATTATAATAAAAACAAATCGTCTCAAAATCAAAACACTGAGTAGTCCAGTGCGCACTCATAAACTCGTAATATCAACATAAATTATCCTAGGATCAATTAAGGGAAGGTGACGGGGAATTTAATGACAAAAAATCGTTGCTATGATTTCTAAACTATTTCTATTTTTATGACTTCTAACTTGAATTATTGGCTATGACTCTAAATTTGCTATGATATCTAAATCATTTCAATTTGTTATGACTGCTAAATAAAATTGTGTTCTATGACGCTAAATTGGCTATGACTTCTTACTTATTTCGATTTACTATGACTTCTAAATCATTTTAATTTGCTACGACTTCAAAAAATAAAAATGTAAAGATTATAAAGGAGGTTTAGCGAAACCCAATTTAAGCTACTAAGGGCTTGTAGCATAGCATGACATGATTCCTTAATATTAAAATGTTAAAATAGGATATATTAAAAATGTAGTAAAACCCAAAGAAGAAAATATAAAACCTTAGTGGATATTACGAAAAATAAGCTAGAATAGATGACTAAAAATCTCAGAATCGAAACCCGTGGTAAATTTTGTTAATAGCCATCCCTATCTGAAAAATAACTAAGAAGGTTAATTAAACCTCCACCCGACCCTACCATTTACTAAGATTGTACGTCATGACAAACAACATCTTTATGAAAAATAGAGCATCGAACTGACAGCCGCAAGTGGCCAGGAAGTTTGTTACGTACACCCAGGAGATATTAGAATAACGTATTAAAATCAACTACAAGAGATAATTACAATCACCAAACGAAAAATATAGGGAGGAGTCAGAGCGACCAAGTCCCAGATTAATGATGCAATTAAAGTACTTGAAATAAGACCACCTCATCATAAAAGCAAATAAATTGAATTGAATACCTCAAACAAACCCCACAACAAATATATTATAAAACCATACATGGACAAATGCCTTCGTATATATAACAATTCCATGAATCCTCCTCGTGTTAACTATCAACGGCAATCCACTTGAAACAGAACTGATTAAGTAATACGGCCATATGGACCCAAATATTGATAACCTTCCGGATGGGGTGTTGCCGTTGAAGCTTGCCGAGTGATCAACGAAATGAGATGCATCATAATTCCCTTGATACCCCACGGAGAGATTCCTGTTCTATGAGTAGTATCATTCTATCAACTTAATTAATTAACTGACATAGAAAGGAAATTACTAAAAATTACCCCGATATAAGTGAATAGAATTTTCTCTAACATTAAATTAACCAGGGACAACTGATTATAAGTCACCAGCATGCATACTCTGACTGTCAGGAAATTTGACCTGACATTCAACTAGAATGCCGATCGATTTTGAAGTCAATGCGGACTATCTCGCATGCGTCAGTTTGGAGAATTACATTCACATAAGCAATCTCCAATAGTAGTAGGTGTGCCGCTGAAATTTCGAATGGTGCCTTACTCCCTGCCTAACCAGATAGACACACCCTCTTCCAGCGCTAAAACCAACCACTTATAAGTGAAGTACAAATCTAAACATAAATTAAACGGGTTATTGAGAGACTGGAATTGACATTTAGGCGAATACGGAAATGAAATAAAATTGAATGTGGATAAATCGGCATTTACCACTCAGGCGAGTGCATGCAGGCAAATGATCCTTAATAGTGAATAGTGTGCCTCCAGAGAAGGTCGATTTGCCGTTACCTAGATAGACACACTCATCCCAATATAAGAACACGATACGGCGGGAATGTCCATTCCAATTATACTGATGGCAAACGCTTCGCATTATCGAGACCACTCTAAGAATGCTCCACGAAGAACCGAGATTGAATCAACTTCCACGAGAATCCCCGAAAGGACTAGAGAAGGTAATTTCACCAATTATTAAAATGAAAAGAATTAATTGTTTATTCCGAGGACTGACCCTTTGAACCAAATGCAATAGTGATACACGGATCCCGAAGATAACAATGCCTGAACGCTGATAGACCCACTATGTTTATTAAAAATAAATCGTAATATTTGATTAATTCTCTAAACCGTCGGAACGAAACCAACACTATTTGCAACCCAAATATTGTGAGTAATATTGCGAGTAATTTTCAATAATCCCACGACCCGATTTCCACGCTCTAGAGGAGGTAGATCTCAGTTTTCATAGACCACCGGCATTCATGACGTGGACTGAAATAAGAAAAGAAAAAATTATGATATACTAATTATACAATCTTAAGTTTTGTTGTTAATTATTCGATACTAAAAACGCATATGTAACTTAACCTTTTTAATTGTAAATATTGATAGTAACAGATTAGACGTTACCATAGTTAATAAATTTAATTGAAACAAATGATTAAACGTAGTTGTAAAATTCTTTCTATAAATATTTTTCTTTTATTAATAATGACTGAAAGATATAGAGGATTCAATTTAAACTACGATCAAATGTAGTAGTAAAAAACTTTTTATGTTTTTCTCTGAATCCACCATTAGTAATTAGAATATATTGAAATTATTATAAAGGATATGCTTGGGTTGAGCGAGAGCAAGTAACACCTTGGTTTACAGAACTTTCTAAGATAACCCTAATCATCTTGGCAGTTAAGACATGAGTATTCTTATGAGTGTTTCAGGAAGGAGGACACATGTGGTTATAAAAATGGGGTACTCTAAATAGCAGAAATCCCTACGCGACGGTGTATAAGAGCTGGAGGCCGCAACAAACTCACGAGACTGGTAAGAGGACCATCGACGAAGACAAAAACTAAACCACTACACAGCACTATGACGACAATCCTGACGTATTCTCAGCAAATAGACCAGGATAGGCGTATCCAAGTTAGATACTAATTAAATGTGGCTACGCCCACATAGTTAGTTCCCCCATATTATCACCCAGAATCCAAGAATATGATTAATTAACGCCATAAACCGAGAAGATGACCCGTGACCCGATAAATATAAACCGATCTACAATAATTTGATTCGCTAACTTTAGAAATTACACTGGATAAACTGAAATTAACACATGCCATGTTTTATTTAGACAACTCCTGGATCGACGCGTCCCGGATCACACTACGCTTCCCGGCACACTCGGCCGCTCGGTGTCGGCAAACGATGTGGGACGCGGGATTTTCGATCTAGCCGGTCATAGAATCCTGGATGGGAGACCAAGTGAGAACCCGGTCACAACCCGGCACGGGAAATCAGAGGCCAGGCCGAATTTCTGGTCGCTCGATTAGAAGAGCATTAACGGCAGACGGACCGGCAAGTGGAGAGGGCCAGGAGATACTTAGAAGAAGTCAACTGGGACATAGCCGCAGGACGAATCCCGAGTACGAACGGGTACGCATATAATTATGCTATCATCTTTTACTCGGTTATCCAATAAATATTTGTGAGTGGCTTTAGAAATTTAGATGACTTGTGTTAATCCTAACTAAATAAATTCGAATCAGAAGCGAGTTCACCAATAGGTTCAGATATACTCCAAAGCAGTGAGGGACCAGGAAAAGAAAGTGCACGTAAACCTTCTAACGGTAGTGCGTTGAACCCACCTTGAGGTCGGGCCAGAGTAGTTCCGTGTGGCGCTCACCTTTGGCGATCTCAAAACCAATGGTTACATCACCAACGTTGCTTAGCGACGGGTAACCATTTGGGCGACAAAAAAGCTATATTTGGGGGCTCAGCCGGGATTGAAATGATTGTTTTTACAAAAGACCAAAGAAAACAAGAAGCAAGAATCTTAGAATTAAATAGAGAATGTCGGGACGACATTTTGCCGAACCCCGGAGAAATGACATACAAACAAGAACGGTTGATGGAAAACGACTAACCCGACTACAAAACGAGAAATATGTTGATGAAACAAATAACAAATGATCGAGAAGCGTAATTAATGAATGAAACCCAACAATAAACGATGAAAAACGAACAAACCGACTATAAAATAAGGAGAATATGTCAAAGAAACAAACGACTAGCCCACCAAGTATAAATTTGGGGGCTCAACCGGGATTAGAAATGATTTTGCAAGCAGATGATTAAAGAGGGCGCAAAGTTGGTTGTCAAACGTGGAAACTATTCATAAATTCATATGGCATTAAGTCATGCAGTGTTCACTCATTAGTCATATAATCCATTAAGCATCCATCTATCTCGCTTCAAATGCCAATCTGCAGCAACGGAAAGTGGTTGCGTTCAGACAAAACACTCACTAGTATTAATCGACCGATAGTACAGTTCACAGCTAAGACGCCCCAACTCGAAACGTAAATGAGACCAAAGCAGGACGTGGGAGGATTAACAAATAATCGGAGAAGTAATACACAAATGCAACTCAGAATGACAAAACATATAAAACAAATAATAGCTAATTAAAGGGTAAAAATTGGATAAATTAAAACGCGGTAAGCAGAGTGAATAAGGATAAATAATGAGAATAAACGAGATTTAAGCGGCGGAAAAACCAACAAAACTAACGGGAATAAATAAACGATAATGGGATAAATTAGAATAAACGATTATAAAGTAGTATAATAACCAAATTAACTAATGTTTTATTAAATAGATGGAACCATCCGAACAAATAATAGAGAAATTGAGGAATATTTTGGATATCGAAAACGATAACTTAGAAAAGTTGATAAACAAACAGAAATTAATGAAACGAGTTAGAGAAGACATAGCAAAGATTTCGAACTTGTACTCTGACGAACTATGCATATTGATAAAATTCATTAGTATCGATGAGGAGGTAACAACCGAAAGATTATATATGAGATTCTGTTCATGAGATTAGAAATAGCCGAATTTGGCAAAGAGTGAAACACGATGATGAAAAAGGTCGAAACTTTTGAGGAGAAGATGACGCAGATGATGAAAGCTTATCGAGAATGCTATGCTTGTCGAACAGAGGAGGCACGAGTGATGGTGATACCTTGCGAACACCTGAGCTATTGCCAGGGATGAGCGCAGGAGTCGCATTGTATGTTATGTCAACGAAAAATAAAAGAAAGAATAACAGTATATTATCCATGAACTGGAATTGTTGTAAATGTTATAAAATAAATATGCATTGTTCGTAAATGACTAAGTAGTAAATAAAAGTAAATAAAATGACGATAAATAAAGTAAATCAAACATACGAAAGCCGAATCAGGGAAAAATTAAATACATGCACAGAGACACAAAGCTGTGAAATCAGAAATACCGCATAATATAATACGAGAAGCAAAACCAAAAAGCAAAGAGAAAAGAGTCTATTGGAAGACGACGAAAAAAGAAAAGAAATAAGCTACAGAAATATCAATACAGGAGCATCAACTATAGCAGTAACAGGAACCGGATCAGAAAGTGGAATAAACGAATTCGAATTCAGCAGCAACCAAGAAAGCGGAATAATTAACACAGAGAACCCCGAGATATCAGAATCAGAGAACGAAGAAGAAGTAAAGGAAGACCAAAACGTTAACCCAAAGATGTCGACAAATTCAAACCCAGACCCAGTAGTAATGGGAGAGTTTAGAGAAAAATTCAGAGAAGAGCCTTTCGATGGTAACCTCAACAAATTAGATACATTCATAAAAGAATTCGAAGTGTACAAGACCATTTGCCATTGGTCAGACAAAAAGGTAAGGGAGCGACTACCCCTATACTTGAAAGGGAACGCACAATATGTATTCGTGGAAGAAACAAGTGATGCAAAGAAATTAACGACATGGACGGAGATAAAGGAATTCTTAGTAAAAATATTCGGAATAGAGAAAAAAGGAAATAGGAAGATATTAGACTTCCTACACAGGAAACAAAGACTATACGAATCTAATGCAGTGTACGCATGTGAACCAAAAAAGTTGTGTAAAGAAGCCTTCAGAGATAAAGATGTATCTGAAGACAAAATGGTGTATGTCTTCATAAGAGGAATTAAAAGAGAGGATATACGAGCTTGGCACCTGAAACATTAGATGCTTGGCACCTGAAACATTAGATAACGCAGTAGCAATCTCAAACAGATGTGAGGCACATCTAGGATTGGGATATCAGGTAGTAGCTATAACCACAGAACCAACCTCCAATAGCAGGTACAAACACCAAAAATCAAACCAGGAATGCGAATTCAGCCATGAATCAATTCATTCCAAGAGCACAACAGATGTTTAAGCCACCACCAACGAGGAATCCCGAAAATGGAGGTAATAACCAGGTAAGCTATAATAATAATTTCAGGAATAATCCAAAGGCAAATGAAATATGTACCACGTGCCAACGAATTGGGCATCGAGCAGAAGACTGCTATCGGAATTATAACTGCCAAAAATGCGGCAGAAGAGGACACATCGAGAAGGTATGTGGACAATTGGACAACAGAGCATGCTATAATTGTAACCGGAAGGGACATCTTGCAAGAAACTGCAACATGAGGAGAGGACCGAATCAACAAAGAACTAACAACTCTACAGGAAACCCACAAATCAATGTAATGCAAGAAATAGATTTGCTGCGAGAGACATCACAACGAATGCCCATGGAATTGAAAGAGATGATGCAACAGATGCCCTCCAATATACAACAACAACGAATCAACGTAATGAGAAGCAATGAAGAGATTCAGGAACGACGAACAAAAGAATATCAGGAACAGCAACAAGCCGAATGGCAAAGATTGCAAGCAGAAGAAGCCCAGGAAATTCAACAAATATGGGAAAACCGAAAACAAACCCCGCGAAGAATTAATATGATGAGAATAGAAGCCCCAGGAGAAACCCACACTGTGAAGCAGTGTGTCGAGATCGAAGGGGGAGACAATATAACAATCGAGGAAAAGACAAACGAATTGAACAAAATGGAGAAAATAGAAGCAATCAAGGAATTCGTGGAAGAGGATAAACAGAAACGTGGAAAACAAAATGAAGCGACAACCGAGAGATCAGATGAATCCAAAATCCAAGAACACGACAAATGGAAGCAATAATAACGGAAGAACAAAATGAAGAAACATTAACGTATGAAATAGAATTACTCAAGAAAGAAGCACTAGTACAAAAATTAGAAAACACACTCGAAAAAATGGAGCAAGAAGAAACTCTAAAACAAGAAAAAGACCAATTAAAAAAGAAGGAACTAATACAGAAATTAGACAAAGGAATAAAGATAATAGAACAAGAAAAAGCTTTATAACGGAAAATAGAGTTATTAACAAAGAAAGTACTACTACAAAGAATGGAAGAAGGAACTAGAGAGATAGAGCGAGAACAAGGATTAGAACAACAAAAGGATGCTCAAGAAGCATCAATGCAAAAAGAAAAGAAAGGAAAGTATCAAAACAAATAATAACAAAAAATCGAATCCAGAGGATACTACTACAAAAAAATAGAAACAAGAATCAAAAAGGAAGAACCGAATTGGAGTGAAGAACAAATCGCGAACAAAATAAAAGAAATATGACCACATATCAATATGGTAAGACAAATACAAGACGAACAAACAGACGAAGACGAGAGCGAAATAAGCAGTCTGGGAGGAGAGATATTCCAATCATGTGAAAAGATAAACAAAATAAAGATGAATCGAAATCGGAAATAGAAATCTAAATAAATGTCCCAAGAGAAGATGAAAGAGAAATATTAAGAGAAATTAATGGGATAGTAGAAGAAGTAGACCGACATCAGATGTTTATAAACCTAAGGGATACAACAACATATAGCAGAATAATGAAGCTAATCGCGAAAGGATAACAACAAGATAATGGTACGTTTACAGCGTCATGGAATAAAAAGATACTAAAAGAACTTGAAAGAATACGATAGGGCGGAATATCAAGTGATTGTCGATCATCCAGAGATACCGAGACAAATAATAGCAACAAGAGACGAAAATACAAATGAACTATATGAATGGGTAACAGAAAAACTAAGAGCCAGCAACAAAAATAGACCACTATATTACAGGGGAAGGAAAATAAAGCGAGATATACATCTCGCGAATTCACTAATATGGCCAGACGGAATAAACATAGTAACGTTAGATAACGATGAAACCGAAGAAATGGCAACAGAAATATGGCAGAAAATCCAAATGATATACACCAAGGAAATACAACCAGGATTGGAAAAAGAAAGACAGAAAATGAAGAGGCAGAATCCAATAAAAATGACGAAACAAGCCATAGACCAAGCAAGAAAATATATTAACAGATTATCACTAACCAGACCAATTTCAATGAAAATGTTTGTAGAAGATGTAAGAGACACAGACATTATGAGATTCGACAATAAAAGGACAGACGAGCTAATAGCTAAATATGAGGAACATCAAAGAGATATGAGAGGAGACGAACCAATAAAGATAAAAATAAAATTACTTAATGACGAAAAATATGAAGTAATAGTGGATCCCGATTGTGTCAAATACACGAACTATATCGACGAATTAACCAAGAAATCATCCAACCAATAATTGAAGCAGCGATGACGGAATGGTGGAAGACGTGGTGATAATGTACCACAAACTTCAAATCGGACCACGAGAACGAACCCCAATATACGAATTAGGTATATGGAAAAACGGACAAACTATAAATATTATAGCCATGGACGAACCGGAAAGGAAAAATAAGACGAAAAGGAACAGCAGATCCGAGAATTCCAA
This sequence comes from Schmidtea mediterranea, assembly GCA_022537955.1. Taxonomy (NCBI): domain Eukaryota; kingdom Metazoa; phylum Platyhelminthes; order Tricladida; family Dugesiidae; genus Schmidtea; species Schmidtea mediterranea. The sequence continues at coordinate 165,079,527 of CM039680.1, forward strand.
AAGAAAATGAAGATAAAAATGCACCGAATATTAACGATATATCAAGTATGGAGACAAGATGCCAAGCTTAACACAAAGTTACAGCCAATCGACGACTCATGTTGTCGGTCAACACCATAGAAAAAAGTGTATGACGAGAGCGAGAAGGAATGGAAGTGGAAAACGGTGAAAACAGAACCAAAATGGAGAAAATACATTCCAAGAGAAGCACCAGAAGAGGTCACTAAAGAAGTAACTTTGGAGCTATACAAAGATGGCCCCTACGAAAACGTACCAGAAGAAATGATAAACGAAATAGAATGGCAGCCGGAGGAAGATGAGGAAATAAACGATCGTGTCCGATTAGCACCATACACATGGAAAATAAGTGGATGGGCAGAAAAAGTAAAATCGGCCGAAGAAGGGAAAATCACCAGCCTAACAAGCCATCAATTCTATACGGAAATTGGAGGATACCGTATGAAGCTGAAAGTATATCCAAACGGAGATGGAGTAGCAAAAGGGAAATATTTATCAGTGTTTTTCCTTCTAGCAAGAGGAAGATACGACGGAAAACTAGAGTGGCCATTTAACAGAAAAACAGTAATCTTGATAACTAAACCCAGACATTGGGAAGAACGACACAGCGAAAAATTAGGAGTGGAACCAAGATCAGCAATAAGTCAGAAACCAAGATCCACAGAAAATGTAGTAAGGGGAGTGTCACAATTTTTACTTAAAAAATACGTAACAGGAGAAACATCGCCATTCATAAAAAACGACGCGATATATATCACAATCGAAATAGAAACTGAAAAAGAAATGAAATTACGAGTCCAAAAGGAGGAAGCCAGACCGCGAATCAATGTACTCGAAAAAGGAATCCCTGGGACAATATATCTACCTACGGATGTGGATGATTCTGTAGATGAAGAATTGACGAGATTAACAGAAACCCAAAAGTGCAGAGAGTTAGCTGCAATATTAAGGATGGGCGGAAAGAAACAAAGACGAACAGTAACAGATCTGGCCAAATGGATAATCGAATCATGCAACAGAATAGAAAACCGACGAAATACCGTAAAGGAGATAGAAGAATACAGAAGAATCTATGTATGGTACCCTGAACAATTCAGAGAAATTATCAGGAAATGGAAACAGGTAGAATGGGCAGCCGAAACGATAGAAAAGTACAGTTTGAAAATCATGTCACCAGATTTCGAACCAATAGAAAAATACTTCTATATCACAGCCAAGGTAAGTAAAGTAAAAAAGAAAATACCATATGAATTTCCATTTCACCTGCAACACGAAGGACGATCCTTGGACGACGACATCGAAATCGGAGTCACACCATTATAATTAGGAGTAATAAATGTACTAACGGTAACAAAAATTGCAGGTAGAGAACTCAACAAAAGAGAAATTAAAACGAAAACACCAATAGGGCGACAAGAAAGTCTAAATACGCCTGAAATCCCACCTGCAACGGATGAAGTAATTTTCATCACAACAGGAGACGAAGAGATACTAAATGACCTCAACGACATTGTAAACGAGGAAGCAACAAGGAAACCCCAGAATCCAGAGATCTATTCGCCACAGATAACGAAAACGATATGACAACGGATGATTTAGAAGGATTCGTATGCCCGCAAAAGCAACCAGCTGAAATGATAGAACAAGATACAGAAGAAGAAAAAGAAAGAAAGAAAGAAGACGCCGAAACTCAACAGGAGACGAATGGGACAATTGGATAAATGAACGAGGAGCTACAACATCCAAAGAAACGACAGACGAACAACCCAAACGAAAAGAAACAGGTACGAGGATGGAAAAGAGACCAAGGGGATGACCAAAAACTGACAAACCGAAAACGGAAAGGAAAACTAAAGAACAAATGCAGATGGATCAACTAACAACGAAATTAAACAAACTCAGCCAAGTAACAAAGCAGTTACAAGGGAAATTAAAAGGCCAAGAACAAGGAGCAAAGTGGATCAATAGACTAATAACTGATATGCTGGGATTAGCAAACCCAGAAATAAAGAGAAACCTGAATCTCAGTAATATCGGGGCAGAAGCAAAACAGCAATGGGCAGCAATAAAGCCAATAATAACCAAGATTATGGACAACAAAGTACGAACCACAACCAAAGATCCAGAAGAACTACTATTAATAGATACCTAGTAGGAATGGCCTACTTGATGTATAATACAATAGCGATCTACAGAAAACGAACACCCAAGTATAACCCAAATGGATATGAGTTTGCAATAACAGACATTATCAGAAAAGTAATTGAACCATTCATCTTAACCCAAGGTAGATGGCAGACTTTTATAAGTTAAAAGAATTACTGACGGAATTCGAGACAATAATCAATGCAAGCGACCCAAGGACAGCCAGAAAAGGAATGAACGCAATCATCACTACAATACTTATATGGATGATGTGCATAAAAGGAGCAGAATCATTCGTGGTATACGACTGCGACAATATAAAGATTGGCGACAAATATTCACTAAAAGAAACGGAAAAATGCAAAGCTGCAAATCCCGGAAGGTTGCAGACAACAGCCACAGCAGTATCGTATAACGTGTATCAAGAAGTAGACTTCATAAAAACGGAAATCCGACAATGCACGGTGACCAGGAAAATCAAAGCATTCCACTGTGGACACCATTCACATTCAACAATCATAGAAGCCGGAACAGAAACGACCGTAGTCACAGTAACGCGAGTGAACGTGAAGAAGAATTCAATACTGGAGTCATCAGAATAGCAGGACGGATTCAAGCAGCAGTAGAAGACCGAAAAATAAAAACTACGAGAGTATTCGCTGCGGGGAGAATCAAAGCTGGAGACGGATCATGTGAAGGAGGAGAATACACACTACTAAATCAGTTAGTTCGAGGCGTAGTAGTGATAGAAAGCTATCAATTGAAGTTAGAAATTTATCAAGGATACTTTGACCCAGATACGCAAGCAATGAAGAAATATCCACAATGCTTAGCCACAGATAGATCATGCACTACGGGAATGTCAACAATCGTATACCATGCAGACACCAGAACATGTCGACTTACTCTACTAAAAAGCGCAATATTTGATGAAGTACAAGGACAAGTACACAGCGAAGCCGAAACAAACACCCAGAAGAGAGCAATGGAAGAATTACGAAGAACCGGAGAAATCGAAAAACAAACCATCACCACCAATATTGGATCAGAAGCCACACCAACGGTAGTAATCTCAACCCACAGTACGATAGGAATGAGATTTATAAAAGGACGAATGGTAAGTAAGTGTGATGAAATGGTAATCAGCACAAACTACAAAGGAATATTCTTATCGCCAAAAACAATAACCAGTGCAAAAGCAAAAATAGACCCAAATTATGTAAAGATGTACCTCTACATGAATAACAAGATGGATTTTCTATATCACAGGGGACTAGCATCAATGGAGAAAATATATTACGATCTAATAAAGAATGACTGTATCCTGAACAGAGAAATAATAAAAACTAAGTTAGCTATGGCTATCACCAACCCGGATAATGCAATTCCATTACTACCACTCCAAGAAGAATATTTCGGAAGAATCGAATGCGAAAAGACAATCGCAAGATTACCAGAAAACTCAACAATTCCAAGAGACAAATGTATAAACGAATTGGAAATTGTATACAAAGGGAAAATTAGATTCGCTCAAACAGTAACAAGAATGATCAAACCAGCTAAATTCGTGCCTAATATGTTAAGCTGTAGTAATGTATATGGACCATTGTTTGAAAAGGGAGATGGAAGTTGGTTACAATTTCCAACGCGAGTAATAGTAGCCCCACCAGGAGTATTTGGACTCACAGAATTAGCCAGCGAAGTAGAATTCAAACCAGTAGATATATCAAGAAGTGGAATATATCAAACCAAGGATCTAGAACGTGCTAGAGAACACTTACTATTTCCAGCACAAAGACAAGCAATATTATCAAATATCGCGACTATAACGGAGGGGAATAACTATGGAGAAAAACCAAATTATGAACTATTATTATCACCTGACCACTTCCAACATGCAACCGCAAATATGATGAAAGCCATGTGGGGAAGATTCTTAATATTCGGACAAATGATGGCAGGAATTCTAGGGATCATACTTATCATCCAAATTATAAGAGTAATTTTAACACAAATGTTAGCATGTTTCGATATATATAAAAGAGAAAGGAAAATTAACTGGAAGATGGCTATAGGATTTTTACTTTTCTTAGCAAAGGCAATGGTATTACATGGACATTCGAAAGATATTTATAAGATAAAGAGACTAGTAGGAATCCTAATCAGAATGAATAGTACCGACGAAGAAATCGGATGAAAGTTTAAAGCAATAATGAGATTATAAGCCGAAAGAACCAGAATAAAACGACAGAAAACAAGTAATTGGAAACGATGAATTGACTTCAAAAATGACAGTAGTAACAACAGTGACAACGATGACAAACCAGGGAGGAACGCAGATGCCAACCCAAAGAAAACTCCAAAAATGGGAAAACCAGAAAATGAAACAAAGCGGACATTACGATCATCCACCACCGGTATATGAATACCTGAAAACATCAACGAAACCCGTAGAAAAAAATACACCAATACCAAGACCAACAACATTACGCAACTTATACCCAACAACATACAAACCAAATTGGGCAGAACTAGCATCAAGAACCAGTCGAAGATCGAGAAGCGTAGATCAAGATATAGAAACGCGAATTATAGCTATGCTACAAACATTAGCAGGACTAACGTTAACGATACCAATAGACATAAATGGAATCGAGATAAAGGCAATGATCGATACTGGAGTAAACATTTCAGCAATAAAAATGGACAAAATACCAGAGAGATTATAGCCATGTATCGAAGAAGCGAACATGGACGTGATAACCTGCAGTAAAGAATCGGTAGCAGTCATCGGAAAGATCTTGTCAATAATAGAATACAAAAATGTGAAAGTCAACACCTACCTGGCAGTCATCAGGAAACTAAGCGCAGATTGCATAATTGGAACGGATCTCATGCTCGAACTATTAAAAGAGATAATAATCGACCTAGGATCATTGAAATTGAGAGACAAAACTGGAAGGATATGTACGTTAAAGTCGGAAGTAAGATGCTCAGAGAAAATAGTAGTACCAGGACGGACGCAATTGATCTGCTATGTAAAGGTAAATGGAGAAACCAGAGGCGAAATGATCTTCAAACCCAACCACAAATTCGAGAAAAAGAGAGAACTAACATTAGCCAGAGAAATAGTATATGTAAACGACAATAGCGAAATTCCAATCAGCATCACCAATTTTGATGAGGAAGACAAAGTAATCTACGAGAATGAAAGATTAGGGAAACTAACTCCAATGATGGGCATCGAACTCCCAACGGCAAAAGCCGAAGGAACAGAGGAAAAAGAATTATGGATCATTGACACCAGCTATTAAACAAAACGGAGAAGGAGCAACTACAAAAACCGTTAATATAGTTTAAAGATATATTCGCAGCATCTGACTTAGATCTAGGCACAAGCGACGTAAGGTAACACACGATACTACTAATAGACGATATTCCAATAACACTACGACCATACCGATTAGCAAAAGCTCAAAAATCAGTTGCAGAAACAGAAGTTCAAAGGATGATAGATGCAGGAGTAATCGAACCAAGCTGTTCGCCATGGCAATTTCCATTAGTCATGGTAAAGAAGAAAGATGGAACGCAGAGATTCTGTATAGACTAACGGCAACTCAATGCAGTAACAAAAAGAGATACATATCCACTACCGGATATAAATGAAATGCTACAAACACTACACGGAGCAGATTATTTCACTTCATTAGATCTAAAAAGTGGTTATTGGCAGATAAAGGTTAAAGAAGAAAATCAAGAGAAAACCGCTTTTACAATAGAAAAGATTTATACCAATTCAAGAAAAAAATGCCTTTTGGATAACCCAACGCACCCGCTTCATTCCAAAGATGTATGAACTTTGTAATACACGGCATTAAACAGTGTTTAAACAGAGTTCTTTTGCCATATATTTTCAATATTATCAGTCATCAGTGTCAACAATCTTGTTTTTAATTTACCCATTTTAGGATTTTCATGAATCGTTTGACATTGAACACATGTTTCACACTCTTTTCTAGATAAAGCGTCGGCATTATTGTGGTTATCACCTTTTCTGTATTGAATCTCCATGTCCAGACCACTAAGATGGTTAATCCAAGTTTGAAATTGTGGGGTAATAGCTTTCTTTGTCTTCATCATAAATGTAATGGCTTTGTGATCCGTCCTCAAAATAAACTTTTTACCATATAGATAATGCTTAAAATGACCAGTAAAATAAAATATAGATAGTAATTCCTTTCTTGTTATACAATAACCCAACTCGTGTTTATTCATAGCTCGGGATCCATATGCGATTACTCTTTCTTTACCTCCATCTTTTTGAGACAGAACAGCACCAATGCGGTCAAAACTTGCATCTGTATCCAAAATGAATGGCTTAGAAAAATCTGGGAACTTCAATACAGGTGTAGACGTCAATTTCAGTTTTAAATTTTTAAATGAAGTTTCACACTCATCAGTCCACATAAGCTTCTTTTGTTTACTTCCACATAACGCTTCTAATACTTTGGAATCTTTGGTGTAATTTTCTATAAATTTGCGATAGTAATTTGCCAAGCCTAAAAATCCTCTCAAACTTTTTACGCATTTAGGTCTTTCAAAATTTTTAATAGTTTCAATCTTGCTTTCATCCGTACGTATTCCATCTTCACCAATGATATGACCCAAAAATTTTACTTCTTTCCTTTTGAATTGACATTTTGCTGGACTTATTTTAAGATTTGCTAATTTAATCTTTTGAAAAACCTTTTCAATGGTACTATAATGTTCATTCAATGTCTTTGAAAATATAAGGATATCATCCAGATATACAATTGTTCCATTCCAATTTAATTCTCCAAGAACCAAATTCATAAGTCTTTGAAATGTAGCTGGTGCGGCTGCTATTCCAAATGGCATTCTGTTAAAGTAATATTGCTTGCTTTTAGTCGAAAATGCTGTTTTCAATTTTGATGCATCATCGAGTTCTACTTTATAATAAGCATTGCCTAAATCAATTGTCGAGAAAAACTTTGCTCCGTCAAGAATATCTAATAATTCATCAGTATTTGGAATGGGAAAAATCGGTCTTTCGGTTATATTATTTAATGCACGGTAGTCCAAGCATATTCTTATATCACTACTGTTTTTCTTTTTAACACATACTAACGGAGAATTCCAAGTGGATGTACATTCTGATATAATGCCATATTTCAACATTTCTTGAATATTTTCTTCAATTTTTTCTATTAAATGTATAGGTTGTCGTCTTGGGTTTATTACAATCGGACTACCTTTAGTAAGTATTTCATGCTTTAATAGTTCGGTTTTCCCAACATCCCATTTATGTTTCATAAAAATACCGTCAAACGTGGAAATTAAATTATTTATAATCTTATCTTCACTTATGTGGTTCTTAAATGAATTTTCCATAATTGTATTTATTTCGTCTGTACGGTTTTCTATTTGCAATTGCATTCCAAATCTTTCGAGAAAATCTATACCTCCTATTAACTTTGGGTTTATATCTTTGGCTACAACGAATTCTACTTTTTTAATATCAGAAATTTTATCAACTTTTACATTTAATAAAGTTTTACCGCAAATTTCAATCGGGCTATCATTCGCACATCTTAATTTTAAATTACTTGTAGTCATATTCAAATTTCCAAGTTTTTTAAAAATATTATAATCAATCACACTTATTTTAGCTCCAGTATCTAATAGGCATACTAATTTTACATTATTAATCATTACGGTAACACTGGGTCTTCCTGCATTTTATCGTATACTATTATATCATTCCGTTTATCACGATTAAGAACATTTAGTTCATTAGACGTTAGGGGTGGGTCTTTAAAAACTTCATCCATACAAAATTTATTAATGTATATATTAATATAATTTCTATAATCAAAAATACCATCACAACAGTTATCATTCAAACTATCACAATCATTCAAACTATCACAATCATTCAAAATCATACAACCCTTACTCATATCATTAATTACCTTTAATTTATTGCTCCGATCACCTCCTCGTGTGGTGGAGCATTCCCATTTGGGTACTCAAAATCAGTCTCTGGATCCTCGTCACCGAATGCAGCCACTGATTTATGGAATTTTCGACGTCTGCCTGGAAATAACTCATGGCACTGATGTTTGAAATGTCCAGATCTTTTACAATGGGCACATTGAATATTGGAGCATTCAGATCTTCTATGACCTTCTTCGTGGCACGCCCAACATCGCAAAATTTGATTTGTTCGGATATGATCTCGCGAATGAAATTCCCTGGTATTATAAGGCTTACTCCTATTCATAGGTCTCCATCCATTTGAAATAGCATATCGATGTTCTCTGGTAAGATCGCCTTTGAATCTTGGATTATGTTGAGGTTCTCTTGTATATTCATCTTTGAATCTGGGGTTAGCTTCTCGTTCTCGAATTGATCTGTTATCATAATTATATCTTGGTAAGCTCTTCTTAACAGCATCAGCATAGCGTTGTGTTTTATTCATTGAAGCTACATCAGCATGAAATACATTAATTTCTTTTGAAACTTGATCGTGTCTCTTTAATCTTTCTTTCATTTCATCAAATGATTTTAAATCTTGCATTTTGAGATCTTTTTTAACTTCTTTATCTTCAAGCGAATTGAATAGCAAAAATTTCTTTAGTTCTTCTTCATCAAGTTTATGCTTCAAAATATTTTTTGCAAGTTTCTCAATTTTTGAGCAGAATTCTTCGGCAGCCTCATTTCCTTGACGATAATTTAGCGCTTCGTTGAGATCATCGATAAGACTTCTGTTCTTAGAGAAAGCGTTTCTTAATCTTTCTGTATAATGCAGAGTTTCATTAGTCAACTCATATTTCTTCGTTGAATTGATTGATAGAAAAGCTTTGACGAATTTGCTTCTGTATTCATCGACAATATTTGTCATCTCGAAGAATCGTTCCGTTTCTAAGATAAAATCTTCCACGTCTGAATCCATGTCATATGTTTCTGGTGGCTTGATAAAATTTGCAATCGTGGTCGCCATATTAGCCACAGAGCTACGGGTATTAATAGAATCCATAACTAAAACACGTTTATTCAAAACACAAATATTATTAAAACAAATTATATCGTTAATTTGTTTGAGGAGTTTCTAAAAAATAATAATTAATGAATAAGTAAGGATTTCAACATACAATCAAACATGCCCAACATCATACCATTATTTAAATACAAATTATAAAACGCCTCACAGTATATATTGACGACTTTTTGATTTATTTTAGTACCTTCGAACAACATCTAAAAGACATACGAAACGTGTTTATTCGATTACAACAATGGAAACTAAAGTGGAAACCGTCAAAATGCGACTGGGCTAAAGAAGAGGTTACCTTTTTAGGACATATCGTATCAGCAAAAGGCAAGGAGCCAGACCCGAGAAACATCGAAAAGATAAAGAATTGCCCAGTACCGAAAACAGTCATGCAAGTACAAGAGTTTTTAGGCCAATGCGGATATTATCGAAAATTCATCAAGAATTACGCAAACATTGCAAAACCGATACAGGCATTGACAAAGAAAGACACCCCATTCACATGGGAAAAGGAGCAACAAACAGCATTCGAAACCCTCAGAGATAAATTGATCTCAGCACCGATATTAGTACACCCGGACTTTAAGAAACCGTTCTTACTAGCAACCGACGCAAGTTTATATGCATCCGGAGCAGTCCTAGGACAATGGGACGAAGAAAAGAGAGAACGAGTCATCGGATATTACAGTCGAACATTTAAGAAACACGAAAAGAACTATTCAGTAACAGAGAGGGAAGCATTGGCAATAATCCAAGCAATTAAGCACTTTAAATACTTGTTATGAGGTCGCGAGATATATATCACAACAGACCATCAACCACTAGTATGGTTAGGTCAACATAAGGAAGCTTCGAGTAGATTAATGAGATGGGCGATGCAACTACAGAAATACTCACCATACATTAAGTTCAAGTCAGGAAAAGCAAACGCCAAGCATGTCAAGATTTATGTTCGAAGAGTTAATGGACCAAGACGTAAGACGAATCTGTATGATAATCGCAGAAGACATCGAATTTACGAAATTAAGAAACGAACCAAAAGAAGATGAAGAACTGAGGACAATAATCGAATTCATGAAGAACAACGATATGAAAATTTTTATTTTTGACAACAACAATAAATTAAAAGAACATATGGAAAAACATAGATACACTATGAAAAAAGGATGGTTATTACTGATAGACGGCAAAAAACGACTCATGTGCTTACCTGAAAGCAGACGAAAAGAAGTATTATTGCAATACCATGACGGAAAACTTGGAGGACATATGTCTGCGAAAAAGACGAAAGCAAGACTACGCCAAAAATACTATTGGCCGAACATTGGAGAAGACGTAAAAAGGATGGATAAAAACCACCTAACATGCGCAACCAGAAAAAGCACAGGAGGTAAACTAAAGCCACCACTAAAACCAATGCCAATCCAACCAGAACCAATGACGATGATCGCGATGGACGTAGTAGGACCATTACCAGAAACCAACAACAGAAACATCTATATACTAGTAGTAACAGATTACCTAACCAAATTTTCGGAAGCATTCGCAATACCAGACCAGAAAGCCAGGACAATAGCAAGAATACTAGTAGAAGAAATATGCTGCAGATACGGAACACCCAAGCAAAATCTAACCGACCAAGGAACTAACTTCATGAGCGAAATCATAGAAGAAGTAACGAATTACTTAAGAATCGCGAAATTAAGAACTTCGCCATACCACCCACAAACAAACGGGCAAACAGAGAGATTCAATGGCATTCTAATAGAAATGATGTCAAACTACGTAAGCAAACACCAAAAGGATTGGAACCGATACATAAATTTATGTCTCATGGCGTATAGAATGTCGATACATTCGGCAACAAAGATGAGTCCTTTCAAATTAATGTACGGCAGAGAATGTAACATGCCGATAGACTTAGAATACCAACCGCCGATATCACAATGTATGGAAATTGATGACTATGTAACGGGATTCAAAGAACGAATGCAAGAAAATTGGAAAACGGCAGGTATGAATATTAGATTTAACTAAGAAAGCTACAAAGAGTTACATGATAAGAAACGAGACGTACATGAACATAACTTTCAAATTGGAGACTGGGTAATAATTGCAACACCAGAAATCATCCCAGGAGTCGCCAGAAAACTGCAAAAGAGTGGCAAAGAATCATATGAGATAATATATGTAAATGAGAACAACGCACGAGTCAAATTGGAGCTAGAAGCCCACCAGAAATGAATCTCATAAAAGAAAAAATACCCATAATATTTACCATGGCAGACGTAGAAGGAAATGTACCACTACAATTTGCAGTACAACATAAAACACTAAATGAACACTGGATATAATTCGATTCATGCAAGAATGTGGACAAACCTCAAACGTAAGAAACGAAGAGGGACAAACACCATTTATCCTTTAAAGAAAAGAATAACGGAGAAAATAACGTATTACACTATGCATTGAAATCAAGACAAGCAAGTACGGTGAAATTTATTACCAACAACGCAGCAGTAAGAGAAAGAGAAATGATGGGAAAGCGATTCAAACGCTGTGGGAAGCTATCGACGCTAAACAAGATGAAGCGGCAGCCAACCTAATGAAGTGGACCTACGAAAACTCATCACTTAGAATATTCGATTTAAGTTATATGGTAAGGAATAGAAACATCCTGCCAAAAGAAACAATAAATGCTTACTACCCATTCCCAAAGACGATACAGGCAATGCTAAAATGCGGAATATTGAAATTTACAAACAACCCATTGGAAGCACTAAGAATTGGAGACAGAAAGGAACAACTACTAACTATAATACACGAATGCCATCGAAAACAAATACGATTCCAAAGGAGCAAACAAGAAATAAAAGAAATGGATGACTTAAAAGCCAAAAATAATAAAGACCTACGAAGAGATAATCGAGGCAATAAATGTCGAGGACGACATTTCAAGGAAACCCCGAATGATCAAAAAAATAATAACGGAGGAAGTAATAATGAAGACAAATAGGATCAAGATACCAGACCAGACATGAATAAAGAACAGGATACGAATGAACCCCCTCAAGAAATGAAAGGAGAACTACCTGATAACAAAAACAAGAACACTCCTCAGGAAACGGAAAATAACAAAGGAACGGGAGACAACGACAACGGGAGAAAACAAAAACGAGGAATACTACTACATAGAAGAAACGTACAACAAACAAAGGAAAACCAAACCCGACCATCCCTACTACAAAAACTGATGATATTAATCACGTCAATCAAGTTGACAGAAGCCGATAAAGATAATCAAAAAGAGCTGATATCGTTTAGGTTACGAACGATAGACGACAAAGGAACCCCAAGCAAAGGAATATGTCTTCACTTGAGAAAGAGAATACCAGTGCAAGTTGTCACTTCGGATCAATAGGAAAACCAGGAAGAATAGATTTACAACCGGAAGATCAATCAATCATCTTGCTTTATTACAAAAGATATATGTAGAAATACGGAGAAAGACAGAGGTGTAAGAATTCAAGTAAATCCAGGGATAGGCATCCTACAAATAATGAACATAGGGACCAAAAAGATTAAACAAATATGCGTACGAAATCTAAACACCGATTGTTGGGAAGTGACCCTGAAGAAAGGACAAAATGCGAATGGGGAAGCCTAAAAGGTGATACAGAATATATCGTATGTGCAAGCAATAACAGGACAATAACCTGTATGGTAGTCAAAACATTAGGAAGTAAACCCATAATAGCAAGAACAACATTAAAAGAAGAACCATATAAACGTCGAATACGAGAGAATAAAGCGACGATAATAAAAGTGGAACGAAACATAGCAAATGGAGAAGAAGTCTAAAACATGGGTGAGAAATCCATTACAAGAGTCTGTGTATACGAAGCCAAGAAAAACGGAACGGTAAACAAAAGAATTCAATGTAATTCAAATAAATATGTAAAGAATCAGAGATACCGCATCCAACCAAAAGAAAACTCGGAGAATACGAAGTGCACATCCAGAAAGGGAAAAAATCTATTGTAGGACGGTAACAAGAAAACTACCAAACTCAGTCACGACAAAACAGCCGGAAAAGAAACAAGAAGACCATCTAAAGCAACCACAACAAACCAGCCAGAAAAAGAAGTGACCAAAGATAAGCCACAAAGAATAAACGTCGAAAAAGGAGTAAACATGGACGACAGCCACCTGTCGATTCAAAAAGCATTACAACTGCAGAAATCGCTTAAAGAAGTACAGCAAATAGGAAAATTAATAAGAACAACCACCGCAACAGAAATAACAATGACACAGGTTAACGATACCAAACTCATGACCAAAATGATTTGGATAACAAGCGCAGTAACGAGCATTGTAATAATGTTGATAATAATCCAACTGGTAAAAACTACTAACAAATGTAAACGAAAACCAAAAAGGAAAAGATTATGGCCAGCGATCGAAAAATTCAATTACGATATCGAAATGGAACAATATAACGCAGAAGGAACAGAGGAATACGAAGCCATAGGAAACTCAAACCGAAGCAAAAGTGGACTCTGGTTAAAATAATCGCCCATTATTGAGACACCACAAGAATGGCCAAATGACTTCGATGTATATCAAATAACTAATGAGAAGTACGGGATATACGAACATTACGTATAGAGCCCCCGGAGACAATGGTATGAGACAAGAGGAGACGATGTATAGTGTAGAATATTATGTAGTATTAGTAGTAGTATGTATGATAATGTATAAATATTGTATAAGATATCCAAAGAATAAATAACTAACCAGAAAGAGAGCGCAGATGAATTAACAAAGTATTATAATTAAAAGATGGACCCAAATAACAATAACTTACAATACCAAGCCAGAATACCACCATTCGTAGAAGTAATCCAGCAACCAACAGCCGCGAATGTACCCATAGAGATAGTAGAATTAGATCGAGGAATATATCAAGACCAAGGAGTCGAAGCAATATGGAGACATCAATGTGAATTGATGACACAAATAACCAACAACGCTCAAGCACAATGGACCAATACCCATATGATATTAACGGAAAGCGTAAATCGAGGCTTACAATAAGCGGCTAGAATTGAAGAACAACAAAGAGCCATATTGCAACTACAAAGAATTAACGAGCAACTAACCAACCAAGTCAGATGGCAAGCTGAAGAAATTAGAAGGTTACGAAGTAACCAACAGGGTATTGAACAAGGAAGCTGGGCCGAATGGATATCAACGATGCCAGAATTTACCCAGAGCCAGAGTCAACAAAGGATTAAATAGAGCGTACCATGTAAATATGTGTAAATAAACCGATCAAAAGTGAACGTCGTCAAGTAATCAGAGAATTATCGAGAGAATTAGAGGAAGTAAGAATCCATCCAAAGCTACAAGACAAATAATGAAAGAAAAGATCAGAATGGTAAATGATATAGAAGAAAGGTTTAAATGTTGTAAATGTAAAGGACTACTGATTGGAGCAAGACAGACGAGATGTGGATGCAGAATATGTACGGACTGCTCAATAAAAGTAATAGAGATCAAAATAAAAACATGCCCAGGATGCGATGAAACATTCTAAGCCACAAACAAAGAAATATATAACCTAACAATTCAATGCCGATTAAAAGAATGCGAATGGAAAGGACTTATGAAAGAAGCGGAAAACATGTAAAGGAATGTGAATATAACGAGATACTATGCGAAAAATGTCAAACTAAGATCACAAAAAAGAAAATAGAGGAACACAACAAAGCGTGCATCACGAGAAAGGAAAAGTGTGAATTCTGTGGAACAACATACGAATGGATAAAAATAGAAAAGGAACATCGAAACCCAAGAGAAGAACGAGTATGTGATTCATACGAAGGATTATGTGCCAACAATTGCAGCAAGAAAGACAAAATCAAACTAAAAGAACATTTGAATGAATGTACTAACAAACCAATCAAGTGCCCTTAGAGTTATTTAATTGCCAAGTACGACTACCAATCGCAGAAATGCAAAAGCAAATGGTAGGAAACAGCATCGAGCACACAGAAATCATGATGAAAACGATAGGAATGATATCATGGGAAGTGAAAAATTTACAAACAGAAATGGACTCACAAAAGGCACTGATAAGAGAAATACTGGAATCCAGAAAGAATTTCGAGAAGACCAAAGAATTTACACCCAAGAAAATGGTAGAAATGGAAGAGAGAATTCAACAAATAATTAGCAGCCTATAGGACCAAGAAACAACAAGCCCGGTAGCTAGAAAATTACCTACAACACCCTTTATATGGAGAATAACTGGATTCGCGGAAAAACTGCAAAGAGCAAAAGAAGGAACAAACAAAATAATAGACAGTCCACCAGTGTATAGTTGGAAAAACGGATATAAGATGGGCATTAGACTATACCCAAATGAGGATGGAAACGCAACAGGTACCCATATCAGTGTGTTCTTTAGAATAGGAAGAGGAGAATATGACGAAATATTGACGTGGCCTTTTAAACAAAACGTTCAAAATGATAAGACGAAGCGAATACCACAATCCAATCAGAGTAGGAAACCAACCACAATTGGAAATACCAACAACTGCTTGGAATACTGCAGTAGGTACACGTTATTATACTCACACGGACGATTGAGAGAGGAAGGATTCTTCCGAGATGACAATTTATATATAGAAATAGAAGTGGAAAGACAACGAAGACGTAGTAAAGGGGGAAAGAGAAAGTGTAAATAACATGTATATAAAAGCAATAAAAATTATATAAAAAACAAAATAACCTAAACATCAAAAAAACTAAACTCAAAAAGAATGATGACATTTATTATTAGATGGCAAACGAAAGCAGTGAAGAGAAAACAGTGAAGATAGGAGAGGAACCAGGATCAATTTGAGGGAAACTTTGGAAAAAACCAGAAGAGGAAGAAAAATCAATACATTAACAACAATTCAATACTATATAAACTTTAACTCAGCAAGAAGGCCCTAACAAATCAAGAAAGTGTTCTTTTCGAGATTCTGTAAACAATTAGAATCAATTTTATTGCAATGTTTAAAATAAATTGCAACTATATAAAATAAATAATAAAAAATGTCGAGTGCTCGTAAAATTGAAAATAATAATAGGTTCTCATGTATTCCATGTAATCAAGTATTTGAAAGACCATCAGCTTATGAATTTCATTGTAAATCGAGAAAGGATCTTGAAAAAACTGTTGGTTTGAATGATTCTAATTCTATAATACATGTGAAACTAGATATTTAACAAATATTTTTGATGGACATTATTCAAAGTGTGTTGATCTTAAAAGAATTATAAAAACAAATATCGGATTTGATGGTTATAATATTAATAGTGTTGGGCCAGAACACAAACGGCCTTGTAAATTATTTAAATGAATCGGTAATACACACGCAAATACAACATGCAGATTTAAAATCGGACCCATAAAACATCAACTAACCCTGCTAAAATATGAGAAAGAAAACAATTAAATATAAAATTATAAAACACAAAAATAAATTAAAATAATAACAAAGTGCAACAAGATCCGCACGAATAAACATGAAAATAACACGAAAACCTAACAATTTGACCGAAATTTGACAATTTACCAAAAATGCGAAAATCCATGAAAATGGAATAAAAATCAAATAATTCGAATTGAAAACAATTCAATTAAAAAATTCAAGAGAAAAATTGTCAAATTAAATTAAAAAATAATAAAATTAAGAATAGAATATACTAGAAATCACAAGGTCAAATTTTGTTTTACTAAATCAAATTAACACGCAAGGTTAGGGTCGTACAATAGGTATATATACCGATTCATTTTCACATAATTCTAATCAGTCTTTAATCTGAACCAGTCGTTTTTAACCAGTTCGAAGAAATTTGAATCGTTTTAATCAGTTTTAATCTGTGGAAGCCAGAAACTTTGATGTGAGTGAGATAATGTTCGAAAACTCTTTCCACGTCGCGTCCTAGCAACCTCGAATGAGCTCTTCTTGGGCGTCGGCGTGGGGAGAGGGTTATGATGTATTATGTCGACAATTATGTTATTCACGACAGCTATAATGTATTATGTGGCAAAAATATATGTTTTCCTAACAAGTAGATTTTCTTTGTCGAAATGTTTCCGGCCCACAGCCGAAACATCATTACAAGCAATTAAAATCATACATATAATCGAATTGTGTAAGTGCGTGTATAATCGCCAATAATTCGTGCCTGTGAAGGCTCCGGCGGGAGAACGCAGGAGCTGAAACGTCAATATCATTCCGTATAGAGGAAAAGGGTGAAGTGGAAATAGTCTTTTGGCTGTTTCGTCGGCACTCATTTCCCATAAACTCGACCTAAAATATTTTCACACACGGCTAAAATTCAAACACCGAGTAGTCCAGTGGGCACTCATTAACTATAATATAAACACAAACGCGCCTAGCATCAATTAAGGGAGGGTGACGGGATTTTCAATAGTAAAATCGTTGCTATGCTCAAAATATAAAGAATTTCGCTAAAAGTTATTAAAGAACTTGTTAATAAAACTAAAATGCTATGATCAAATATAAAGATTTTGCAAAATTAGTAAAGGAGTTGTCAATAAAATTAAACCCTTGAGATGCCATGCTAAAATATAAAGATTTTTACTAAAATTTCTAGAGTCATTGAAAGAATCTTGATAAAACTAAAACCTCGAAATGCCGTATTTAAAAATGTAAAGAGGTGTAATGAAACTAAAATCTCGAAGTATCATAAGTCTTAAAGTTAAAATTCGAGGAATCTAAATGGGACTAACACCCAAGTTGATCTAATTATTACAGCGAATACATGAGAATAACAAGCTCTTAAATTATAATAACCCAAAGAAAAGGGGTAAAAGTTTTCTAAGCGAAATTAACTCTCAATTAATAGCTTCTCAAAGGAAAAGACAAAAGCTCTAAATGGAACCCAAAATCCAAATGTGCATCAACGTTCAAGTTTTTCCCAGAACGAATTAACTAAAGTAAGAAATCATGAAACAAAACCCGAAACGCCACCTTTAAATCAAAGGGAAACACGTGAGTAGCGTTTCAGAGTCTAGCACCACACAACGAAACAATCTATCAGGAAATTACCAAGGTAGCTTACTTATAAAAATGCACGATAACTGTCGGTTACACGAACCAAATATTAGCGAAAATTAACTAAATAATATATTACACGCCAAACTCCAAATGTACATTAGGTTAATTTAACACCGTTGATAGAAAAATGCAAAAGAAATAAACAAATTTACTCGATAAATACATAATGACTCCACAACAATCATAATCATCTTCATCATTGAGAGAACGTCAGTAAAACAATAACTCCACTTAAAAATCGTATCATTAAAGATTTACGACGATGATAGGAAAAATCCCAACCGTACACAATCGCTATTGTTTCAACAGCATGAATCCTCAAATATATCCCAGAATCATCTTGAGGGAGAATTCCAAGATCTGATTAACCAACATAGGAATCCGGAAATAAACGGAGCCGACATAGGGACTAATATTTTCACAATTATGGATCATAAAGAATATATTTTGCCGTGCAGTTGCGTGTCAATCCCAGTGATAATCCCTAAAACAGGTCCCTTCACCAATAGTTCCTTCGAAAAATTCTGATCGATAAGAATGTCGACAGTGAAGTTCCCTCTAACCCATAGCCAAATGTCGAAATTAAAGAAATACAATCCCATAAATAAATCCATGAGAACAGAAAATAGGAACGATCTTTTCAAACTGTCATGAGACGAAGTAAGACAAGAATATGCACTGTGCCCACAACTTCCTAAAATATTAATCAATCAAATCTAATCAACACAGTTACTTACGGTAAAAGGGCACACGCACATGCCGCTGGTAAATTAATGAATAGGCCAACTGAATTAGTTTCTGATACGCACACCTACGCGCGGTCGAGGAAGTGTGCACATGTCACAAATTCATGCACCACCAGACACACATACCAGTATAAAAACTAGCTTGGGTGAAAAATTATTCATTCTACCGTACTTATAGATATGTCTGGAAAATGCGCACGAAATCCGAATGAGTATCAAGGATACAAGGAACATGACACTACGAGTTCGAACAAGCCCCCATACTCGGGTAATTATCTAGATTTTACTTATCACGACATTAATTTTTCCCGAGTCTTAGCACAGACGCTACCCAGCTACCATGCCATCGCCAGTGAGGACCCAACATTGAGAATGGGCGAAGAATCATGTCACTCTATTATTAGTACCGTAAATATAATTGTTGAGTCGACCAATTCGTTTTTGTTTTACAAATTTTTGAAGTATTCGACAACAAATTAGAAGTAGAATGCAATGTAGATTAATTTATTCATGCCACTACCGAATGACAAATAATAATTTAAATAAATCCCTGTGAACACAGAAACCCCGACCCATTATCGCAAGTCGTTGGTGGAGGCCAGGAGTTGATTGAGGCAGACCCTCGGTGATATGGAGTACATTTTTTGGATTGAGGAATTTTACCTTTGATTCGCAACTGTAATGAAAAGTAAAGTAAATTATTAGATTAAACTTAATAAACTACTATCATTATTAAATTAAACTTAAGAAATTACTAAACTTAGTAACTTACTATCATGCTAAAATTAAACTTAGTAAATTATTATCAAGGGTTACACGGCTTATGAACACGCGACATTTGAACACGGACATTTGAACACACGTGAGATGATCACAGAGACATATGAACACTAGACATATGAACATACAACCTCATTATCGCAACGACAGATTAACACAGTCATTATGAACACGCACCATAAGAACACAAAGTATAAATTAAATTTAATATATGTTCCCGGACGTTTAGTCTACTGTTAGTTTGCCGCGTGTTCAACTGTACAAGGACATTTCAAGTACTCATCAAAGCACATTTTTTACTTCATGTTCTTCTGTTGTGTTATGTCTTAATTTATGTACACTCTATACTTCGTCTATAATTTTCATGCTGAATATCTATATTTCGTTTTCTAATATCGCGTGTTTTCCACAGTTGTAGGCTACAACTGTGGAAATCATTATGAATAAATTTTATTATTTAAAGAGATGGAATGGCGTCATTTTCCCTATTGCAACGAGAACTAGACAACGCCCATGCTGTCAACCGGAATCTACAACAACAGCTTCTACAGATTACTCGGGAGATCCAGCAGGTCAAAGGGACTTGGATCGAACCGATAAGGATGAAAACAATTTATCAAAAGATGGAGGTGGCACAAAAGAGATGGGCTGGTGAATGGTAACTTACGCAAAATCTGAAGACACAAATCAAGGGCCTGGAAACAGCACTGTCGGCGTGTCAAGAAGGGGCCGCAGTAACTTACCCATTAGTGTTCGCCCCGGCACAGCTGGCTTATCGAGACATGACATCTCCCTCAACATTTCCATCCACCCTCAAAGACAAACCCAATAAACACCGGCCAGGAAGAGCTGAGCGCGCAAAACGACGAGCGGCTCAAGTTCGAGGTGTGCAACCTCAAGTATAAACAACCTCCTGGAAATGTTTAATAAATGTTTTTAATAAATGTTTCGAAAAAGATGTTCGTAGTGTCTCTATGTCTAAACCGAGTATAAGATTTCCACCTTAACGATAAGAGATAACTACGAAAGGTGAACATATTTCAGCAGGGGACCAAAGCAAGGAAATCGCACATAGGCCTTCTAACGGCAGTGCGTCGAACCCAGTTGAGATCGGGCCAGAGCAGTTCCAACGTGGCGTTCACCTTTGGCGATCTCGACGCCGATGGTTACATTACCAACGTTGTTTAGCAACGGGTAGCCATTGGGGGCCAGAAAACATTTACATCTGGGGTCAAGGTCACGACAAAACCGTAAACCCCACAATAGTATTTTTGGTGAAGTAATCCAAACACCAATAAGAATAAATAAATGTATTGATGTGAATAAAAAAGCAATAAAAGAATCACTGGAGCATGCTTTAAACACCATGAAAGTTGCAAGGTTTATTGTTATAAAATATAAAGTTTCAATAAATGTTAAATATTATCGAGGTTCTGAAAATGATATATTCTTAGATTCCCGTTATCAAACAAATTATTTATATTTATTTAGTATAAAAAATTTTAATTCCATAATCAAGAAAATTAAAAAAGAAATGTAAGCAGATTATGAAATTGTAGAACAAGAATTAGGAGAATCAAATTTAATTTTACATTCTTTTCAAAATATTATGATAAATTATTGGAAATCTGAAGTTCCTAATCCAGAATCATATATTCCAACTCCATTAATTTCTAATCATATTGGTAATATTAAAAATTTTGATAACAAATGTTTCATGTGGGCTGTTTTATCTGCTTTGTATTCTTCAAGAAATAATGTTGATAGATTAAGTAATTATTTAGAATGTGAAAACAAATTAAAATTTTGGGATGAGTTTGAACATCCAATGAAATTAAAATATGTTCATAAATTTGAAAAATTATATATAATTTAACAATTAATATTTATAAACATCAGAATGTGGGTAATGTAATAATTCCAATTTACATTTCAGAGAAAGAAAAAAAGATCCTCCTAATTGGAATGGGATCGTTTTGATGGAGATTCCAGATATTAATCTTTTTGTATTGGCAAAAGAAGATGAGAATGAAACTATTCTTCACTATGTTTGGATAAAAAAATTTCAAAGTTTAATGAGGAAACGAGTTACAAATTCTAATTATAAAGATGCTCACACTTGTGAACGATGTTTATATCATACAACAACAACGAATATGAGAATAAAACATGAATTGAATGAACCTGCCTTGATTAAAATGCCTGATAAAGCTTAAGCAAAAATGTTTTTTAAAAGAAGCGAAATGTTATAAAACCTATGGCTGTAATATATTGAAATTTTGAAGCTGTGAATTAAAAATTGAATTTAAAAGAAGAATATGTTAAAATTTTGAAAAAATATAAGTTAATGGATTTGTATAAATAATATAATTATGTCTATAATAAAAATGATGAAAAAGTAGAAAAAAATTAAAAACTTTTTAATTTCAATAAAAAATCTTTTACAATTCCAGTTTCAAAACAAATAGCATCTGGCATTTTGTTTATACGTGAAAAGTAATTCAGAATTGATTGAATCAAGAAAATTATTTTATAGGGGAATAATTCAAGCGAGGTATTAAAAACCTTTGTAGAATATATTAAAAAACACGAGAATAAATTTCATAAATTAATAAAAGATTATGATTATGATTTAAACATTTCTGATGAATAAGAAGAAGAATTTATAAAAGCTGAAAAATGTTGGATTTGTGAGAAACCATTCACTGTTGATGTTAAAAAAGTAAGGGATCATGATCATTTTGTTCAAGAATTAATTTTTTTCAAGGTGCAGCTTATTTTGGATGTAATTTAAAATGTAAGAAACCAATAAAAATTCTAGTAATATTTCACAACTTCAAGTATGATGTACACTTGTTTATAAAACAATTGGCTATTAATATTAAAAATTCTTTCAATGTTATAGGAAAAACTAAAGAAAAATATAAATGTGTGGAATATGGATGTTTAAATGTATTTATTCACTAATCTTTTTTGGTGCGAGTTTGGATCAAATATCTAAAGCTTTTAAAACAAGAAGATTTTCAATATACAAAAGAAAATATTTTAAAACCAAATAATATTCCAGTTGAGAAATATAAAACTTGTTTACAAAAAAGAATTTATCCATATGATTATATTGATTTTTTTGTAAAATATGAAAAAACTAATGTTGTAGAAAAGGATAAATTCTATTCAATTTTGGATGAGAAAAATATTACTGATGAAGAATATGAAAGATATTTGGAAATGTCAGAAATATTTAAATGTAAAAATTTGGGAAAATATACAGATGTTTATTTAAGACTTGATACATTTATATTAGCTGATTATTTTGAAAATTTTATAAAGAAATTCTCATTAAATCTTTGTAATTATATTTCAACACAATCACTATCTTGGGATTTAATGTTGAAAAAATGTGATATTACACTAGATTTATTAACAGATGTTGACATGTTTTACATGATAAAAAATAATATTCGAGGAGGGGTTAGTTCAGTGATGAGAAATAGAATAATTACTTCTTATAATGAAAGACTTCTTTATGATAATATTCTGAATATTTGATGGAAATTAAAGAAGAAAAAGAATTTGAAGAAATAGTAAAATGTTTAAATAATAAATCTGATATAATTTATATTGATGCAACAGCTTTATATTCTGGAATCATGACACAATATTTACCATAAAATTTTGAATGGCAATAGTATCTGATAAAATAGTAAGGAAAATTTTATCCACTCAAAAAGATTCAAACATTGGATATTTTGTAGAAGTAATTCATGACAAGACAATGTATTTTCTATTAGCGCCAATAAAGGCAAAAATAAAATATGAAGATCTTTCAGGATGGCAAAAATATAAAAATTTTGAAAAGAAAGATTTAACAATTAATTTATTATGCAATTAGAAAAATAAAGAAAAATATTTGTGTCATTATTAAACATTACAACTTTATTTACAACAAGAAATGAAGTTGATCAAGGCTCAAAAACCATTTATGAAAAGTTTTATTGAAAATAATATTAAAAATAGAAAACAAGCGACATCAAACAAAGATGAATTCGGTAAAATGTTGTATAAATTATTAAATAATTCTGTCTTTGGTAAAACAATGGAAAATATAGACATGTTTGTTAATATAAATTTATTATCAAATAGTACTAAAGATTTAAAAACCTTCTGTAGAATGATTTCAAAACCAACATTTAAAAATTGTGTAAAATGTTCAAATGAATTGGTTGCTGTTAAAATGGGAAATTATGTAAAGACATATAATAAACCAATGTATTTTATAATTCACTATTCTTGAATTATCTAAATTACAAATGTAGGAAACATATATTATAATATTTTACAACCACATTTTAAAGACAATATCATTACATTTAATGGATACTGATTCAATGTTGAAATTAAACGCAATGAAGATTATCAAGATTTATTTGAAGAAATTAAAATAACTGAAAAGTTGAATAATTTAATAAATGAATCTGGTGATTTATTTACATACAAGGATGAAAAACCTGGAAATCCAATAGTAGGTGTTGTTGCTATTAGATCAAAACAATATGCATTAAAAATGATAAAGGGTGAAGAAAATAAAAACAAAGGAATTAAAAAATATGGAAGTAAGAAAATAAAATTTAGTGATTTTAAAAATTGTATACAAGATAAATCTGAAAAAAAAGTAGAAATAATTCATAATATTAGATCATCTAATCATTAAATTTATTTTGAAAAATCATTAAAAACAACATTAGATAATTATGATGATAAAAGATATATTTTAAGTGATGGAATTACAGCACTACCATATGAATAGTGACAAGACGTCGCTCTGCCCATACCTCGGGAGGGTGTAATTTTTGTTGTTTAAATGAAGTCCAACCCGGAGGAGGGTAAAAAAGTTGTTTTTTTGTTTAAATGCATAAATTTAAATTAATTTTTACATGTCAGCATAATGGTCTTACAATAGTAAGGTCTATATTTAGTTTCGTTAAATAATGATAATAACAATTATAATAATAATTATAATAATATTAAAAATATCACCACATGTAAAAATATACAATTTACAACAATATATAAAAAATAATAATAATAATAATAATAATCATTCGATTATAAAATTTATTTCAAATCAAAGACATTGGTATAATATGCTTAACGCATTTCAACAATTATGATATGTACTGTTTGATCTCTTTTGAAATCATGACAACATGATCATCCATTGGAACATGAAACTCTCATTGAATCTTTACAAACAATTCAATTTTCAACGCATTTATTGTCTGACCCTAATACCATGTCATAATGCATCTATAGAAGTTGCTCTATATTGATACCGGTAAACCGAAATATTTTTGAAACGTATGTTTAATTCCTAAGAATAGTTCTTGTATCTTTTTTAAAATCACTTCAAATAAGTAAACTAAATATGATTATTAGGATATTAACAATAAAAAATATATTCTTACTTTTCGACATATTTCAAATTACTAAAATTAAAACTAATACAAACAAATTTAATTGATTAACATTTTAACTTCTGATATAATATTGTTGGTCGTACGGGGAATCTATTCTTAGAACATCCGTACATCAGTGTCATACATATCCTCTCTAGGCTCTAGGGTGGTTTCTTCCCCATACGACGCACGATTTGGATAAACTGTTGCGTACCCATGACCGAAATCATGTTGGTACTGTACGCAACAGCCGAATGCCATTCTATTAGGTGAGCGCTATCGCTAGTGCTACTCCTCGAAGGACCTTCGTTCCCAGTCACTTGCTGCCTATAGAAGGTCTTACGCACTTTACTCTAAAGTCGTAGTATCAATGAAACCTAGCCTTACATCTTTCCTGAGTAGACAATCGTGAGAGTTCCTCTCAGTAGTTATTATTATTATTTGCACTAACCATTTCCTTGTAATCCCCTTCCATGGGTTAGTACCCGTGTTTTATTAATACTAATTGAATAAATTTATATTTAAAATTAATATTACAAAATTTAAAAATCCAAAGATTTTATTCATATACATAAAGAAATATATAAGAGGAGTGATACACAGAACTATACAGAAATCAAGACGGACTATATACTCATTGTCAAAGCCTTCGAAGATAAATTTATCATCGCTATGATAAAGTTTGGGCAAATTGAACAGAGATGAAAACTGATTGACTTGTACACATATTTCATTCATCTGCATCTATATCGGCGGGGAAACATCGACGTTTCGCCGGGCGATATGGAGGAGGATTGATGTTGATATTAAAGTTGATTCGGGAAGAAGGTCCTGGTTCACCTGGCAGAGGCAAGCGTTCCGATAATCTGCCTGTTAGGACCGCTATTTCATCGGGATCTAGCCCCAACCGGTCTAATGATCTATTTACTGCTGGAGTTTCGTCTACCTCGTTTACTAGGTCTATGTAGATAGACCTGGCTGGAGAGCGGAGAACGACGCTAGGGGCGTAGATTATATCTGCTTCCATATCAGGGAATTCGAATTCCTGATACGGGGGTCGCAGGTCCTGTATCGAGTACGGAGCATTAGATGGCTCCGCCGCGCTGAAGAGACTCGCGGCTCTACGTCGTTGTTCGCGACGGCGACGGTTTCGATTTGGTCGTCGCCTGGCGACTCCAGTGCGTGGTTCGACCACGGGAATTTGAGAAGATTCGACGATTTCTGGTGTCGGGGTTGAGAGGGTGACAGGAGGTGTCTCCAGGGAAAGATGCTGTGCCAGAATAATGTTCAGGTTCCGGGCCAGGACACTTCCGGGAATGCGAGCACGGAGTTCAGCGTCCGTGAAAATCTGTCGGAGCGTTGTTCCTTGCTCCTTTATTAGAATTCACTGACCGCGAGACTCGATAATCAAATTGTCCCTTGCCCGAGACAGACGAGAGATTTTTTGATACAATTTCTTGGCTGCATCCGGCGAAAGCCAGGTTCCTTTTACTTTCTGATATTTTTTCTGAAGAGCTGCGTGTTCTTCTTCCAGTTGCTCTAATCGCTGTCGAGTAGCGATAATTGATGGGGACAACCGTGGGATCCTGGGTAGATTTGTAGGGCTGGTCATCTAAATGTGAAGAGTGACTAAAGATAGAATAATTTTCCCTCTTGGAGGAGTTTCTATACTTATCGGGTGAAAGCAGAGTTGGAGTCAAAGGTTTAGTTTTATACATAATGATATTAATACGATAATATTAATGATATTAATACGATAAGATTGTTAGAGAGAGGAAGACTTGGACAGCATTTATGGTACTAAAGTTGATCATAGTTATTTATATTAATGATAATTTTATCGTTGGTAATCCTACTTTAGTGGTATAGTCAATAATTACTTTAAAAATCGCGGTGATTTTACTGCTGACCGATAATAATTATGACGATTATAATAATAATATTAATAATAATAATAATAATAATTATAATAATAATAATAATACTAGTAGCAACAATGAGAACTATAGTAATAATAATAATAATAACAATATCGATGATAATCACGATAGTGATTTTAATAATACTGTAATAAAATATTTATAGTTAAGAGTGTCAATATTATTGGTAATAATAGCAACATTGTTAATAATAATAATATTAATAAATATAATAAAAATAATGTTAGTACTAGTAGTAATCAACATATCGACGATGGTAATAATAATTATCCATGTTAATAATACTACTGGTAATGTAGGTGTTACTACCAATGAGACTGATGGTATTAATGCCAGTGGAGATACTCTGCATACTGATAGTAGTCAGGGTGGAATATCAACGATTTCGAACGCCAGTAATTGTCGTGCTTATGGAAATCCGCGACCAGTGCTAACAGAGACAAAATGACGTAATCATTTGGATGACAAAGCTATCGCGATTAACTGCGGCAATTGGCAACGATTATGTCATCGATCGGTGGAAGAGAAAACATCCACAATACAATTCTAAAACCAGTCAGCACACTGAAATGAGTGGATTTATTATGGGCTATCATGAAATTGGGCATTGTTAGTGTCAATATTATAGATCTCCCGTGGTCATCAATGGAATTTTATGGATGGATCAACAATTATATGATTTTTAGCTATCAAGTAACGTGATTCGATGTCATTAGGAAATCTTCCCTCTATGGTCGGCTAAGTTATGACAGTAGGATTCGCCAGTATTGTGCTTGTTCAAAAATAGACCCGAGATGTCTAATTCTAACTACAATGTCAAACTAGTAGTAGTTATCTATATTTAATGGTCAGTTAGTCGTGGTTCCGTCTCGTAACTCATGAATATTTCGATCTGTGGCCTTATTTAGTTGGAAATAATTGATCCTGTGATCTCTATTCTTTAGGTCGATACTTTTACTATTCGGGAGATCGAATGCGACAAGGTAGGCATTGTCGCCTTCAGGGCTCAACGGTTCAATGAAAACATCTCCATCTACTTTTCCAATTCACGGATAAGAGTGTTTGAATGTCTATATAGATGAAGTTAAAAACCCGTTATCGCGTACTATATCGATTATTTCTCGTCTATGAACCTGAATATGCGGATGAGTATCCATACGGTTATATGCATGTGTAGCTATTAATAGTAGTTAATATTTCTATTCTGGAATTTGATGAATAAAAGTTCCGACACTTCCGTTGTTGTTAAATTTTTACTGTTATTAATTATTAGATTACTTTTTACTCGTTCTTATCCCTTCTACCCGGTTATACTCATCGTATTTTTCGAGGCAACCATAAAAATTGGTTCTATGAGATCACTACGCGACCTGTCCTAATTCCCTTACCTGTGGTCGAACTTCCCATAATTTAAAATTCTGCTCGTTCCGGCCACTTTCCAGTAGCCGCTACGAGGCGTTCAACGATGCACTGCGTGGAGGTTCTGTGCACATGGCCAGACCCTACTGCGTACGACCGAGGTTTCAATGGAACACAACCCACGAGCGCAACTAGGGAACTTAATCCACCAACCGGCACGCGATCCGTCCAATTGATAGCTATTAATATGCATGTAATAAATAAAGATTTTAAGGGGCCTCGTATATTTTGAATATGATAAAACATATAAACTTAAAAATCGTAAGCAAGGCATTTAAACTTTTACTAAAGCATATAAAATTACATAAACGAAAATTTTTATACAACAAAAAGGTCCTTACTCAAAAGTTTGTTGCGAATAGTTTGAATAAACGTGAAATTGTAAAAAGCATAAGTTAAAAATAATGAAATTTGACACTGTATTTATACTATTTTCGTGCGTGTGTGCGACCAATGAGCGGGTTTTCGCGGTTTTTCGGGCTTTTTAATTATTTTATTAATTTTAAACTATTTTTATTATTTTTTGTGCATTTTTCTCTATTTTTTGATATATAATTTATATTATAGTTAAATTTTATTTCTATTATTATTTCATTATAATATTATTTTTAGCCCTCGTTATTTGTTTTTCTGGTCGCCACTTCTGGCTGTGTTTTTTCTAAACCTTATTTTGCAAGGTTTTGGCAGTTTATTTTATTTTTCCTATGTCTCTCTCTGCAGCTGTAGGCTTTTTAGTGATTTTAATTAATTAATTGTTTTATTTTATTTTTGTTATATTTTTATTTTGTTTTATTTAATATGTTTTACATTAATTTTTGATATCTTCTTGCGGTGCGTGCTTATATTCAGTGACTCGTTCCATTACTTTTATTTTTTGTTTTAATTTTAGTTTTTTATTTTTTTTTAAGTTGTGGCTCTGAGCCCAACAATATTTTCAACATATGCATTATAATCTAAAATTTTTATCCCAAGTATTACAACCTTCCCACTTGAAAAGATATTTACACAAACTGGATCATATTTTTGAATTCGTAATGACGGAAATATTTCTGGTTCAAATATACATTTAACATTACGTGATAATTCATATAAATTTAGAAATTTTCCGATATCAAATGTTACTGTTGTTGGGCTCAGATACACAATTGAAACAAAAATGATAATAAAAATTAAAACAAAACAAAAAGTAATGAAATAAGTCACTGTACATAAGCACGCACCATAAAAAGATATTAAAAATCAATAAAAAACAAATTAATTAAAACAAATTAAAAATCTAACAAATTAAATAAAACAAATAATTAATTAAAATTACTAAAAAGCCGACAGCTGCAGAGAGAGACACATGAAAAAGAAAATAAACTGCCAAAACCTTGCAAAATAAGGTTTAGAAAAAACACAGGCAGAAGCGGCTACCAGAAAAACAAATAATAAGGGCTAAATATAATGTTATAAGAAAATAGTAATAAAAGTAAAAAATAACTATTATACACAAAAAATAATAAAAATAGTTTAAAAATAATAAAATAATTAAAAAGCCCTAAAATGGCGAAAAATCGCCCAACGGTCGCACACACGCACAAAAATAGTAAATATACAGTGACAAATTTCATTACTTTTAACTTATGCAAAATTTTTCAATCTACTCGTATTTTCAACTATCAAGCGTCAGAATTTTATTAGTTTGGTTCATTTATATTTGATAAGTTAATGTAAAAATATTTTTTTTAATTAAACTTTTACGGTGTCATAATGTCTCTGCTTTAATATTTTTTGTTTAATAATTATTATCTATATAAATATAATTTATTTGTTCGAGTCCCTTAAAATATTATATCGTATGTATTTGAATAGAAGTTCATGGGACGGATCTCGTGCCGGATGGTGGGTTAAGACCCCTAGTTGAGTTCACGGGTCATGCCTCGTGGACACTTCGGTAGTCCGCAGTAGGGTCTGGCAATACGCACAGGACCTCCACGCAGGACATAGTCGTATAACTGGAAGCGACTGCTGAAAAGTGGCCGGAGCGAGTAGGAATAAAATCACGGGAAGAGCGTTATTTCAGTTAAGGGGATATTAGGTAAGATCATGGAATGATCTCGAAAAGGTCTTTTTAAACCTCGAACTAACTGATAAACAGAGACCGGGCAGCAGGGATAGGCATAGGCATTGAAAACTAACTAGCCAAACTATCACATGAAAATGAAATTGAAAATTAAAAATAAAGACGCACAAATTTTATTCGTTCTGCGAAGCAAAACCATATAAAACAATAGTTGAAGTTTCGCTGCTTCGAAGTACATTCCGCAACGTGGACAGGCACAATGAAACCGTTCTTTGAACCAGTAGAGAGTTTCCTTCGCATATGAATCTTACGGGAACCGGTATGAACGATTAGCACGACGGATAAGGAGATAAATCCATTTTACAGATGCTCCGACTTCGTAGGTACGATTTCAGGAAAACGATAAATCCCCGCAGCATATCTTTCTCCGACTGTCTTAAAACTAACAGGAAATCCGATAAGCACTGTGAATAAAATAGGAAAAACTCACCACATTCGTCGAACCCAATTATTTCTGACCTGAGATTGACGCTTCAGGAATAAGCTGCCGAAACCATTGGATTGGTAAGATCCTCCTTTAGTCGTAATGTCCACCACGATAAGTATCTGCCTCTCCACATAGTCTGCAAACCGAGAAATCCGATGAACAAATCGGCTTGCTGAATAGTATTAAACATCTTCTAAAAATCAATAGATCAAACTCACCTACGCGCTCAATTACCATTGAAAATTTTTATCTCACCATCTCTAATATGTTCATTGTGAGCGTCAAGTATCGATCGATAGCTACTATTTTAGCGATAATATACATATTTCAGTATCGTGGATTTACTAGACTCCAATCAAAGTTCCGAAACACTAAGGACATTAGGAACTAATTCGCATAGTACCCGAAGAAATCTAATATTAGTGAGTATATTATTAAAACTAGCTTAAATTTTAACCAGCTATAGTAACTTGCATAACTTTTCGCAATAAATAGTTTTTTTTTAAACTCCCTTATTACAATCAATAGCAATACCAGAGACCTTAGTGTTGGGTCATTCATAATAATAATTCGGGGTTAATTATATTCCGATTAATTATATTAATTTTAATTCAATAGGAATTACTAAAAATGGAAACATTAACGTAATTTATTATAATGGTAAACCGTGACAATAGTAGGATGGTTTTATAGCGAGTTATATGTATTTGAATTCAGTAAAGGTTATTAATGATAGTAACCCCAACACCCTTGGTTATAACGTTAAATCATAATAATAGTAATATCGCCCTATAGCGAATCACTAATTTTAACTTCGTAAAAAATAGCCGTAATAGTAGAAATGGTATAATTTACGATGATTCAAATTTGCCGAAGGCACCGAACAACAGTATTAATGCTACCCTGTAATTTCGTGGAAAAACCCTGATCTAATGACAAGTAATCGTAACCCTAATCAGCCGATAATTTAACTGATGATAGGAGCTCTAATGTTGATAAGCCATAATGGTATATAAAATGAATTTGGGAATCAATTAACCATTTGAGAAACTCGTAATATCCCTCCGCCATTTTCCCGTCAATTTTCTTTTATCATCTCTCGATTAATCTCCATTTCCTGAATTCCTTCTCTTCCCGTTAAGGATATGAACTCTGGAACCGACCCATCATTGAATAGTCTTGCAAGGATTCCCCGACTTTCTCCGTCAGTTATTGCGCTCAGGCAGCGACTCGAGGAACTGGAGGCGAAACACAACTCGTTACGGACGAAATATGAACGGATCAAAGGTACCTGGTCCTCTCCAGAGGTCACCCAAGGCCTGCATCGGAAGAGCTCGTGACGAACTAATCGCGGAGTCACGCAGCCAACGGCTGCTAATTAAAGAGCAGGCCACGGCTCTCCGCCAAGCGTTTACAGACGTAGAGCTTAGAACCCACATCCCAGGAAGTGTTCGGGCCCGACAGCTGAACATAATACCAGAGCATCACCTTCCGATGGTCGAACTTCCACCAACCTCATCAACTCCCGTTCCTCCACGAATCGATCTACCACAAGCCACAGTGACTGAAACTGGTGCCAATCCGGCCCGCCGACGGCCCAATCGAAATCGACGACGTCGCGACCGTCGTCGCAGGGAAGTGGAGCTCCTTTGGGAAACGGAGCCACTCGAAGGCCCGTACCGGATCGATGATCTACCGCCCCCATACCAGGAATTCTAGATTCCGGGGCTCGATCCGGACGTACTGTACGCTCCCACCGCAACCTTCCCACCGCTGGCTCACCAAATCCATATAATCTAGTGGATGAGGACTCAGACTCCCCCGGAGTCTCCCAAGCTCTCGATCGCTTGGGATTGAATCGCAATGACATCGCCGTCCTCACGGGCGAAGTGCCTCAAATCTCTCCTCAAGCAGAAGTCGCCGGACCCTCTACTCGCATTGAGGGCAATCACAGTGTCAACCCCCCATCATATCGGCCGGCAAAGCGTAGGTGCTTGCCTACTGATATCGACGCCGAGGAAGATTGAGTTGAAAACGAGTTATCTTAACCTATCTCTGGTGCTTATCCTCACTAACCATCATTTTCACCTATTACGATGTAAACATGACTGTCAATGTACAATATTTTAATATAGCTTACTTGTGCTCTTTTTCTTTCCATTGGGTCTGAATTAATTATCTTAAGATTAAGAGAGGCGAAGTAACGGTAATAGATAACGGTGGATTGTTAGATAGGGTTTGTAAACTGGTGATGTGTATGAACGATTCCCACGATTATCTCGACGCAGTTAATGTAAATACAAGGGGGTCATAAGTAAGCTAGTAGGCTAGAAGCGTAAGTCCTTCCATCGGCAGCAAATAATCCGGGAAAGCGAAGGTCCTTCGAGGAGTAGTGTTAGTAATAGCGCTCACCTGCTCGAATGGCATTCGGCTATTGCGTACAGTACCAACATGATTTCGGTCATGGGTACGCAATGGTTATTTCAAATCGTGCGGCGTATTGGAAGGTATCCCTAGGATTTAAATGTGAAGGTCACACCAATAAGATAAGTAATAAAGTAAAAATGAAAATTATCATACGTCCAACACTGTAATGGATTGGATTTGTAAATCATGTATCTTATATTTTAAATCACCTAATTTAAGAGGTTGCTTACAACCCATGATGCGACATTTACCCGATTTGAAAAATATAAATGAATATTTTCCACTTCTGTCCACAAATTGTTGAAGTTTTCCCAATGGAAATTACATGTATTTTACAAAACATTTACCTTTATAATTTATATTTCTCTACATTAATGAATGTAATAAAATTTAAATAATATATATTTGTGTATAACAATTAATTAAAACAAATATAAACAATTATATTATTAAAATTAATTGGAAATAAAATGGAAATAAGAAATGACGCTGTGTATCAAATTGTAGGTCCTAGTGGTAGTGGAAAAACTTTATTTGTTTGTAACTTATTACAGTCAAATATGTTTAAATCAAAATTTAATAAAATATATTGGCATAAGGAAGATTACGATGAGCATGGTATGAATCAAGATCAGTTTTGTAAATTAAAAATGAATATAATCAAGGGATTTGATAAAAATTGGTCATCTAGATTATGTAAAGGTGATGTTATTATTATCGATGATTTATATCAGGAAGCAAATAATGAAAAAGATTTTAATAATTTATTTACAAAAATCAGTAGACATATTGGAGTAACGGTAATTTTTATAACTCAAAATTTGTTTCATCAAGGTGGAAGTCATCGAACCCATAATCTGAACGTACAATACTTGGTTATATTTAAAAACCCTAGAGATACAACCATTATTGGTTTTCTCGCAAGACAAGCGTATCCTAACGATTGAAGGTTTTTAATTGATTCGTTCCAAGATGCGACAAAGATGCCCCATAGATATTTATTCTTTGATTTTACTCAACAATATCCTGATGATTTACGTACCAGAACAGATATTTTCAATGAGAATGGTGTTATGATTTATAAACAAAAATGAAATCAGGAAACACAAAATTGGTTATCTAATCAATTAGCATATACCCTTAATAAACCAATGTTAAAAAGATTTCCAACGAGGTCTTATAAACATTTGGTTCTAATGATTTATGGCAAATGGATTTGATGGAAATGATTCCATTTTCAAAAATCAATAAAGGATACAAATATATTTTAACTTGTATTGATGTATTTAGTAGATATGTCCGTGCTATACCAACTAAAACTAAATCAGCTAATGAAATGGCTGTTGCCATAAAATCCCTATTTGATGACGGAAAGTCTCGTAATTTACAAACAGATTTGGGTATATATTTAAAATAAGTTAATTAAAATAAATATAATATTTAGGTAAAGAATTTTATAATAGTAAAGTAAAAGAATTTATCAAAGGAATTAATCATTATTCAGTATTTTCCCAATATAAAGCAGCACACTTTGAAAGATTTAATCGAACTTTAAGAGAGCGTTTGAAAAGATATTTTGTTGATCGGGGTGATAAAACTTTGATAAATGTTTTGTCCAAAATAATGTACAGTTACAATTATTCATCCCATAGAGGAATAAATGGAATGAGACCTATTGATGTTTATTCAACCAATAATATTGATAATTGAATAACTCAACAAGAAAATTCAAAAACAAAAAGCCAAAATATAAAGTAGGAGACCATGTTAGAATAAGAAAAATTAGTGCTTCTCCGTTCATAAAGAATTTTGATAATAATTGGAGTGATGAAGTCTTTCAAATTTTAAAAATAGACACTAATCAGAATCCAGTTATGTAGTTTATTAAAGATTATGAAAAAAGTCAGTAGTAAATTTTATGAGCAAGAACTGCAAGTCATTCCAGTCCCCACTGTATTCAGAATTCAAAATATTTTAAAAACCAAATCAGGATCGAAATATAAACAATACTATGTCAAATGG
This sequence comes from Schmidtea mediterranea, assembly GCA_022537955.1. Classification (NCBI taxonomy): domain Eukaryota; kingdom Metazoa; phylum Platyhelminthes; order Tricladida; family Dugesiidae; genus Schmidtea; species Schmidtea mediterranea. The sequence continues at coordinate 165,115,250 of CM039680.1, forward strand.
CATGGTTATAAAACTCCTAGTTGGATATTTTAAATCAATTTATTAAATAAATATTATGAAAGAAGACCAGTTTTATATTATTTTACCTAGTAATAGTTGTCCTCTTATTTATCCTGATAATAATCCTAGTAATTTTGTTGTTGAATTTGAAAATCCAGTTTATTTGGATGGGAAGTGGGAAGTGGCTTTGATGGACTTCATTTGTGTATAATAATTTTCCTTACTATAACAATTCAAGGATACAATTTGAATTCAAAAAATCGGATGAAGAAACTAAATACTTGAAAATAAATAATGAAAAAAGAATCTTAGAAATTTTAAATTCTAAATATACTACAGACCTTGAAGTATTCATGGAAAATTATGAAAATTTAATGATTGTTCGTCCTCATGTTCCTTTTAAAATATCATTTCGCGATTACGAACATGCGTCTAAATTTGGATTACAAAACATATCCATCACTAGTGAATCTGATCATTGTAGAATTAAATTACCTAAATTTATGGAAAATAATGCTGTTGAACAAATTGAAATAATTATAAATTATGACATCAAGACTAAATATACACATTATTTTGAAGATGATTTATTCTTAACAACATTATCAGAACTTCATGGATACTTAATGACAAATTACCCTTCCCCGTTTAAAGAAATCAATCTTAGAAATGAAGAATTGGTAAAAATAAAACTTGTAGATGATATTTCAAATATCATTTTTGATCAAAAATTAATATAAACTTTGGGAATAAAGAATCAGACATTTACTGATAAGGATCTTGTTGGAGTGAAAATTCCAAAAATAATTCAAATTCATCAACAAATGTTTATTTATTCAAATATTATTAAACCAATAAATTTTGGTAACGTAAGAGTTCCTCTATTAAAATCTGTATGGATTAAAAAATATGAACAAGGAGAAGTAGCACGGTTAGAAATGAAGAATCCAATGTACCTCCCAATTTCATCTTCTTCTATAAACAACATTGAAATTAATATTCGTGACGATAGTGGAAAATTAATTAAATTTTCAAAAGATATCAAAACACATTTAACATTACATTTTCGAAAAATAAATGAATAATCCGGCTATTGTAAACTTTTATAGTATTAGTCAATCTGGTGGAGATTTACCGTATTTTGTTGGTAAACAATATGGAACAGGGTGGTTGAAAACAATAGGTCGATTTGCTTTACCAATTATTAAACGTATAGGGAATTTCGGTATGAAAACTGCTAATGATGTAATAAATAACGATTCCAAGTTTCTACCTGCTTTAAAATCAAATGTTTTATCTGGAATTAAAGAAACATTACCTGATGTAATTCAGCACTTACCTACTGCAATAAATAAGGTATCTGATGTGTTTAATAAACAAGAAAATGAACAAAAAGGTGGAATGATTAAACGCAGAAAAATTTCAAAGAAACATATAAACAAAAGAATGAAAGGATATGGAACTATATTTGAAAAATGATTAGTGAAAAATCTGAACTTAGTATTTTTGATAGGCCATCACCTCAAGCTGTAATTGAACTTGGTGAGTTTGAAGATATTTATCCATTTAATTCAATTACTGATTCTGGTACATTTTCAATTCAATTTTACATTAACGGGTCACAAACCGAATATTTAGATTTAAACGATACTTTACTTTATCTTCAATTGAAAGTTGTAAATAATGTAGATGAAAATATTTCTATTGATTCTGATGTAACAGCAAATAATTTCTTTTTTCAAACTCTTTTCAAAGAAGCCGAATTAGTTTTTAATACTATCAAAGTTGAAAGATTAAATGATACATTTGGTCATAAGGCATTAATTGAAACCATAATAAATTATAATCACGATACGAAACATACATGTTTAGAAAGCATGAGATATAGTGAAGACGATAATATAAGAAAAACTTGGATTGTAAAATCTAAACCATTTTCATTATGTTCACCATTACAATTTGATTTCATGTATCAACCTAAATATCTAGTACTCTGTCTTAGTGTTCTAATTAAATTGACAAGATCAAACCTATCACATAATTTAACATGTACAAAGTTGGATCCTAAAATAGAATTATTAGATGCAAATTTAATGGTAAGAAGAGTTCGAGTTCAACCATCTGTTTTAGCAGGTCATCAAATTGGACTTGCATCAAAAAACGCAATTTATCCATTGAAAAGTAAAGAGGTTGTTGAATTTTCTTTGCCTATTGGGTCTTCTGCTTTTTATAAAGAACAAATCTTTCGTGATAGATGATTACCGAATTTTATTCTTGTAAAATTTCAAGGAAAAAGAAATAGTGGATCACTTTCATCATCTTATTCAATTTATGATCATAATAATGTTAAATCAATAACTTTATTGAAAGGAAGTGACTATGGTGAAAAATATAGTTAAGATTTTGAAAATGATAATTATAGTACTAGTTATATGCAATCTATTGTCAGAAACATGGGTTACCTTAATAAGAATATTAATTGTGGAATCAGTATGTCTGACTTCAAAAATAAATATCCATTCTTTACTTTTGTATTGGCTCCTGATTTTGATCTTATCAAAGTCAATTACCACAACAAGGGAATCTACGACTTGATATTAAATTTAGAGCACCACTAACTGAATCAATTTCTGTAGTCTATGGAGTTTTTGAAAAAGAGATTCAAATTAGAGCCAATCGCACAGTATTAGTTGGATAAAAGATTATTGGTTTGAACTATAAACCAAATTATGAAAATTAATTATTTAAAAATAAAGTAAGAATTTAATTTTAATTATTTGAATTTTATCGATACTAGTTATATTCAGATTCAAAAAAAGGATCGAAAATGGTTAGGATCAGAATTTCTTGGAGTATTTCCCTTAGATAAAATACCATATATTGATATAAACAAGGCATTTATTGTAAATACTCAATCTTGTAATCTCAATGGAGAACATTGGATCGCAGTCTATGTGAAACCTGGAAAAATATATGCATTTGATCCAATGGGTTTCTATTACCCCTGTTTATTAGTATCAAAACTTCAATCATTGTTAATGCCTATTAAATACAATAAAATTCGGTATCAAAACACGATGACAAAAACTTGTGGTCAAAATTGTTTAACTTGGTTAAAATCAATGAAGAAACATATTATATTTGTTTTTAAATAATTTTTAGTATTCAAAATGAACTTTTATATTAAATTATATTAAAGAAAACTCATCAATTAAGAGGCTCTCTATTTAAAGTTTTATAAAAGCTGATTTATTCATTAATTTATTTGCATTTTTGGATTAAATTTTAATACCATGTAAATTATGATTTATTGGTTTCAAATATGTTTGTATAATTTATTTTTCTTTTATTTTTTATGTTTAATCACTGAAATTATGTCAATGGCCCTTTACATAAAATTTATGTGATTAGATGATGATAATGAACTCTTACATTGTTTTATATTATATAATGACCCCTATATTTTATTTAATGATAATCACTAAAATTTTAGTGTGTGTCATTGATGTTGGATTGATTAATACAAACCTATTTATATATTCATAAACATTACAAACATTTTTTCACTTTTTAAAATCACACAATTATAGTAAGTATTGTTTTTATTATTATTCATCTTTAACATTAATATTTAGATAATGAATTAATAAATAACAGTAATGCTGGAAAATATATTAGAAATAAAAATAAACAAAATAAAATAAACGATGGAAAAAATAAAAATAATGTTGGAAGAAAAATTGATTTTAAATGTAAGTATATATTTATTGTATATTATAAGTTAAGTAATATATATATAATAAAAATTAATTTTTTATAAATAATATTCATTTCATTAACAAATTATTTTTAAATATTTTTAAATAAAAATTTTATACAATAAAAGAAAAATTTATAATTAAAAAATTTATTTAAAGATAACTTGATTATAAATTTTAATTTACTTTCATAAAATTAATTTATTTTGGTTTTTATAGTTAAAAGATATTTAAATTTATGAAAATAAAATGAAATAGATAATCGAAAATTTTATTTAATTATTACTCTGAAATAATTTTTTTTTAAAACTCATACATAATTATTTCAAATAAATTAATGTTTAATAGATCATATAATAAATGATAACAACAATAAAAAATTATAAAATATATTTAAAAACTTTTATTTGCCTCGAATATTTTCCAAATAGGTTTTATTGTTTCACCTCCATTTTTAAAAACCTGAAATTTTATTTTTATCATGAAATATGAATTTCCATTTTTAGCATTTTTTAAATCTATATCTTTTTTGCAATTCATAAAAGTTAAACTTTCATTAAATTGAATATCTTTGTTGATAACCATCAGTATTTCTAAACTATTTTTCTGTCAATGTCACCAATTTTTCCTACTTAAATTTTATATAGACTCTGCTTTAAAATTATTGGTTCCTATTAAATTTTTAATTAATATTAGATATAATAAAATAAAATTACTTTAAATGAATACGTAATTGCGTATTTTAAATATTCCATAGAATATTGTATAAATTGAACAGGAGACTTCCTAATAAAATTCACTGCAGATGCTGAATTTTCTTCCAGCAGTATTGAAGCTATATCCTGATTTATTTGTTTCTCCATCTTTTTTACTGAATTTTCTAGAATAAAGAATAAGCAATACTACATAATGAAAATAAAATTACTTTTATATGTTTCCATTATTTATTATAATAATTTTTTCATTATGCTTTGGATATATATATTCTAAATTTAAGAATGGATTTAACCAATTAGATTATGTTTAACATCATATTATTATCATTGGATGCATATTTGTTTATTTTTGTATGTATATAATATTTTATTGCTTTATTACATCTTTAAATATTTATAAATTTTTATTTTTTATATAATTAGTCATTTTTAAATGAAGGTATATTTTACCCAATTTTCGCAATAGTTCTTTTCATGACGAAAGGAATAACATTGAAGGGTACAGATTTGAAACATTAATCGTATCTTGATTGTTATCATAATAATTCGATGATTTCAGTAGTACAATCTCGAATAGCAAGTAAAAACCATCAATTCTTCACAATTAAAAATAGTAAAATAGCCTTAACAAATAATGATGACAAGAGGTATTGGGTTGAGAAAAATAAAAGTTTTGCCTATGGGCATTATAATGTGGGTGACACGGTTATGGGTATAGAAACAATGGATAAAATGTACGATCAAATTTCTCATCCACATTTCCCGGAAGACGAAGATGATACAGATTTTCAAGAAGAATACTGATTTCGACATCCACATTTCCCGGACGAATATTAAATAAAAATTATTAATCAATTTTAGTTGTTGTATTATTTTTATTTAAATCTTTTATATGTGAATTAATTAAGTTTTTTAATTAGTTGTTTTTTAATGATTTTTTTTATTGTTGTGAATTGTATATTTTTACACGTGGTGTTATTTTTAATATTATTATTATTATTATTATTATTATGATTATTATTATTATTATTATTATTATTATTATTATGATTATTATTATTATTATTATTATTATTATTATGATTATTATTATTATTATTATTATTATTATTATTATTATTATTATTATTATTATTATTAGAAAAGAAGTCAGAGTGTAAGCCTCCAATCAGAGCAACCTGACGTAAAATTTCATTTTTTTTATTTTTTAAAAATTTAAGAGTAGTGATCTTCTAAGCACATCCTAGGTTATCCTTTCTTGAGTGAGTGAAAAAAATTAGTAATTTTCACATCTCAATGAATGAAAAAATATTGAAAAATACGTAATTTTCTGATCTCGGGTGTGGGTGACTGAGCTGGATATGCTTAAAAGATCACTACTTCTATGCATTCAACAGTTTCATTTATGCCGGATGTACAATGTGACACAAGAAACGGGAATTTTTTAACAATTCAATAAAACTAAGAGCGATGGAAGAAAAACATTTTCTTTATATTAATTGAAACTTTAAAATTTGCCAATTAAGAAACCCTTATAGAATTTATTATTTTTTAAAAATTATTTCCTTTATATGCCGTCCTCATGAACGAATCCATTCTTGAAATCTGCGGTTGAGATTTTTCTTTGACCGCTGCAACTGTGAATTTCATCCTGAATTCGATGTTTTAACTTATCCAGAGATCTTTGTCTTTTTTATACACTATTCTTGAAATAGCTTCACAAGAAAAAATCACAAACGGATAAATCTTATGATCTTGGGGGCCAGGGAACGTTACTGAATCTTGAGATCATACAGTTACCGTACAATTCTCGCACAGCTTCCATTGATTTCTATGCAGTGTGTGAAGTTGCTCCATCCTGTTGAAACCAGGTTTCTTGAACTTGTGGAAAATTTCTCAATTCAGGTGTAACGAAAGACTGTAATATATCCACGTAACCATCCACATTAACAGTTAATTTGATTCCGTGCTCATTTTCAATAAAATAAGGTCCGATGATTCTATGTAATGAAACAGCACACCATAATCTCACCTCACTAACATGTAAGGGAGCTTATGAATCATTAAGATTTGTATCTGTCCAGCAACGGTAGCACGTAACCTGTGAGATGAAAATAGGCCCCATCTTACATCCACAACTTGCATAGAAATTCGTCGTCATTGCTTATGTGTGTTATCAGTTGTTAACAGAATTCTAGTCATAACTGTTAATTATTTTATTTTACCAATAATTTTTAAGAATTATTCATATGGTAAGAACAGATCACAAAGCTATTACATTTATGATGAAAACTAAGAAAGCTATTACACTTCGATTTCAAACATGGAAAAATCATCTTAGTAGTTTAGACTTGGAAAATATAATACAGAAAAGGTGAAAGTCATAGAATTTCCGACGCTTTGTCTAGAAAAGAACGTGAAACGTTTATGCAGTGTCAAAAAATTCATGAAAACCCAAATATGAGTAAATTAAAACGAGATTGTTAACATTGAAAACAGAAAATATTGAAAATAAATGGGAAAAGAATTCCGACGAAATTGAAAAGTTGAAAAAGTGTTGATAATAACACGAAAAAAATATCATCAAAATGCATAAATGGAATCGTTAAAACTGATAATACAATTTTGATTTCAGAGGATAAGATATCTAAGTTCATCATAAAATATCATAAAACCTTTGACATGCTAGTGTAAGAAATTCAAAACGTATATATCAAACAATTTTAACATGAAAGATTTAGAACAACCTGTTCCTAATACTGTACAAGCTTGTGAAAATTATCAAAAGAAAGGTTGATACAACAAGAATTAAAAAGAATGATATGTACAAGTGACTCTTATTTATTTGATAGAATCTAGATGGATTTTTGTGGCCCATTATATCCTAAAATAAAAGGTAAACGATACGGTTTTGGGATTATTGACAGTAAATTTATTTTCAATATGCGGTTAAAGCACAAGATGAAAACACAGTGTCTCAAATACTCATGGATGTGTGGATAATAAAATTCGGCCTCCAAGGACAAAGGCAAGTCATTTGAATCAAAAATGGTAAGAAAGGTCACAGTAAACCACAATATTGAAATAAAATATTCAATTCCAGAGATAGTTCAGAACTGTTAGAGATGCAATACAGATAACACTTCAGAACAAACGGCATAAATTATGGGTTGAGTTCTTCATGAAGGGCAATTTACGATGAATAGAACTTTCCAAAACCTATTAAGAAAACTCCGGCTGAAATGGTGTTTGGAAAAATATTTATAATGAATGGTTTTCAGAAACATCGATAGATAAAGGAATCAATCAAATAAAAAATCGCGAATTTTAAATTAAAGATTATGTTTAGTTCAAATGGATATTCGAAATAAATATACGGGGCCAGCGAAATCAATAAGAAGCTGCACGACATAAGTTATGAAAGAAAAATGGAAGTACTTTAAATAGTGGCTTTTATACACTACTCACAATCTGTTCCAATGTCAAAAATAAACCAATCATTTCCTATGTTAATAAATCGCGCTGTAGTTTCCTTTCTTCTCATACCTTTATCTTTGTAGCACATAACTAAATCAATGAATTCATAGAACTTAGGTTGTTTTAATCTCAATTCAGTGTTTATTTTTGTTATTAACATTGAAATTATATGCTGATTTATTAAATAAATTCATCAACACATGTTGTAAGATATAATTCTTATTCACCATAAGTATACGCAACAAAGTTTAGAATGGAAAAACCATAAAATAAAGGAAAGCCTTATTTCGCACTTAAAGGACCCATCCACTCTTCATTATTTGGAGATTGAAATCCATCCTAAAATCATAGATAAAAGTAATTGAATGATTTAAACTAATTTATCAAGTCCCACAGAGCTTACTAAACTCTTCATGAACAATTTCCTAGGGCAAGAACAAAAAAAATTCTTTTTACTTCTCGCGTTGTTTTGTCAAAATCGCTTATATGGTAATGCGATATTAGAACCAATTTAGTGATGCTTTTTGTAATATTTGACTATTTTCAGTGTTTAACCCAGAAATAACCGTAAAATTCGAAAAATGATAAAGCAAAATAATGCATGGTAACATATATTTCTACACATTGAACTCGTTAAACTCTATAACTCGTACTCATATATATATATATATATAAACTCGAAAACTCCAAATAAAAGAAATATATTTCGAGGAAAATATCCTTATCTTCAGTTTGTCATCATAATCTTTGTTAAATGTTATATACGGAAACATAATGATGTAATAGTTACAATTTAATGATTTAATTTAAATAATCTCAAGAAATTTGTTGCTGATTGAACGTTTATTTTAGAGGATTCTGATTTAATCACCAAAGACTCACATAAAATTCTTTCCCACTTATTACTGAAGTTTTTATATAAAATTTAAAAACTTTTTAAATCAGTTGTTCCTTTGCACATTTTTCTATGTTCAATAATGTACCTCACGCCTTTCAATCGCCTATGTTCTTGAACCCGTTTGCGAAGATGACGGGAAGTCTCTTGGAGAGACTCTTTCCAATGTATGTGGCATTGCGCGTATTACATGAAAATTTATACACTAGATCAGAAACAAAACCTATTGAGGTTTAAGATTTATTAGTAAACATATTTTAAACATATTTGAATTGCCTAATAATTTTGTGAAAGGAAATTTAAAATTTCTAAAACCTTCCGAATATGGAATTACAAAAATATTCCATTTTATGGGTTCACCATCATTAGGTGGGCTATGGTTGCCAATGTTTTCATCAGGTGCAATCATAAGACGATAAATGGTTTCCTTAGTCAGTCTTTCTACAAATGCCTTAGAACATCCATTTTTAATCAAAAGAGAAATCAGATTTTGTTTAATTTAGTTAGACTTTTCAAACGTCAAAGATAATGACCAAGATCTAAAAATCAAACCCTTAATAATATTAAGTAGTATAATAACTAACTCAGGGGCCGCTAACTCAAACCTCCCTGGAAAATATCTTAGTCGAATCCAAATATTTTGTAAGTCACAAAAATATATATATATATAAATATTTTAACACATACTTTTCTATCTATCTATCTATCTATCTATCTATCTATCTATCTATCTATCTATCTATCTATCTATCTATCTATCTATCTGTCTGTCTGTCTGTCTGCCTGCCTGCCCCTCTTTCTGTCTCTCTCTCTCTCTCTCTCTCTCTATATATATATATATGTGTGTGTGTGTGTGTGTAATTTTTTTTAATCTTACTTTTTTCGATTGTATCACAATTTCCAAGTTTATCTAGTTTTCTGAGGGTTTTTTAAAATATCCTTGTTCAAATTTTAGACATTTCTTTGAAGTATGTAAAAAAAAGTCTAAAGAATGTTTGGATTTTTTTACTGTGCATTATATGAAAAAATATGGCTTTTATTTTAAGATATATCTATAGGAAAAAAGGTTGCCCCTTGGAAAAAAATCTGCAGACGCCCATTACCATTACAATATATACCAAATTTTACTGTTATTGTTAAAAGTTACATACAACGTTTTAAGTACATATGGACTCCGAAAACTAGGAAGGAATATTACTTACGAATAACAGTGACAGAAAGAATTTCTAAAGCCGACTAGCTTGAAAGATAGCTTTAAAACTTGTCCTAAAACCAAAGAGGTTTGAATTTCTTTGTAAGTAAAGTATCCGAAAGATTTAGTACAGACTTAAATTAAACTACAAAAATCCAGCTGAGTAGTTAGCATTAATTGAATTTAAGATGTTATTTATCAATTAATTTGCACATTTGATTAGCTTGATTCGGCAAGAATTATTTCTTTGATTTCTTTCTCCTTATAGTTTGGTAACTTTTAAATAGATAGAATTGTTCCTGATATTAACTTCTGCGCCACATGCAATGATTTTTCCAATGACATAAAAATGTTTTTAGAATCAATAAAAATATCAAAAAATCATCGATATTATTATTGATTCAGTCAAAAATATATTTAAATGCCATGAAAAAAAATCAGAAATGAAAATCAAAACAAGTTTTTATAATATGTAGTGTTCTCAATTCTATTAAATCTTTTTATGATATTATACATAGTAAATCAAAGTAAGTATAAATGTGATAAATTGCATTTTTTTTATTCTCATTCCATGTGGTCTCACTGCGACACTTACTCGGGGGAATGAGGCGAACATGGTTTCCAAACGAGATTATACATGTATTATCAACAATTACACTACGAATGCCATATTTTCATCGTCACCCACACGTCTTACAGTATAATTATACACCTGTTTCAGTTCATTAAAAACTCCTATAATGAAATGAAAAAATCAATAATATTATAATATAGAGACATACATACTTACCCGTGTCTGTATGTAATTTGTTCAACTGAATAAAAACTTATAGGAAGGAAGGAATTTGAAGAAAATTTTTTTTAACATAAAAACATAATACATGGTAAATAATGCATGCAAACTTTCATAATTTAGAAATGTTCAGTTCAATAAAAACTATATAAAACTATTTTTAGTAACTTTTTAGACAATTTTTTTTAAATTAAAGCCGAAAATTTTTGAAAAATATACAAAAACTCTATTTTGAGTTGTAGAGAAAATTAAGAAATAATTTCGTAAGATTTTTCATGAAATTCAATCAATTTAATATTTTTACAACATTTCAGATATTTCAAAAATATCCATCGAAACTCTAGGTTTTTGAGGAGATGAAGAAATAACAATGTAACATTTAACTTGTACTTAAAATAAATTGAGTTTTTACCTCATTTGCAATTTACCAGGAGCAGTAGAACCAGAACCTTCAAATGAGGAGTTAAAAAAATACCGAAAACATAAGTTTTCCAATAACTTAAGTTTAAAAATTTTTTTTATAAAGTATAAAAAATCCAAATCATAAATACCATGGCTGACAGGTATATTTTAAGGCTTGGATTGTGATCTCGTATATTTATGAGATCATTATTCAAGCTCTTAAATAATACTTTTCATCGACATTTATTATAATTTTAGTTGATATTTATTGATTTTATAATTATTGACTTATGAGGCTTTGGAAATTTCCGTTAATTTCCCAAATTTATAAAAATCTTCCTCATTTCCAATATTATTAATGATTTGGATTTTTCATACTTCTATAAAAAATATTATTTTTAAACTTAAGTTATCGGAAAACTTATGTTTTCCGTTTTTAAACTCCTCATTTGAAGGTTCTGGTTCTACTGCTCCTGGTAAATTGCAAATGAGGTAAAAACTCAATTTATTTTAAGTACAAGTTAAATGTTACATTGTTATTTCTTCATCTCCTCAAAAACCTAGAGTTTCGATGGATATTTTTGAAATATCTGAAATGTTGTAAAAATATTAAATTGATTGAATTTCATGAAAAATCTTACGAAATTATTTCTTAATTTTCTCTACAACTCAAAATAGAGTTTTTGTATATTTTTCAAAAATTTTCGGCTTTAATTTAAAAAAAATTGTCTAAAAAGTTACTAAAAATAGTTTTATAAAGTTTTTATTGAACTGAACATTTCTAAATTTTGAAAGTTTGCATGCATTATTTACTATGTATTATGTTTTTATGTTAAAAAAAATTTTCTTCAAATTCCTTCCTTCCTATAAGTTTTTATTCAGTTGAACAAATTACATACAGACACGGGTAAGTATGTATGTTTCTATATTATAATATTATTGATTTTTTCATTTTATTATAGGAGATTTTAATGAACTGAAACAGATGTATTTTAGTTTACGTTCTTGTGGTGTATTTTTATAGTGATGATTAGATGTTTGATCAGATTAATGAAATAGAAAAAATACAGCATGGGTGCATTTACTAAATGGTTTATTTAACATTAAAATGGTTTGTAACAAAAATTACAACTTACTCTTAAAATTATTCGAACAGTTTTATGAGTTGTTAAAATAATTGTGTTGCATTATATGTGTACAATTCATGTGACAAAACAAATTTGAAAGATTCAATTAAATTTTTTATTTTATTAATTCTTTTATCTCTGTTTTATTAATTCATAATTTTATCCGTATAATTTTAATAAATTTTAGTAGCTTTTTTAATAAATTTATTTTATTCTTCATTTTTATCATCACCATGATAGTTTTTGAATTTTTTTATCGTTCGTGTTTATTTGATAGTCTGTCTTTTGAGTTTAATTCAACTTGTTGTCTGCTTACATTGATGTATTACCGATAACATAAAACAAAACACAATACTTAAGTCTCAGACTTAGTTATGATTCAGACATTGTATTAATTTTTTGCAGACTAATTTAAATTATATTTAAATACGACTTTGTTTATTCGATTCTTTCAAATTATAGATCAGTGGCTCTCTTTTGAGGTTATCATACCTTTTCCTAACTTTTTGGAATTTTATGTAACCCTCAAAAATTTTTGTTGTTCATAAAGTACAAAAATTTCTATATAAGTGAAATCACATTCTATTAAATAAAATCTATTTAAAAATTAACAAAAAATTTAAATGCTGCTTTTCACAAACCAAATGTTGTCTTGGTGACGTTTCATATTCAGGGTTAAGTTTGTTCCACAATTTTATTTTTATTAACACAAGCCCTGAAAGTCCTGATTCATAGAAGTAAGTTGTGACAAATGGAGCGAGGACTCGCAAAACCCGTTTGAACAAAGAAAGGTATGATTTGCTTTGATAGCACAAAAATATATACAGTTTCATAGTTTCAAAAGTAGTGGGATACAGGCCCTCTAGCTCACATACCCCCCCCCGGCAAAAATTTTTTCGCGCTAAGTTTAAAAGTACAAATTTTTTTAGAACAAAGACAATGACTCATTCAAGGTCATTGAAACAAAGACCATGACTCATCAAAAAAAATTCAAGGTCATTGAAACAAAGACCATGACTCATCAAAAAAATTTCAAGGTCACTTAAACAAAGACCATGACTCATTCAAGGTCATTGAAAAGTAGGTCAAGGTCATTCAAAGGTAGGTCAAGGTCATTGGATGAGTCATCAGAAATTTTTTCAAGGTCATTCAAAATTTCTCAAGGTCATATTATTTTTTAAACATTTTTAAATTTTAATTTACTACTTATAAAAATAAGTAGTATATATGTTGTAAATTAATTTTATTATTATTAATATTACTTATAAAAATTTATTAATACTTATAAACTTTTTATAATATTATTATTATTATTAATATTAATAGTATTATTTATTATTATTATTAATATACTTATTACTTATAAAAACTTTAATTATTATTATTATTAATATACTTATTACTTATAAAAATTATTAATACTTATAAAAACTTTAATTATTATTATTATTTATATGCTTATTACTTATAAAACTTTAATTATTATTATTATTAATATACTTATCAAAAATTTAATTATTATTATTAATAATACTTATAAAAACTTTTATTATTAATATTATTATTAATTTTATTAATAATAATAATAATAATAATAATAATAATAATAATATGCTAAACAAATATATAAAAACAACTACATAAAAACAAAAACAACTTTACAAAAACAACTTCATAAAAACAAAGAATTAATTATAAATACATTAAAATATATAGTGTTTTTACATTTAAAACATCTATAAAGTAATATTTCGCGCTTCGTCACGCTGCGGCTTTTGCATGAAATAATAAAAATGTAATTATAAAAATTAAAATTTTAAAAAATTATATCTAAATTTCATAATAAAAAATGAAAACTAATACAAGTTTTCTAGAGAAATAAGATTCCAAATTAACAAAATCAGTTTTTTAAAAACATTTATTATTCTGATAAATACACGTCATCAATATCAATGTTATCTTCGTTAAAACCATCGAAAAGCTGTCCATTATCGCTGATTTCGGTAGAGTCATCAAAACTAGGGCTCAAACCACCGAAAAGCTGTCCATTATCGCTGATTTCGGTAGAGTCATCAAAACTGGGGCTCAAACCACCGAAAAGCGGCTCATCCAAGAAATTAACTTGGTCACTATCTATTGCATCAACCCCAAAATAATGCCCAAATGCGATACTAGTATTTTTCCCCACCCACAATCGCTTATCATCGTTATTACTCAAAGCGATTTTACTGTTTTTAAATGTGTACAGCTGATGGTTCCGCGTCCCTATCCTACTTTGAGGTACTGTGAAAACTACGTTTTTATTGTAGCAATCCAAATAAGACTAATGTTTGATGTCAGTCCCCAACAACTTCACACCCTTAGCCCTCATTGTATCAGATTTACCTAATAAACTATAGCACTTGGGTCTTAAGAAAACCCACTCCTTATACCCGAGGCCTTTACTTTCATCTTTAAATTTTCCTATCACAGAATCTAATTTCCTCGAGTATAAGGGATGTGCTGGGTCGTAATTTGAGGTATCTAAAAGGTTGTCTCTTATCATTGCCGGCAAAAGAATTTCAAGCTTACAGTGCTTAACCTCAAGAAAAAACGAATCAGTGTCGCCGGCAACGATATTTATATCACAGTTGAATTCTGATCGATATTTTGCCAATTCATTATATTGTAATTGGTACATCCGCAGCTTAGACAGGTCTAGTACTGATTGGCCAATGTAGCTAGGCCTGTCTAAACATATAGAATCTTTGTTCAGATGAGCAGCAATCAAATCATCCACTATTTTAATGGACTTTTTGAAAGTCGGTTTTGAGGCATATACAATCATCTTTTCAGCTGAATTGCATAGCCTCAAATTCATCCGTTTTTTCAAATTCTCAACGGACTTCCCATATAGGCTATTATTAAATAATTTATACAAATCTCTATAAAGCTCGCACTTTGTGTTTGAGCGTAAATCTGTATTTCTTTGTATATATTCTTTAAAAATAGGTGCTTGTTTAAATTTAATTGCCCTATGAATACACTCAACTTCCGCACCCAATTCTATATACAGCTTGAGAAGTCTCCAGTGAAGAACATGTTTCTTCTTACTGTAATGCGTGAGCATTAACTTCTCAACTTTTGAATTGGGCGGGCACATTTTTTCAGGAGCAAGCGGAAAGTCATTCAAATACTGATGCACACGCTCAGGGATATTGATGTCAACTTCCATTGTATAACCATACGGAAGGAATTCAATATTCGCATTCACACATTCACTCAGCACATCATTCAGATTATCATGCACCCAAACAAAATCACCATACGGAAGGTTTTGGCTAAGTGCCCATCCATATAAATTATTAATGTCGATATACAAGAGTTCTGTATCTTCAGAACTTGCAACATGATGTTTGTTAACAAATGTTAACCCACCCCGTATTCCACCCTCATAGAAATTAAACATTTCCATGTCCTGCAAAAGTTCTATGGGTTCCTTTAATGTCATGAGAGCGGACGCCCATGACATTCCAGGAATTCCATAAAAATTCAGAGGTTCTAAACCATTGTAAGCAATAGCCTTTGCGCGAAATTGCTGAAAATAGTCTGCAAGGAGGAATACGTCTAATTTTAGGTAAGTTAACATATAGTCTAACATTGTAGTGCAATTTTGCTGTGTCCAAATTAGATGGGCGGTAGCATATTCATCATCAGATACAGAATCCCATTTTGGAGGTAGTTCATAAGTCGATTCAAGTACCTCTAGTGATACTGCAAAATCATAAGGAAAGATACCCTTTGCCTTAACAATAAGACCATCAAAAGCAGAACAAGTTAGAGGTAGATCAGTAAGAGTTTTTACAGCCTTGGCTAAAGAGCAATTTACAAATTGCATACTATCTATAAATCTAACAGCTAATTTCTTAATATTTACAATCAAAGATATGAATTTCTCAGTTGTTGTAGGAATGATATTTAATTTCCAAGACGGGAATTCATTCAATCCATACTTTAAAATATGATGAAGGTCATACCCTCTCAAATTATGAAAGACGATAGGTAACTGTTTGCTTATTTTCCTATTTATATTACAGTTACGACAGGCAGCACCAAGATACTGACCTGTAAAATGATCATGGTCCTTAACCTTATTTCTAATAAGTTTTTTACAAAGATAGCAAGTTCTACATGCGATGAACTGCTGCTCCTCGTTAGAAGTAAGATTATTCATAGGTTTTTTACCATGATCTTCATAATATGGTAGGACAATTGTGACAGCAATTTCCTCTACCTTCTTTAAAAATTCCAATACACATTCCAAGCCTATAAAACTGAAATATTGTGTAGTATTTGTTAAATTATTTATTAATAATAAGCCTGCTGATATCGGCATGTGTATTTGATGATGTTTTACATCTTTAGGCAAAACAGCCTCAAAATCCGCATAAATTACGAATGGTGGGGTAATCATTTTAGAATAATTTTTAAATATTAAGTTTTTATTTTCAGGGAGCGTGTATAGGGTTGTTCCTATTTGATTTTTAGCGCACAAATCAACATGTGCCTTAAAGGTTTTATCATAATAAAAACCGTTTAAACAATGGGGACACCATTTTACGTGAATTCTGGTGTTACATTCACTACTCGAACGACAATTCAACAGTCTATTTAAATTAAAAATTGCGGTATAATGAAAATTATCACCGTCTTGTAATAATAAAAGATTAATCGGGTTACCACCGATAACCTTTGTTCGATGAATTAAGACAAGGTGAGGATGATGAGGTACATAATCAATGTCATTCAATTGTTTAGAAGGGGTGTTGTTATATTCAAAGACATTGATGGCCAAATTTAAATCGCTATTATTTCTCTCAAATTTGGGTATGTTACAGAGTCTCATTGAACAATCTGTAATTGAATCATAATTCAATTCATCCATAAAAGTAGTGTAAGAAGAAACACGCTCCCTATTCTTTAAAACTATATCACGCTTTAAAATCGATAAGACACTATATATAAAACACGAATGATCTGTGTTTTTAACGTTTACAATAGCCTTTTTACCTACTAGAGATTCAGGCGTAGGGATAAAACTATGTCCGGCTAATCGACTTACAGGATAATACGTGGTTAAAATAAAATCGATTTCGCGAATCTTAACTACGCGCCACCCACTTCCTAAATATGTGAATTTTTCGATTTTCTCATTTAACCGACTCACACCATCAGCAAGAAAACTATCGGAAAAGACACACGCGCTATTCGAAAAGAAATTATCTTTTATTTCCCCATCTTTTTCAAATTGAATGAGAGCTGTAAACTGAACTTTTACAGATCCCATTTTCTTTATTTCGATTTGTAATTTATTTACAAGTTTATCAGTTAGGGCGATTTGAACAAGATTTTGATTTTCTAAATCAAATCGAATATTTTTACGGGAACCTCTTAAGTCAATCTCTATTTCAGGTTCATCGTTTATTTCAATATTTACAGAACCCCCTATTTGATTATATTCAGTTTCGTAATCACTAATGATGATTTCTATTTTTTTAATTTTAGCAGGGATACACGACACGATTTTATCAGCAGGTCTTTTTGATTTTTTAGTAACAGTTGTATTATTGTTTTTAGTAATCTTTGTATTGTTTGTGTTATTATTATTATTACTAACATTTTTCGCATTAATCATTTGAAATAATGCCTTTTTATTAATTTTAAATTGATTTAAATGACTAGAGTGTTTCTTATAAAACTCTAGATATTCAATGTCTTGGGCTGTATCGCATTTGGGGCAAATAAAAAAGTCGATGCCATAGAATCTATGACCATAGTAACTTTCCATAGTCGTATGACATTTCGAGTTATGACCAATTCCAGATTGGCAATAGTTTTTATACAAACGACCTGATAAATATATAATTATTATCAAATGTTTATTATTATTTAAATCATATATGAATCAAATAATAATATATAAATAATGATAATTATGTAAATATTTTAATAAATTTCAATTCGTATTATAAATCCGTTATTTCTATTATAAATCACATGTTTGAATAACATTTCGTAAAATAATTTATAAAAATTAATATTCTTATTATAATCATATATTCATTTTCATATTATAAATCATATATTTCTATTATAAAAAATAAATCACATATTTCTATTATAAAAATAAATCATTGATTTCTATTATAAATCACATGTTTGAATAACATACCGTAAAATAATTAATAAAAATTAATAATCGTATTATAAATCACATATTTCTATTATAAAATTAATATTCTGATTATAAATCAAATATTTCTATTATAAATTAATATTCATATTATAAATCATATATTTCTATTATAAAAATAAATCAGATATTTCTATTATAAAAATAAATCACATATTTCTATTATAAAAATAAATCACATATTTCTATTATAAATTAATATTCGTATTATAAATCATAAATTTCTATTATAAAAATAAATCACATATTTCTATTATAAATTAATATTCTGATTACAAATCAAATATTTCTATTATAAAATTAATATTCTGATTACAAATCAAATATTTCTATTCATATTTCAAATCAGATATTTCTACTATAAATTAATAATATTTAAAGTATTATAATATAATACTTTACATATTATTAACTTATACTCATTAAAATATTCTTATAAATTAATAATAAATTAAAAATAATAATGATCATTAAAAATATTAAAAATAATAAAAATCCTACATATTTTATACGAAATCTCATCTCCCACAGAAACGTCAACATCCATAGAAATCTTGGCTTCCCCAGAAACGGGGGCATAATTGTTGTCTTCCCCAGAAACGGGGGCATAATTGTTGTCATCCCCAGAAACGAGGGCATTATCAATAAATGTTTCGTCCAAATCTACTGACGCTGCTGAATGAATATTTTCATTGATATCCTCACTAATAATTTCTGAAAAACATTAATAATAATAATTAAATAAATAAATTTACCAATATCGGAATCATCGCTATCTTCTATTAAAATAATTTCCTCATTTGAAACATTTTCTAAAATTATATTAAAATAAATAATAATAAAATTAAAAATTACCAGGAACAAATTCGTTAACACCGTCAATTTGATTTTGAAGTTCGGTTATATTAAACCAATCTAGAAAAATAGAATAATAAAATAAATTAAAAAATAATAATTTACCATTTTCTTCGGCCAACAATTGTCGTAAAATTCTTGAATTCTCCATTTTTAAATTTTTGAAATCGCACGAGTGAATATTTGAAAATTGATAAATTTGAATTAATTGTGACAACTTTGGAAATTGTCAATGTTTATAAAGAGAATAATATTTTCAGGATTTAGCCAATCACATTTTAGCAATACACACATATAGGTAAGAGATTTTTACGCATGCAGCCTATTCTGTGTAGGCATGTGTTCTTTGTAAATCACATACATACTTTTCTTTGTATGTGTTTTCTTTGTAAATCACATACATACATTGAGTTTGCATGTGTTTTCTTTATCCAATTTTGTGTATGCATGCACTTATCATGTGATGATCACGCACTTATCATGCATAGTCTTTGTGATGATGCATTAGCTTATCTTTAATTAAACACATAATAATAATATTTATAATAATAATAATAAAAATAATATTAATAAAAATAATATAAAAATAATATAAAAATAATAATATTTATAAAAATAATAATAATTATAATAATAATAATAATTATTATTATAATAATAATAATATTTATAAAAATAATAATAATAATAAAAATAATAATAAATAAAAATATTAATAGTTAAAACATAACAATAAACATTAATACATTTATTAATCATCAAATCTCTTGGATAATAACCAAGCTAAACAATGTTGACCACATGTTAAGGTCCATGGTTTTTGATACATAGTTTTATTATATACAATAGGTTTACCCATTGTTTGAAGTTTTGAAACCATTAAAGCCGGATAATAGAAACCCATAGGATCAAAAACTAATATCTTGCTAGGTTTCATATATATTGCTAACCAATGTTCTCCACCGAGATGAGACGATTTAGTATTGACGATTATGGCTTGATTATTACGTAAATATGGAATTTTATCAAGAGGAAATACCCCTAAAAATTCATGTCCTAGTATTTGTTTTCCAATTCGATAGACCTGAACAGAACTACATCAATAATATTAATAATACATTTAAAAACTTACTCCATGACAAATTATCATAAATTATCTATACATTTATACCAACATTTTCAAACCAACAATGTTCGTTCAAACCAACACTGTTCTGTTTGCAGTTATTTGAACCTCATTTTCAAACACTCCATATATTACAACATGTACCGGTTCAGTTGTAGCTTTAGCAAACTTTATATCTAATCGTAAATTTCCATTTTGAGGTAATTGACTCTGATTTAAATCAAAATCGGGTGCCAAAACAAATGTGAAGAATGGATATTTGTTTTTAAAATCATCAAGAGTTATACCACAATTAAGGTTTTTATCCAAATAACCCATATTTCTAACTATACTCTGCATATATGTAGCACAATAATTATCATTTTCGAAATCTTGAGTATATGTTTCTCTATAATCACTATTTTTCGATAAAGTTAGCGATGTTACTCCAAAGTTTTTGAAAATTGAGCTCGATGTTAAGTATGATCCATTATATTGATATTCACTTTGAAATGTTACCAATATAAAGTTGGGCATTCTTCTATCTCCAAATATTTGTTCCTTATAGAAAGAAGCTGAACCCTTAGCAATTGCAAATTGAACAATTTCCTTTGTTTTCAATGGATATATTGCATGCTTAGAATTAAGCCCCAATTGATGACCGGCTAATACAGAAGGCTCAACACGAACTGTTCTTACCAATAATTTTGCATCAACTAATTGAAGAATTGGTGCTGTGGTAGCACTTGTTAGTTATAATGCCGAATCAGATCTTTTCAATCTAATGTGTACATTAACACCTGGGAGTAAAATATTTCGGTTGATCCATAAAATCGAGTTGTAATGATGAGCACATGGTAAATAATTTCGATCCTTTAATCCACTTTTTCCTATCGTCATCACTACCATAACCCATAGGAGTTAAACATGTATTTTTAGTATCGCTATTGTAATTTATAATAGTTTCTATTAGAGCTTTGTGAATATATGTACTGTTACCACCCTCAATTTTGATATTATTAAATCCGAGAACTGCATCTTTAAAAAGCGTATGAAACAAGAAATTGTTTGGTATTACATCACTAGGTTCACCCAATGGTTTTCTATCTTTATCTACAACTTTGATCTGAACAGTTAACAATGTATCGTTCAAATCTAGATATTCAGTTTGGGAACCATTAATATAAAATTCAATATCAGTTCTACTATCCATAATAGAATTCATCGGGAATACATCTTCAAAGGCCCCCATTTCAATTACTGCTTGGGGAGATGGTCTATCAAATAAACACAATTCAGATTTACCACAAATCATTTTTGAAATATAGTTCCATGTCCTTTCATTCGTTTGTTTATATGTTTATGATGTCTTTTACGTTTTGGAATCGGTGTTGGTGCAGGTTCTTGTTTTTGAAACATACCTGCAACACTAGGTAGAACTTTCCCTAACTCGGATAATGCATTTGATTTCAGAGATGACAATATTTTCTGCTCATTCATTATCACATCATTAGCAGTTTTCATACCAAAACTACCAAGGCGTTTAAGAATAGGAAGTGCAAATCTACCAATTGTTCTCAACCAACCTGATCCATACTGTTTACCAATAAAATATGGTAATTCGCCACCACTTTGGCTACCACTATACATACTAATAATATCGTTATTGGCCATCTAATTTACGAAAATGTAATGTCAAATGAGTTTTTGTATCTTTACTAAATTCAATAAATTTACCGCTATCATCACGAATATTTATTTCTATATTGTTTATACATGATGTTGATACCGGCAAGTACATGGGATTATCGATATTTATATTGACAACTTCATCCTGGTCATGTTTATCAACCCAAACAGATTTCAAAAGAGGAACCAAAGAATCACCAACAATTATAGGATCGATGATGTTAGTATATATGAACATTTGCCTATGAAGTTTTATTATTTTTGGTTTGCGTACACCAAAAGCACTTGCCCTATATGTTTGCTTATCTAATCCCAATGTATTAGCCAAATTCTTATCAAATGTAACTTCACAAATGTTATTATTCAGACTGAATTTGCATATTCCATCTTTAAGAAATTCAATAGTTTTAAATATGTGTAAACAATTTAATGAAATATATTTATGTAATTCTTCAAGTGTTTTAATATATAATTCATTAGTAAATGTAAATGTCTCTTCAACTTCATTAATATATGATACAGATATTTTGATGTTCTCGATCGTTACACTTTTCTCATCAAATGTTTTGAATCGTATTAGGTATTCAGTACCAGGAACAACAATGCTAAGCTTATCACAACCCATTCGCTTGGCATCCTCAATACTTTCAAACTTTATTGTAAATGGACTATAATCACAACTAACATTCAATCCATCTTTGAAAAACATGCCACAATTTTCATCTAAAATCTGATTCGGAATATGACAATATCGTTCAAAATTATTGACTGAGAAAATACCACTACAGGTTTTGGGAACACGCTTCTTGAATCCGATTTTACAATGACTATAAAATGGGAATGTATTGTACACAAATGTAAAGTCTTGCAAAGCAACTTCCCAATTTCCATGTAAATAAATGGGATTTTGAAGATCAACCATAAATTTACTTGCTTGATTTTCCGGATGGATTAGTGGGCAACTATTACTCGGTAAAATTGTATAGAAACTCATTTTACTAGGTCTTTTGATGATATCCACGAGGGTTTTTGATATCCATGCCATTTGACATAGTATTGTTTATCCTTACCCACCATTTTAGTTTTCAATATTTTCTGAATTCTGAACACTGTAGGTTTGGAAATAACTTGTAATTCCTGTTCATAGAATTTCCCTTGTATTAAATTGTTATCACTATCTTTAATAACATACATTACAGGACTCTGTTTAGTATTAATTTTAGTAATTTGAAATACCTCATCACTCCAATTACTATCGAAATTTTTGATGAAAGGTGAAGAAGATATTTTACTAATTCTAACGTGATCACCAACTTTATATTTTGGTTTTGTAATAGGAACTTTTTTAGACTGTACTCGTGTTTTTGAGCTGATATCTACGGGTCTCAAACCATTCAGACCTCGATGTGATGAATTATTATAACTAACAAGTATTTTCGGTAATACATTTATTCATATTTTATTACCTTGACGCACGAAATATTTCTTCAATCTATCCCTCAATGTCCGGTTAAATCTTTCAACATGAGCGGCTTTGTATTGAGAATGTACAGAATAATGATTTATTTTGAGACGATCCAGGATTTGCTTAACTTTACTATTGTAAAATTCCTTGCCTATAATAATAATAATAATAATAGTAATAATAATAATAATACCTAAATCGGTTTGCAAATTATCTGGATGCCCATTTTTAAACATTGAGTTAATTGCTTTAGATATTTCCTCGGCAGATTTTGTCTTTGTTGGTAGACCGCGAGCAAAACGACTGAAAACATCGATACACGTTAAAATATATTTATAACCCTTGTTAATTTTCGAATACGGTATCATCTCCATTAAAATCCATTTGCCATAAATCATTAATACCGAATGTCTTATAAGCTCTCGTTGGAAATCTTTTCCGCATCGGTTTGTTTAAACTGTACGCAAGCTGATCTGACAACCACTTTTGCGTTTCCTTTTTCGACTTTGGGACTCTTTTCTTTAACTTTGCCACTCCACCGAAACCTGCCTCGTCTTCTGGGTTCGTCCAAATCTTCTCCATTACAACAAGATGATTTAAATTTTAATTTAACATTAGGTAATGATTGCCCCATCGTTTATTGTGATAATAATGATAATGCTAATGGTAACATTGCTCCGATAAAACCACCTTGTTGTTTATATATGATTTTTCTCATTTGCTGTCGATTTTTATTATTTACTAGTGATAACAAAGGCTTACGATGTTAATTCAATACTAGTTTTTTAGAATTACTGATTTTAATTTTACCTCTGACTACTTTTAATAGAATTTTGAGTAAATCATCGACAACAAAAGTTGGAAATGATTGTAAAATAGACATTCTTTTCATACTCGAAGCCTTTAACAATGCATTAAAATATGGGAAACTCCTATGATTTTTTACAATTTTATCTGTTTTCTTACTCTTTTTAATGTTTTTCGAAATTAGATTCATTGCAGGGTAATTCTCGGTTATTAGCTTTTTAGATGGTGTATAACTGGTTTTTGGTGGAATTTTGTTTTTCTTTTTAATACTTTGTCTAAATTTTCGGATATTTTTAAGCCTGGATTTCATAAACATTTTTACATGTTAAAGTTTTCAACTTTGTTTATATACCATGGCACCTTCTTTATTGAAAATATCGGTTTTTACCAGTAAATCGTCATTGCATTGTTGTGTGAAATCAAGAAATATATATCCATGTGGTGATTTTGTAGCATCTTGAAATGCACTGATGAGAAAATTACGATTATTAGGGTATGCCTGTCGAGCAAGAAAATCAATAACTGTTGCATCTCTAGGATTCTTGAAAATAACTAAATATTGAACATTTAAATTCCTTGTTCGATGGGCGCCACCCTGATGAAATAGATTTTGAGTATTAAAGATCACAGTAACACCAACATGTCTACTGATTTTTGTGAATAAATTATTAAAATCCTTTTTTTTATTAGTTTCCTGATACAAATCATCAATAATGATGACATCACCTTTCCTTAAACGACTTGACCAGTTTTTATCGAAACCCTTTACTATTTTCATGTTTTTCAATTTACAGAAATTATCCTGAGTTAATCCATGTTCTTCATCTGCACCCTTATGCCAGTAAATCTTGTTGAATTTGGTTTGAAATAAATTAGATTTCAGTAATTTACACACAAACATAGTTTTACCACTACCACTTGGGCCAACGATTTGATATACCGCATCATTTCTTAATTCCATTATTAATTTGTATAATTATAGGTTTTTGTTTATATTATATGATTTAATGAACTCTTCCTATAAACTCATATATATAGCTTAATATTTCTTTATTGTTTAATTATGTTATCAAATATAAATTATAAAGGAACTTTCGATGTATCAAAAATGACGTTTCCAAATGGTAAACCCCAGCAAATTGTAGATAGGAGTGGAAAATACCCTATAATATTTTTCAAATCAGGCAAATGCAGAATCATGGGATGTAAGAAACCTTTAGATGTCAATAAATTACAATATAGAATAAAGGATCTTAAAATACAGTCAATTACAGTTACCATGGATATAGGACAATCTATCAATCTATACAACATGTCAACAAAATGTCTTTGTATGTTCGAACCAGAATTATTTCCTGCACTGAGGCTTTTAAAATACAACCCAATGTGTGTTAACGTGTTTGCTAGTGGCAAAATAGTTATATTAGGGGTGCGAAATCTAGAGTACAAAAATATTGTTTGTGATATACAAAATGAAATCACCGGATTGGTCGATATCTGATTGGCTAATGATTGATTAAAACAACTTGCTTATTCATTTTATTTCATTTTAAAATGGAAAATACTTCAAGCACAAAATTAAGCAAAAAAGAGATCGAAAATTATGGTAAATTTATTATTTATTAATATTAATATCTTTGTTTCCAGATAAATATCAGGCCGTATTACTGGAAAGGTTATTCTTCTTCTATCCTCAACTCAGAGCAATAGTCAAAGACCAGCCTGAATCAGTAATTCCAGATTTGGTCTATACAACCACCAACATATGGATTTTTAACATAATTGATCAAGCTCTATGGGATATTAAGCTTGACAGAAGACCAAAGGAGATGGAACCCGAATACCCTTGTATTCTGGGTTGTAGCTGCTGCGATTTTCGATACCAGCGCTATGTGGAATGGTGCCTGGCAAAATCAGTTAGAAATTCTTCGAAATACCAACTTTTTCGAAAATAAATGTTTTGAATTTTTATTTTTTGTTTTGTTTTGTTAGTGTTGGTAATAATATTAATAATAGTAATAGTTTTATTTTTGTTAGTTTTGGTAATAATAATAATAATAATAGTAATAATAATAGTAATAATAATAATAATAGTAATAATAATAATAATAATAATAGTAATAATAATAGTAATAATAATAAAAATAATAATACATTTTATATAGATGATATGTGTAAAATCATAAAACTCAACGGGTTAATTTACATACAGTCACGCACTTAACATGCAATTATCATGCACTTATCATGCATGATTCTGATTGGTTAATCAGTATCTGTCAAGGGGTATAAAAGTGCGTCACCACCTTATAGAGATCATAAATCAAACATGACCAAGAAAATAAGCGTCCAACCAGTTCAGATGTTCCACAATTATAAAATGTATTTTTTAAAGAAGCCTATTAATATGCAATTGGCAAATCCGGTCAAACTCAATAAGACTCAATTTCAATCTCTCGCTGGTACTCTCTCAATGTTAGATATCAAGGATATTGATAATACGTTCAAAAAGATCAATTCCAATTTAAAATGCAATGAAAATGCTTTCTTCACGAGTCAATATACCAGATATTATGATGCATTTACAGAAATCGGATTCAAAGAACAGGAAAACTGGTATATAACAATAAAAATCCAAGGATATAAAGCAGATCAAAACGATGTGCTTTCTCCAATCTGGAAAATTGTTACTGCTAGACTTTCACAGTTATTTTAGTGTTTAGTGTTTAATAAATGTATTAATGTTTCTTTGTTATTCTATAAACAAAATTATAATTAGTTTTAAAATAGTGTTAAAATGATGTCTGAAAAAGGTAAAATATAAAATATAAATAATTAATTAATTTTGGTTTAGAATATTTAATAAACTTTTTGTTTGATAAACTTGAAGAAATAACCGGTGTAAAAATTAGAGATATGTTGACTCTAGTTGAAGCATTGAGTAAAGAATCGGATTGCGAATCTGAATGTCAGAGTGATGAAATTGTTAATGATGGAGGTACTGAAATTATTAATGATTCTGAAGAAATTATTAATGTTGAAGAAGCTACCGAAATTACTAAAGATGAGCCTACCAAATTTAAGAATTGTATTGATCATGTTATAGAAAATATTATGATAGAATCTTGTGGTGATGAAGAATGTACATGTAATAATCAATAAATCTTTAAAATATAGTTTTTTATTAATAAAAATAACAAAGAAATATTTATTAAAATCTATGATAAACCTTGTTACATAAATATAAAACAGATACTCCAGTGAATAGTTTTAATAAAAATTTGCAATTCTCGATATAAATATCAGAGCGTTTGGCTTCTGCGGCAACTTGAATAATAGCTGTCCCTCCACCGTTTGATTCTACTTACGGATCAATTTTTGTTTCTATCACCTAAATAATAATAAATTATTAACAATATAAAGTAATATACCTCTATAGACCATTGGAAATAATTTATATTGTCGGATCCAGATTTTAATATCATGTGTTTCATATACATTAATCCTATTATTATTCGCATCCATTTATTATTTTCATCAAACATGTAACTAAATATTGATTGGAATGCCTTCTTTCTCTCCAATAGTGGCAAATTGAGAATTTTTTCATAATCGAATGGGATGTCTTCAACGATTTTCTCGGTACGGTTTACCATAAATTTCATGTTTTTAATGATTTCATCTTCTTCTCTATTATTAGAGACCAGCTCATTCAACAAAGTTATAAAAAATTTAGTTTCTGGCATTTTATAAAAATATATGAAAGTGTAAGCTTATTTATACTATATTCGACCAATCAGAATCATGTAATACTAAGAAAATATGTAAAAATATATAATGGAAATGGCAATGATGATTTGTTGGCACTGTTAACTTCTTTCAAGTTGTTGTCACCACTGTTAACCGGTTGTTGTTGTAATTTCATTATACGATTGAACTGATCAGATGTTTTATTAGAATAAAATTTTATACTATATTGAACTTGATTCATCATTTTTTCATTAAGTTTACGATTTTCTTTCAATTCTAATACTGATTTTCTTAATTCATTTTTGATAGTACCAATGGTCTTATTTAGATATATAATATCATCATATAATTCGTTTTTAGCTCTTTAAAGTCTCATATGTATTTTCAAATCAGAATTCTAAATTACTCATTCTTTCAGATAATCTTTTGACTGGAGTTTTCAAATATCTAGGCCTATCTATCATATACAAAATATCCATCAATACAGCGGTATCAGGACATACACATCTTGTTGAATTTTTACCTTGAACGGTTACAACAATTGAGTTGGCCATATTAAAAACTAATAATATTATTAAAATTTCTTTAATCATTTTCAAAACATTATAAATTAATATTTATTGTTTATAGCTAAAGATTTGTGTGTGTGTGTGTGTGTCTCTAAATTAGTATAAAAGTAATTGTTATTTCAATTTTTATCATTAAAATGGTTATACCGAGCGCAGTTCAAGCTATGAATGAAATTAAAGATTATGGTAATTTATTATTACAATTATTATTATTACTTGCTTTCTAGATGATTATTTTAAAGTTATTAAAGAACGTCTGGAATTCTATTATCCAGAAATACATGGAATCATGGATAAGCCAGCATCAATAATTCCAGACTTGATATTCAATCATACATCAATATGGATATTTACTGTAATAGATGAGTTCCTATGGGATATCGAACAAAACAATTTGTCAAAAGATATGGAACCCGAATACCCTTGTGGTGATGGATGTCATTGCTGCGCCGCCCGATATCGGAAGTATGTGGAATGGGCTTTGAATAAAGCTCTTCGACAATACTACTATAGTAGAATTATCTCTTTATAATAAATTTGTTGTATATGTCTTGGTTTTCATTATATAGTAAAAATAATAATAAAAATAATAAAAATAATAATAATAATAAAAATAATAATATTAATAATAATAATAGTAATAATAATAAAAATAATAAAAATAATAAAAATAATAATAATTAAAGTTTTTATAAGTATATTAATAATAATTAAAGTTTTTATAAGTATTAATAATTTTTATAAGTAATAAGTATATTAATAATAATAATAATTAAAGTTTTATAAGTAATAAGCATATAAATAATAATAATAATTAAAGTTTTTATAAGTATTAATAATTTTTATAAGTAATAAGTATATTAATAATAATAATTAAAGTTTTTATAAGTAATAAGTATATTAATAATAATAATAAATAATACTATTAATATTAATAATAATAATAATAAAATTTTTATAAGTAATAATAGAATAATAATAATAATATTAATAATAATAATAATATTATAAAAAGTTTATAAGTAATAATAAATTTTTATAAGTAATAATAATATTAATAATAATAATAATAGCAATAATAATAAAAATAAAAAAAATAATAATAATAATAAAATTAATTTACAACATATATACTACTTATTTTTATAAGTAGTAAATTAAAATTTAAAAATAATATGACCTTGACCTACTTTTCAATGACCTTGACCTACTTTTCAATGACCTTGAATGAGTCATGGTCTTTGTTTAAATGACCTTGAAATTTTTTGATGAGTCGTGGTCTTTGTTTCAATGACCTTGAAATTTTTTTGATGAGTCATGGTCTTTGTTTCAATGACCTTGAATGAGTCATTGTCTTTGTTCTAAAAAAATTTGTACTTTTAAACTTAGCGCGAAAAAATTTTTGCCGGGGGGGAGGGGGTATGTGAGCTAGAGGGCCTCTGAGCTAGAGGGCCTGTATCCCACTACTTTCAAAACCACTGCATTTTTTCTTGTTATTCCGTAATTTAATGAGATCATCTTTTGCCTTATCAGTATTACCAATTTGATCCAGTAATATCCCTTTGTCAGCTTCAAAAGTGTGGGTATAATAAATCACTAGAAAATAATTGAAAAGTTAGAAAGAAGATTATTTCTGGAAACTAGAAAAATTGTCAAATAAAGTAAAACAATAAAACTGAAGATAATTCTGGAAAATAGAAAAATCCACGCTACTATAAATCCCAATAAAATTAACGTTTGCGGATATCTCGAAATCTCGCCTATCCGATATTCATACCCTGATAGTTGCCAGTTATATTATTAGACATTTATTTAGATTTATATTAAAAATTTTTAAATTAATATTTATTGTTGAATTGTTTATTTCTAACGTTTATTTAATCAAAGTCGAACAACAGTTAAAATATACACACATCTCAGCTGTCCAGAGACAGTTTTTTTACAGGTGACTAGGCTGGGTACTGACAATTTCCTCAACATATTAACACTAATAATTCACGCTAGCATAACTTTGTAATTACACAAAAGCAATATTAATTTATTAACTAACAACAATTCAATAATTAAATTAAAAATTACTTCACTGAAACCAAAAATAGAGAAATCCCAAAACTTTAAATATAGGCTAAAGTTTGACAACTTTGAAAATATAAAGAATTCTTGATAAATCTGTCTGTTTTTGTTTTTTTTTTAACAAAATTTGGAGATCTATTTAACGGAAAAATATTTTTAAAAGGCATGTTTTATGGATATGATGAAAATTGGATATACCAAATACAGATAAAGGAAAAGCAAACCTTTCAAGGATGAGGATTGTTTTAAAAAATATATTTATTTAGAATTGCTGTTTTGTTTTCAATACAAACCTTATAAAAATATTTTTTGCATAATTAAGTTTACTATATAGCACCTTTATGTGTAAATGTTAAAATAAAAATATAATTTGTATTCATTATCATTTCTTTTAAATAAAAATTCACGGAAAAATTAATTATTTACTCAACACACTAAAAATTCTCCGATATATACTCCAAGTACCCATAAGTGACATATGGATTTAGTCTGAAAGAATAAAAATAAATGAAATCGTAACTTGCAGATCAAAGAAAAAAGGAGATTTTAATGAAAATTACAAATAATAGAATGCTGAAAATTGCAAGGTGTTTTGTAATTTCTTAATTTTTAACGACACCCAAAATCTAATTGTGCAAGGAATGTTTCGGTTGTAAATGCCCAGAAAAATAACTCCATTCAACTTATTGATTAAATTAAAAAATCAAGTAATACTCTAACGACCTCTTCTTTGAAAAGAATTTCTTGAACTTTAGAGACTAAATTCGAATATTCACTATCTTGATATTCGTGACATAACACTTCTATATTGCATAATTTATCATAATAAAACTGTCGTTCCCTTGTAAGGTCAATAATTGTCTGCTGATCCTCTTCGTACTTAAATTAATATTTTCAAATAAATTTTTGTTTAACATTTTCTTTACCTCTTCTTTGTATTTATTAAGTTCAGATCGTAAACCGATTAATTCTGGAGTAATATGAATCTTTTTTATTTGACACATTTGATTAGAAATATTGTCAGTATTTGATGATAACTTAAACGATGGACTAACGTCTTTAGATACACAGTTAACCTCAACCATATCTAAATATGGAATATTATAATTTACAATACAAAAATGATCAATTCAAGATTCTTTAAAAAGTCGATTCTCAACCTAATATTGAGTAAATTTACCCCAAAGGCAATATTAAAAATATTAATGTATCGTTTATATTTATGAAACATTGATTACCCACCTTTTATGACTTAACACACTAAAGAAATATGAAAATTTTCCCGGCACACAGAAAATTGATAATGTTATTATTATTTACATATCATTATTTACCGTTTTAGATAGTCCGTTGAAATTTTTCATAGGTGTATAGCAATTAAATGGTAATGGTCACCATTTTAAATTTTTGTTTTAATGAAGTCGCCATCTTTTTGTAATTTTTTTAAATGATCGGATTTCAATCAAACAACATCATTTTTAAGTCAATTTTGGAGAAAAAATTCGAATTTGGGACCAAAATCCATGATACTTTGGGTGGCTTTGACATTGAAAGAGATAGGATTAAATGGTATAATGTGTGCAAGATTAGATTTGTTTATATTTTCCCCACAACGGGACGGGGACAGGAGTAATAAATCTGTCTTAGGAAGGGTAATATCTAGTTCTCTAATAATATTCTAATTTTAATACGCTAATCGTCTAATTTTAATAATTCTAATAATTATTTGCAAATCATTACATCATAAATGACTGATTTCGAGAAAATACCAAATTGAACGAGATTCCAGAGACTATACTCATACTAGCAATAAATGTTACACTGATTGAAAAAATTTGATTTTATAAAAACGTTATTACTCTTGTAGAGTTTTGAATTATCTTTAAATGTGAAAGAAAGTCTGAAGAACTATAGTTTTAGATTTAAAATCTTAAAATGTAATTCAAATTAAGGTTGTATGGTCACACTATATCAAAAACAATAAGGGGCAAAGAGTTAAAGTAATTCCAATAAAAATCATGTGCAGCCTGGCAAGCGCTTTATTCTATTCCGGTAGCTTTCAATCAATTCTTCAAAATAAATGGTACATTGATAATTTCGTTTCAAGCAAGTAGATTGCTACAGTTGACGATCAGATTGCTCTATCGTGCCTCATAGTGAATGAATTGTTATTGGATATAGATATGATCATTGGCATTGTCACAATTGTGAAAATGGACAGAATTCACATCACCAGGGACAGAGTAACGTTCGGAAACTCAATATCGTTGCAGCTCAAGTGCTTCATAGCGATCACATTGATGACGATAATTTTTATACTAAAGTCGATGAAATAAAGTGGACAGAGTGATGTAAATGGTCAGAAGGGTCACCTATACTACTTGAAAGAGCAGATGCGCACAAACCTCGAAAACTAAATGTATATTAGGATTTCAAATGTTTGGCTTCGAGAATACGAGGGACCGCAATGCGGATTAATACCCATGTTCAACCAGTAATGCATTTCTGTAAATTAAATTAATCCACTGAATGTTACACATGGGACCGTAATATTTACTTGCAAACAATCCGTCAATGGCAACATGTAGGAAAAAGATAGTTCTTGTTAATTCGAGTTAAAACTTCCATGATTAGATAAAAATTATAAATATCACAAATTTAAATTCTTTTAGAAAACTGTCGTTCTGGGTATATTTAAACAACTCTATTTTGAGAATTCCATATCGTTATTAAGTTATTTAAAATTAATTATTTATAAATTTCAGTTTTAATATTTACACTTACACTTCTCAATTTGTGTAACACCTAACCGATTGATAAAACCTTATGGCGCTATCAAATGGTACAACATACGAGAAAAACCTATTGCCTCTCAGAAGTGTACAATGATAACAATGCACCGTGGATATTTAGCTTGAAAATTTTTTTTTCTAGGGGGGTAATTTTTTTTAATTGCTCAAATTTTAAAAAATTTTAACTTCTCGATTAAAAAGCTTAAAAATAAAAATGGTCTCAAATCGCCTACGATTGGTCACACTATAGTGAGGGGGCATTTTTGATTCTGGATTAAAAAGCCTAAAAAATAATTCCTTGAATAAAAAGCCTAAGTATTTTTTCACACTTAAAAAGACTAAAAATAAAAATTAGCTTGGAACGCCTAAAAATAAATTTAAGATAAAAAAGTCAAAGTATTTTTTTAATTTTTTATGCAATGAGTACTAAATCCCGTGGATATTTGGCTTCAAATATATATTAATTTAGTTATTTGTTTCACTTAATTAATTTTTTATTATTAATTTTAATTGTTTTTAATGAAATGAATTTATAATTAAATTAATTAATTATTTATTTTTACTTTATATTATTTTATTTTTTATTATTATTATTTTTAATTATTATTATTAATATTATTAATTAAAAGATACCGCAAAAAAAAAACTCTTCGTACGATATATTTCGACAGCATAATTGTCATCTTCAGGTACACAAAACCAACTAAAAATATTATGAATTAATTTTTTTATAATATAAATTTTATTTTCTAATAAACAAACATTTAAAAAATATTCAAATACTTTTAACTAATTTTAAAATGTTATTTATATAAATATTATAATTTTAAAAAATTAATGTAATTTATAAATTAAATTATTTTAATAATATTAAAAAGTATTTTTAAAAAAAATAATACATAAACATGATTTAACATACTTAAACTATATAAAAACTCTTAAAACCTTCGTAGTCATAGCACTTTGCACAATAATCTTTTGGTCCAATGACATTATCAGCAATGCTTCACATATCACGCGTTCCCAATAATTATTAAAAATTTTCAACAAAATTCTAAAATCAGACATTCCTATTTCACTTTTACAGCCTCTATTGTGCTCACTAATATTGGTCAAACCCTTCAATCGACAATGCTCTAGAACTCCAATACAGAGATGACGGGAAGTCTCTCCAATGTATGTGGCATTATACCTATTACATGTAAATTGATAAACGAGAAGATGACAGTTATGCTGTCGAAATATATCGTACGAAGAGTTTTTGTATTGGCGTTATCTTTTAATTCAATCGTTGCCTAAAATTTATTTATAAAAAAAATATTATTATTATTTATTTGAATGATTTTTCTTCATAGAAAATAATAATTTTTTGAAAAAGTCTAAGATTAAATTTACATTGTAAAAATTTATAAAAATTATTTACTAAAAAAAATTATTCCTCAATAAAAACTTCTAATAAAAATGCATACAATTATATTTCTTGATTTAAAAACATTTCAAACTTTAATGAAATTTAAGAATAATTTTTCAATGTAAAATAGTTTACTGATAAAAATAAATTCTCGAACAAAAAGCATATAAATTTATTTTTGATAAAATTGGTATGGAAATTATGATATTTTTGAATTGAAGTCTTAAATGTCAATTTAAATAGAAATTTATACTCTTAATGAAAAACATGAAATTACATTGGTTCACAATATTTTCTAAATATGATTTTTATAATTTTTATTTTGAATAAGAAATAAGGAGTCTTTTAAAAACACATTTAAATATTTTAAAGATCGGTATTTTCTATATTCAAATATTGTCATTGAATACTTTTTTAATTTAAAACACGTGTATATCAAAGTATTTAAAATAAATTATAGTAAAATCAAGTAAACTAAGGTAAATTAAATTAAATTAGATTCTATAAAAGGCAATAATCGTAAATAATAAGTTGATTGCATAAGTTGAAACTTAAGTTTTTATCGACAACTTTTTATAAGTTAAACGTTTTAAATATGCGATTTTTTAAAGTAATTAATTTTAAATACACCTTAAAGTGAAAATTAAATGATATTAATAATAATAATAAATTCATCTACAATCACATAAGCATTAAAAGTTAATCCATTAACTATTAACTAAACAAATAGATATCAATATTAAGTTACTGACTAGATTTAGTTGGAATAGAACATTTAAAATGACATAAAAATTTATTTAATAAAAATCTTCATAGTTAATTTTTATGTCAAGTAGATTTTTACAGTAATTTAGAGTGATATTTAATTTGAGTTTAAATTTTATAATACAGGTAACCCTCGATTAACACGATAGTTTGATTCCAAGAATACTCCGTGCTAATTAAAATCGTGTTAATCGAGACCGTGTTAATTAAGGGTTTTCATCAATTTTGAAGCCGTGTAAAATCAAAACCGTGCTAAAAAATATCGTACTAGACAAGGGTGTGCCGCGATATTTTAACCGTGTTAAAGCGAAATCGTGTTATTCAAGTACCGTGTTAATCGAGGGTTACCTGTACTTCAAAGAAAATTGATTTTTATTGGTAAAATTCTGATTTTCATGATTATTTTAAGGAATTGAATACATAGTTTACCTGATCCAAATGATGTAATTTAAATGGTGTCTGGGTGGGTTAATTTCGTTAGATATAAATTTCTAAAAGAATAAATTAAATTTACTTTTTGAATATATTTTATATTTACTTTATTAGATTTTATTCATTTTAGAGAACCTTAATGTTTTCTATTGATTTTTATCAGATATAATAAAATTTAATGATTTATTATTATTCTAGAATAAATTCAAATGAAAAGAAATGTTAGTAATTTCAGAAACAATAAGTTTCTTTATAATTAAATAGAATTGATTTAGAAATATTTTGAATAAAAGTTAATTTTCATGAAGTAGGTTATGGCATTTTTAATAATTTGAATATATTTAGTTTTATATTAAAGACGTGTTAATTTCATGTATTATTTGATAATTGTTGAGTCAAATGAAACATATTTTAAGATAGTTATTCACTAATCTTGAACAATTTTAACTTATAGATTTTGATATTTTTAATGTAATTTTATGTTTTATTTTAAAATTCAAATTATCTTATTAAAAATGGTACTTCTAGTTTATCAAAGTTTTTCAGAGGTTTTAATATCAACATATTTTACAATAAATTAAAATCATTTTTCATGAAAACGTGTTGAGATTTAATTTTAATGATTATATCAAACCTTATTAAACGTTAATGGTTTCAGTCAATTTTTTAAATGGTTTTGGGATAAATTAAGTAAAACTTAGAAAGTATTTGATTTTATAGTGAAATATTTGATATTTTTAGAGTGATTCTTTAAGACCAAGGATCAGCAGTTAATCTGCATTTAAGATGCTATTGATTTCATGGGTTATGGGTAAAAGAATTATTTGCATTTAGAGTAATATTTAAGATTACTCATTGGTTATTGGTATACTTTATGAATATCGATAACAGTTTTATAATATTTTAAAGAAAATTGATTTTTAATCGTAAAATTCAGATTTTATGACAATTTTAAGGGAATTCAATCAGTTGAGTACCCGTTTTACATATGGGAAATATGATCCAAATGATGGATTTTTATGGGTATTTTAAGTTATTTATTCGGTTGAATTATGGGCGATATATCTGAAAACAATGAATATAGTTGGTAGAAATATTTAAAGGAAAATAATTGGTTACATTTTATTATTTTAAAGGGGGTTTAATCGATGGACATATTTGAGTTGAGTAAATATTTTTAAGGTGATATAATAGTTGAATATTGGCTTTCAAAGGGTAAGTATTATCTAAATGAGAGATTTTTATGAAAAATAATGAATAAATAAGATAGAAATATATAAGAGGAAATGTTTGCTAAAGTTTTATTATTAGGGTAGGGGATCATGTCGGTCGAATATCGGTGTTTTAATGGTAAATATTATCTAGAATATAGAGAATTTTACTGAAAAATCATGAATATTGTTTATAGAATTAATAAGATACAAATTTTTAATTAGAAATGATTGGTTAATTTTTATGATCATAGTAGGGGTTCTTATCGGTTGAATATCAGCGTTCTAAGGGTAAATATTATTTAAATGGTAGATTTTTATGAAAAATAATGAATATCGTTTATAGAATTAATAAGAATTAATATTTAAGTTGAAATGATTGGTTAATTTTATGATCACAGTAGAGGATTTATTCGGCTGAATATTGATTTCTAAAAGAATATCGAGTTGGTATGTTTAATGACAAATAACGAAAAAGGATTATAAAAATATTTGAAGGAAAATAATTGGTTAAGAATTTTATTTGAGGAAATAATCAATTAAGAACAAGTTTATATATCATAGTAAAGGGTCGAGTTTGTTGAATATTGAATTGTAAAATTTACATAATATCTAAATCGGTAATTTTTATTGAAAATAAGTAGGGTAGAAAAATTTAAAGACATATCATTGGTTAATTTTTATGATATTTTTAAAGGTAATTTAGTTTAATATCAGTTTAATATTCAGTTTAATATCAGCAATCAAAGGGTAAGAATTGCTTTAGTGAAAGATATTTTATAAAATTAAGGAATATAGTTAATATAATCAACAAATTATAAATATTTAAGGAATAAATGATCGATTAAGTTTGATGATAATAATATAGTCGGTTGAATATTTAGGATTCTTTAAAAAAATTGATTAAAGGTTTAGCAGAGTATATCAATAAAAATTATGTTAATTGTTATGAAATCTGAATAAAATTGAAAAAAAATATTTGATGAGTTCAATTTAAAGAAATTGATTCAAGTAATTATTCATATAATTAAACTTTATTAAAATATTTCAATTGATTAAAATTTTATTAGTATTTAGGATTCTTTTGATAATTACATTTTTGCGAGTATTTTGCTTAATTTTAACTCAAGAATTTAGTATTTATTGGAAAATATACCAATTAATCACTAAGTCAATTACTAACTTTTAAATAAATTTCAATAAGTATCTAACAATTTGTTGAAGAATTCCTATTTATTCAACATTTATCAAATTAAATCAGTTATTTATTCAA
The DNA here is from genome assembly GCA_022537955.1 of Schmidtea mediterranea. Classification (NCBI taxonomy): domain Eukaryota; kingdom Metazoa; phylum Platyhelminthes; order Tricladida; family Dugesiidae; genus Schmidtea; species Schmidtea mediterranea. The sequence goes on from CM039680.1 coordinate 165,154,039, forward strand.
AGATTTCACCATAACATGAAACAAAAGTTTACTAGTATTTAAATTTCTTTTGTTAATCACATTGTACTGACATCCTTATGAGTAATCTTAATATCTAGCATCATTTACTTAATTTTAATTCCAGAATTTACTATTTATTGGAAAATTTCCCAATTAATTATTTAGTCAATTTACTAACATTTAAATATAGTTCATTAAATAAGTATCTTAACAACTTGTTGAAGAATTTCTTTTTATTGAACATTTATCAAAGAAAAATCAAATTTTTTAATCAGTGATTTATCAGTGATTTCATTTTAACATGTAACAAATTTATTTAAAAAACAACACTTAATTAAAACTTGTTAAAAATCATTTCTATTTCAACCACTATTGTGTAAGGGATATGATAAATTTAATCAAAAACTTAGCATATTTTAACATTCACTACTTACAAAATAACCAATTAAAGCGAGCAGATTGAAAATTCAATTAAATTTATCCATAAGTTTAAAAATATGATATAGGTAATAACAATTTTATACAAATAATTTTTTAACAATAATTAGTACAATAAATAATTTAATCGAATTTAGAAAAAATATATGATTGATTTAACAAAATTTAATGGGTTAAATTTATAATAATTGAGGAATAATTAAAGTTGGTAATATTTAAGAATTATACAAAACCACTTGAAAATATTAAAATATTTCAAAATTCTTTTGAAAAATAAATCAAATTTATGATTTAATTACTAAATAATCTTAATGTTGGCTTGAAATTTATTAGATAAAATATACGTATTTGCGATTTAATGGGTTTATACCATTTAAATAATTATCAAACTAAGATCAATTGAATACAATCGTTATCCGATTACAAAAACTTGTTGACAGCCTTATTTAGCTTAGTTAAAATCATTGAAAAAGACAATGAAAATTTTTATTAAATAAATTTTAGTTATTTTTCCTCTTGTATGCATTTGATTATTTTCAATTTTCAATTCCTACTAAATCTAGTCAGTAACTTAATATTGATGTCTATTTGTTTAGTTAATAGTTAATGGATTAACTTTTAATGATTATGTGATTGTAGATGAATTTATTATTATTATTATTTAATTTTCACTTTAAGATGTATTTAAAATATCACATATTAAAAACCTTTAACTTATAAAAATTTGTCGATAAAAACTTAAGTTTCAACTTATGCAATCAACTTATTATTTACAATTATTGCCTTTTATAGAATCTAATTTAATTTAATTTACCTTAGTTTACTTGATTTTACTATAATCTATTTTAAATACTTTGATATACACGTGTTTTAAATTAAAAAAGTATTCAATGACAATATTTTAAATAAATATTGTGTAACAGTGTTTTTTGCTAACAATTATAATATAATAATAAACGAGCTTTTAGTTTAGATTAATTTATATGTATATATATATATTATATGACTTTCAATATTCAATTTTAAATAATCTTATTTTTGGGTATCTCCAGAAAAAAAGTTGATCTAGTCAAAATTAATTAGAAACAAATAATAAATCTAAAACCAATAAGTATTACAAAACACCTTTTTGATTTACTGGATTAAAAATGCATGAATTTCTGTTTGAAGAGATAACATCTCCGGATACAGATTTACCACTATATTTTTTTACTACATTGGCATCATAAAATCGTTTAAACCACTGTGAAAACAATAAATGATCCTGAAATCGACCTCTTAATAAATTCATTATTGGAATGTCCTTAAATTATTAAAATATTGGTTTTTATAATTTAATTTTAAGGATATTTACTTTCTCTATTCCACACTTTCTAAATGCATTTTGTAACATTTTGTAATTATTGAGCATTTCATGCTCCAATTTTGCTTCTTGTTTGACTTTCCGTACAATTAAACATCCTAAATATCAGCATTTATTTAGGCGGTAGAAAATGATCATTTTTATAAATTAAAACAAAAATTATTAAAATATATTTATTCCTATTAAGGTCGGTGCATTTTTTCTACGAGGTCTAGTTTGAATTTCAATTCTTCCTGTTGATGACAGTGAATCTGTCGAAATACATTGCTATATAAAATGTTGGATTGGTATATTAATCTATAACTTCCTCTACTGTCAAAGAGGGTATCGGTGAAGAATTATGATCTAATGAAATGTTTTCAATGTGATCTCTAGTTGGAGATCTGAAGATAAATCTTTAAAATATAAAAGTTTTTTGTAGAAAACTTTGATCTTTGATTTAGTTACTATGGTTATAATAGGGGTTTCAAGGAAGTAATGTCGTATGACAGTTTTAAAATCTTTCAAATAAACTTGTCATTACGGAAATTTTTAATTTAAAAATTTGATCATTATTAAAAAATGTTTAGATTGTCATAGATTATCATAAGTTACCCCACAAATTAAAGAAAAAAATTATATCTATATATATATATATATATACAGTGATGAGCTGCCAAAATTTTAACAACCGGTTCTCTCAAAACTAAAAACTAACAAAAATTTTTTTTTAATAGAAGATCGTTTTATTTGAATAGAATTAATTTTTTTATTTATTTGATTAGCCTCTGCTGAAATTATATATTATTATAACAATTTCCAAATAAGTTCATTATTTTCATTAATATTTTTTTGCTTCATTTCGAACCCTGATATCATCAGCTGAATTATGATTCCTTAACCAAGTTTTAACATATTCTTCAACATTCTACCTGTCAAGTGGTGGTCCAACTATATTAACAGTCATTAAACTAAAAATATATTCTACCGAAAGATTAGCTCTTTTCTTTTCACATATTATATTCATTAATGAAAGCCCTCGTTCGGCCTCTGCTGAACTTATAGCAATAGTATTAATTTTATTTTTAGCTTTTTGAATTGTATGTATTACGGAGTTTTTTCCTTCAACTATGTTTTGTACACAATCTCTGAAATCGTTTATGGGAATTTCGTACCTGATTATTTCATTCAAATTTCTCAATTTTTCTTCTCAATAAATCCACGGGCATGTAACTTCTTCCAAATTCCAATCACTTCCTTCTAGTAAATTAAATAATTCAACTACATCGTTTTTTTCTCATTTTTGTTCATTTTTATGTGTCCACTATTTAACATTTGAGAATTCATTTTGTCAATTATTGCTTCAATAAGTTTTTTTCGTGGGAGAATTTCAATTTTTTTATTTTCTATAAAATGAATATCTGCAAATGCAGGTGATGATAACATTTCTTCAACTTTTTTTTCAAATATTCCTAAATTTTCTTTCATTTGTATCATAACATTTACAGTTCTATTTACTAGTTTGGCTGCCTTTTGTAGAGAAACAAACCTGGCTTGCAACCCGATTGATAAATAAGAAATTTCTTGAAAAATATCGGTCATGGGCGCTAAATCCTTTTAAAAATATTGATTTGCAAATAGGTTTGCCATACAAAGATATTTTGAATCTTCGGTAAAAAATTTATAAAGTGGAACATAAGCACGCGAAACAGCCAAAGCAGACCTCAAGCTATATGCTGCCCATCCTGGACCTAAAACACGGCCTATTTTGATTATTCCAATTCCCAAATCGCTTGACATATTTTTTAAAAGTAATTTATTTTTATTTTATTGAGAAACATAACATTAATTTTATGCATAAATGATTTTAAATGATTCACTTGCTTTATTTCATATATTGCATCATCCAAAACAAGCCGAAGGCGATGGTTTAAGTAATGCCAAACTATTATATAAGGGAATTCTTTTACTAATCTTGTAGTAACACGTGACTCTTGACCAAGCATTGTACTTGCACCATCAGAACAAAAACCAATGAAATTTTCTTTCAAAAATTTCATGGAAAAGCCATTTATTATTAAAGTTTGCAGCAGGATATTAAAAATATGCTCAGCGGTTTGGGATTCTAAATGAACTAAATCCAAAAAAAGTAGGGTTTTCTAGCTCCATTTCAAACTTCAAAAAAATGACTAGGACAGATTTACTAGATATAGTTGAGGCTTCATCAATGATTACGCAGATTTTTGAATTGGATATAATTATTTTTTCAACAATTCTTTTTTTCATTTGCTTTGCTATATGTTCTGCAATTCTAATTGCAGTAAATCTAGAATGTAGCGAAATTCCAATATCTATCCAATTTTTCAACTGAAGTTTAACTTCTGCTTCCATATCTGAAAGCGGTCTATTTCTTTTTTTTAAGCTGTAAACAATATTGAAAATTTTATTGGTATTAGTCATATTTTTGTCATTCATTGAATTGATGACTTTGGATAGTTCATTTCTTTTTTTAGTTCAAGCATTTTTAAAACCAATAAATGTGTTTTTGATTGGAAATGTTCAGAAATGTTTTTCCTTAATGAAGCCTGCTGAATAGATTTCGTTGTTCCCGATGGTTGAACTTCAAAATTTCGCCATACTTGCGAAATGTGAATGTTCTGTTCTGTACAAATACACAAATTATCGAATGAGGAGCATTTTCTACATTCAAGTCTTTTATTTTTGATGTTCAAACCATCGTTTTTATTCTGAAATAGCTTTAATTGATCACCATTCCATAAATCTGGAAAAATATTTACAGTGAATTTAACTTTTTCGGGATTGGCTGATAAAATTGTTGAGCAAGATTCCTGGCATACTGAATTTGAAATATTTTCCTCTTCTTCATCGTCTTTTATTTTTTTATTAAAATAATCACAAATATTACTATTGCGTTTCAATATTTTGTAAATGAAAGGGCTACAAAATATTTAGATATAAACTAGAAAGCATAAGTGTACTCACAATATAATTATAACTGGAAATCGTATTTCTATAGATACATATTATAAACCTATTTAATCGAAATAATAAATAGTTTTTGTAATAAATAATAGATTTTATTAATTTAAAATTTAATTTATTCTGAAATAACAACCGGTTCGATTAACTATTAAAAAATTTAAAAACTGGTTCTATAGAACCGATGCGAACCGGCTACAGCTCATCACTGGTATATATACTTTTTATTGAACTAAATTCGCTTTAGATATATAAAATATATATAAATAAATAATTTTTTAAAAAATAAATAAATAGTTAATAAATAATTAAATAAAAATGATTAAAATATATAAATTAATAAAAATCAAAAAAGTCAATAAATTTAAATACATAATATCACACATTATAATCTAATAAGTAGTATGGGGTGTACCAAAAAGTGTGCCAGGTATGACACATGTCACTACTTTGAATACCTAAAAATATTTCAAAATATTTTATTTTCAATGCTTTCTTCTATATTTTCCATAATTTCTGGTAATCTATCATCATTTTCAAAATTTCTAAAAGTTTTTTTTTCAGATTTATTTTTTTGCATTTTGATATTTATCTTCTGTAACTTCTTCCCAGGTAGGTTGTAAATTCATATGTGGTTTCCAAAACTTCTAAAGAAGTTGCAAAATTATATGGAATATTTCTTTTGAGTCAACTATAGTTCCATCGAATACCGATTTTGTTAAGGATAGATTGTTCAATGTCTTTACAGCTCCACTCCAGTTACTTTTGTTCAATGAATTACATAAAAATAAGGGTGTTTCATTACAATTTCTTCTGTATCCACAAGATTTTGGTTATTATAAATCATTACATTAATTGCCAGACCATGATTTTTCTTCTTAAAAATCGGGATATTACACAGTTTCATTGGCATATCATTATAATTGCATACTAATTCCTTCATATACTGTAAATATTTTCTTAATATATCTCTATCTTTCTTGATTTTATCAGATTTCAATACATCTAAAATACTGTATATGAAACATAAATTATCTTTATTTTGCACGTTAACCTTTTTGCCTATTAATCCTTCAGGTGTGGAATATAACTATGTCCAGATAATCTAGATATATTAAAGACCTTTGTTATTTTAAAATTTAATTCTAGTATTTGGTTTATTTTCCAACTACTTCCTAATTTTCTTCTCTCAATAATTTTTTCATTTAATTTCTTTAGGCTCCTATTTATTCGCTATGTATTTTTTACTAAACGCTATGTATTTTATTAGTGCCTTTATGTATTTTTTTCTAAGTAAATATTTATAAAATGCTAAGTATTATATTAATTATATAAGTAAAAAAATAGAATTCATTAGGTATTTAATTATTTTATTATAAGTAATATTTTTAATTTTTATAAGTAAAAAAATACAAAAACTAAGTAAAGCAATGAAAAATTCATAAGAATAAACAAAAAGTGACACAATAAAAAAATCCATAAAAATACAAAGACTATTTCACAAAGACTATTATAAAAATATTTGAAATTATTGTTTTAATAAGGCTTTTTTAGCTTTAGTTGGTCTTCCTTTTGGTAGTTTACTTCCAATAGAAGTATTCTTAGCTACTGCCGGTACTTTGCAATATTTAAGTCTGATTGAAATGCCGACATGCTTGAAATAATTTTTTTTAAAAATTCTGGACAATTGCACTGACCGTCGGCCCTATTGGCTTTATCGTTTGGTAAATTAATGCGCCAGACAGTAAAAGCTCGCTTCGTAAATTGATCGAATGTTGTCAAGCACATTTTTTCAACTTTGTCAATGTCTTCTTGAGTTATAGTTGCGTCACTAGCTGAAACATAGCAGTTTGTCGACTGTTCTTGGGGCACCGAAAGAATTGCTTTGCTTTCTTTAGCCCATTGATAAGACTGTGTCCATTAATGCTGTGTCGATTGATTGTTTTGTAATAAACTCCTTCAGACTTCGAGGATATGCTAGTGACCACTTTTTAACAATATCTAAAGCTTGTTTTCTAAATCTAGATAATGGCGTGTGCTCTCTAATAGTTTCTTCGTCTTTAAGAACTCGATTATTTGACTCTAGATTATTGTTATTACTTGGCGTGAAGGGCATGTATCCTTCATACCAAGTATTGTATGTCGTAAGCCACATCATATTCATATAGTCTAAAAACTCAGTCGTTTTTTTTGTCTCCATTTTTTAACAAATAGAGAACTTGCTTTTTCAAAAATGACTTGGCTTTGTGACAATTGAAGTTGATCTACATCTTAAATTAAGTCGTTTTGATTTTCTTTAGCTACTAAAGACTCGATTTTTTTGACACAATTTCTACGCATATGTGCCCAACAGATCACAATTTCATTTTTATTAAAAACTTGTGAATAAGCTTTAAGTATAGCGTTAGAAGCATCAGAAATCAATACACGAGGATTGAATAATGATGCATTTATTTTTTTCAAGCCAATATTGATACTTGAAAAAATAAAATTAAAATCAGCAGTTTTTTCATTGGTACATATACCTAGGCCAAATGAATGAAAATGCCTATCTAAATCGGTTGTACCAATGATTAAAATTGGATAGCCCTGCCAAACCAGTTTATAAGTTGCATCAGCATTTAAAATTGTTGACGCTGAGGCTAGCTTAAGTAATCTTATTGTACTTATAAAAAATCTAAATTTAGAGCCTTCATCTTCATCGCTTTCTTCATTACTCTCTTCACACTCATATTCATCGGCATAAGTTATTTTATAATTGACTAAAAAGGTTTCATCTTCTAACTCTGGTATAGAAGATGATGATTGAAGCCAATTTTCAAGCTCACCTAAACTTATTACTGGTGGCCCGTAAACTTCATTTCTAATCTTGTTTAATTGATTTCTTAATTGTATAGTAGTAGGAACAGGCTTTATACCTCGTTCATGAAAGATTTCTAACATTCTCTTAGGTTTTATTTTAACCTTAAATAACTCTTTAATTAGTTCTTTAGCTTCGTTAGATATTGCAGATTTAGACATGTTTTCTTCATGCTTATGCTCAGCTTCTGCCCTAAAAAGAATAACTTCGTCTGATCTTGAGTCGTAAAGTAAATGTAATGCAGAATCACATTGCTTGTCTTTAAATTTAACTTGATTGCATCGATAGTAAACTTTTTTACCATCTTCAGTTTTGTTGGAATAAGAGTAACTCCATATCTTCTCTTCTTTAATTGCATTTTTTGCTTCTTCAGCACTTTTAAATACTTTTTCATGAGTCCAAACTTTGGACACTTTTTTGGCTCGTGGTTTCTTTAAACTTGTAACTTCAACATCAAACTCAAGATCAGATTAATAATCTTTAACTTCTGCAAAATTATTAGCCATTATAAGTTTAGTATTTGTTTTAATTTTGTTTATAATAAATAAAGACTATACGTAGAAAAACATACCGCTTTATTGAAAGTTTGTAATAATTGTCGAAAAAAAATAAGATCTAAGAACATCTTAGAAAAAATTAAGATTTATTGATGAATTTTATTAATTGACATATCGTTTTTTTTATTTTACTTATAACTTGTTTTCTTGACTTGGAATTTATTTATTTTACATAGTTTTTAATTAATTATTTAGCGAATGTATTAAATATCTAGAATTAATTAATTAACATAGAAGTGTTTTACTCTACTGATACTGTGTATTTATCTACATAGAAAGTGTTTATAAAATACATAGCGTTTAGTAAAAAATACATAGCGAATAAATAGTTCTCATTTCTTTATACCATCTTCAAGGAAAGTAATAGTCATAGGAGCAGTGCGATTCCATTTACAAACTATTTTGGTTTCTTCATCTTTTTCAAATTCCACTTGGATTCTAAATTGAACTTTCAAATTTTTCATTTTGAATTTTTTAAAATTTTTCCAAAAAATAAGATTGAAGCACTATTTCCTTAACGTTATATCTATCGATATCCACTTTTATAATTCGATGTGAGCGTAATAAGTCGTACTCAATTACTGGTTCAACAATAATGTCACTAAATCCCTGTCCGATTTGAATACTATCTTTTATAATTATTTTTTCCAATATTTCCGATGTGATGGTATAATATCTTTATACCAGACTTTTAAATAAAGACATTTATCATCATTAGATTGGATCAAATGCGCTCTATGATCATTAAAAAGTTTAGGGTAATGGTTAGAAGTCTGGGTCTGACATACAGGACATATATAATAATTTATTATTTGATAATATTTCATCATTATATTAGGATATTTATAATCATGAGTCGTAGATTGGCAGTAATTCGGGTAAAGTTTGCCTTATTTATTAAAAAAATTAATCATTAATTCAAATTTGTGTAAATAATCAAATTATTAAAAATATTTAAAGAAATTTTGCTTAAAAAGTAATTATTTAAATTAAATAACTTACTAAATAAATAAATTATTTTACTCTATTATTTGAAATTATAAAAATATTATTATTAAGTTATTTAATTTAATTAAATTTTTTTAAATTAATTGTTAGTAGTTTATTAATTGGTGTAATTTATTCATAATTTAATAAAATATTTATTTAAACACAAGTAAATTTAAAAATTTAAAAATTATTACTTATTCATTTACAAAATTGATTATTTAATTGCAAATAATAAATAAAATGATATTTACATCAGTCATTTATAATCATAGATGACGAAATGGTTTTAGAATCATCATACAGATATAAGAATTAAAAAACTTGAAAAAGACTGTGCCGAAAATTCGTGAATAACATAAATAAATCTGGTTCATAGTCAAATTTTGTAGAAAATACAATGGCTTTTATAAATCAAAAGAAATCGGAGGTGAAAAACAAAAAAAGTCTTTATAATAAATTAATATTATTATGCATAATTAAATAAAAGTAAATTTACCAAGTTTTTGAACAAGTTCACCGGCATTCACAACATTTTTGATAGAGCTCATTTTTAAAAGTTAGGCTGTTAATAATAATGACTAAATTATGAAAGCATTTGGTTTATATACTAAATGATTACACACATTAACCCAGTGTTGTCTAAGGTGTACCGCAAAAAAATCTGCAAAATTTTAAAATTACTAAGGTTTAAGTACTTTAAGTTGTATATAAAAATAAATATATACTTGTTTTTTTCCTTCACAATGGTAGCTAGAAATGAATTTAAATTGAATTTTTAAGTGTGTGTTGTATTGATCCACTTTTGTCGTTCATGTTGATAGAACTCGTGATTTAATTTTTCCAACTTAAAATTTGGAAATTTCACTGTTTGTGATTAAAGTAACAAAATTTCCTGATATTGTTAATTTAAATATTAAAATTTAGTAAATACCATGGACAAATTCTTGTAAAGAAAACAAGTGTATTGTTTTTTCTTATAAAATATTTTAATTTTTTTCAAAAGAGCGGTGATCGATTTTTGGTTAATTTAGTGTGCCGTGCACGATTTTCAGTTGGACAACACTTCATTAACCAATCAAAATTGAGTAAGAGGTAGGAAATTATTTTGAATCAATCAATCAAATTTGAGTAAGATTAGAAAATTACTTAGATGCAATCACGCACATATGTTTAAACACACATACATTATGTTACTCATACAGCTATCACACACAAATGTATGTTATTAACCTATCAAAGTCATGCATTGATATTGCATTGTTATTACAAATATTAGTAATATTACAGTGCATTGCATGAAAGTTATAAATTATTTCTTTGAAGTTTAACAAATTAATAACTTATTTCATCAAATTCTAACAAAAATAAGAAATTATTTCAGTGAATTGCACCAAATTATTTAAATATTACAACACTTAATAAAATATTTCATCAAATTCTAACAAAATAAAAAAATATTGCATTGTATTGTAACAAATTACTAAATTATTTCATTAAATTGTAATGGCTCTATGAAATATTGCAATCAAGTTATAATATATTTCTTCAAATTTAATCACAATAATAAATTATTTCATCAAGTTGTAACAAATTAGAAAATATTACAGTTAATTGCAGCAAAGTACTTAAATATTGCAGCAATTAATAAAATATTTCATTAAATTGCAACGAAGTTATAAAACATTGCAGTCAATTGTGTTGAAAAGATAAATTATTAAATCAAATTACGGTCAAGTTATAACATATTTATTCGTATTGTAACAAATTATTTCGTCAAATTGAATCAAAGTTATAAAACATTACAGTGGATTAAACATTATAACAAATTGATAAATTATTTCATTGTAATACGATGTAGAATTAGTAAAATGTATAATTAATAACAAATCATATGTTTAGCACACACAAAACACACTATTTCAAATTTCTGATCAAGGCACAATATAAAGAATTAAATTTTACATACATTTTATCACAACAGAAACTCTATAAAAGTTAGTTAAATAGGTAAAAAGTGCAAATTTTATAACAAAGCACGTGTGTAGCACACATACTACACTATTTCAAATTTCGAATATAGCCATCTTGCAGATATATGGTAGATACCTTCACTTTACATAAAAAATGATTAGAAGAAAAAAACGGGATAGTGTGTATTAATCTGCACTCCAGATAGTTCGATTTTTGGAAAAAGGTAAGTAGGTGGAAATTTCACAGTTTCTCACCAAACATTAATATCGTGATAAATACAATATTTGGGTAAAAATTCTACATATAGAAAGTTTCCATGTATATTTTACTGTGTTTTTGTTTGTATTCGGTTTATTTTTTCTATAACTTTATCGCTTTCTATAATAAATGAGTTGATTCATTGAAAGATTAAAATTCAACATACAGGTAAGAATATGTGTTTCTATTATATGAACTTATTGATTTTAATGAATGAAAACGGTTGTATGATAACACAAGCAAAATCAATATATTGTCAACTCAGCACACAGAATTTAGAAGGACATGGAGAATGTTGGTGCAACTGCAAGAAATGCCAATAAATTTACACTTAATTTACTTAAGGGCCGTCCATAAATGACGTCACGCACATAATGGGAGGGTTCAAACATTTGTAACGAAGGAGAGGGGGTTAGGCACGGTGACATCACATATTAAATTTTGTATTTTTTTAAAAATAATTATATTCTAATTTAAGCTTTCCAGGACCTCCTTTTTAATACATATTTTCTCATACGATATTAGAGTGCAGCATTACACTAAATATATACTAAAATGTCAATAAAGTGATTTGAAACATGTTCATTTTCATATATGAAATAAGGCTTTTTATGGGGGAACAAAGATTTGTGACGCCATATTTGAGGGGGGTCTAACGTTTTGTGACGATGTGTAACGAAAGGGAGGGAGGGTGTCAAAATCGCGTGACGTTATTTATAGAAGGCCCCTTCACTAAATCTTAAATTAAAACATGCCTAGAATTGATTATTGATGATGTAAGCATTATTATTATTGAGAAAAAGTCTGATTTTCGAGTTAAATAAATATTATATCAAGCAATTTGGTCTCACCTCATGCAAATTCATAATGATAATAAAGGAAACATTAAAAAATCATTTATAAATCCTTATGAGGGGAAACTGAATTAATAGATTCAGCGGCTGCAGTAATTTCCAATTAAGATTGAAAAGAATTTACAGTAGCTATTGAATAACGGATACTTTTACGGCTGATAAAACTTGTCTGTTTTAGAAAGTACTGACTGAAAAATAATATGAAGAAAAGCATGGAAGAAATGGAAATGAAATTCAGGAAAGGAAAGTTAATTTTCCTGGAGTACAGCTGAAGAAAAGTTTTATCGGACAAAGTCAGTGGTGTTGTCGAGCCGGAACGCTCCGGAACGTCGTTCCGGTACTTCCTTTTTGGACAGAAACGCGTTCTGGAACTAAAGATGATTTCTGATAACGAGAATTGGCTGACATATTGATTTCATGTAAAATATTTATGCAATATTGTTTGAGTATCTAATATGCGTATTTTATAATTTGTTAACTAATTTTTATTAAACGTTCCTATTATTGTAATAAACATATATATATATATATATAAATTGGGGGAAACCACCCCCGTCGTTAAATTTGGGACATGAGACCGCACAGAGCGGCCGCCTACCCAGGATCGGCCCTGTCTATATAATTATATATACGCGTTCCGGTAAAAAAAAATTAGAACAACACCACTGGACAAAGTGTAATACTTAGGTACCTGAGAAATATTGAAAATCGATTTAAAATGGCACCATTGAACTAATTTCAACAAATAGTTCAAAAGAATAAGAAATCGATTCTTACTCTAACGTTTCTAGTAAATCATATAGAAATATAAATTCGAAAATCCGGGAATTATACCGAAAATTTGTCTCTAAGCTTTGCCCTCTTTCCATTAGCTTTTATTCTAAAGTTTCTTCATTGACGATTGTACATGCAAAACAACATTCAATAACATAGAAGATCTTAAACAGCTCACAACGTATGCTATATGCTCATAATGGATGCCACTGTGATAAAAATTTCATTGGATTTTTAAATGAATATAAAATTGTTAGAGACAATAGCGAATTCATTGATTACTATTAAAATTATTTTATTTTACTTTCAACATATCGGTTCAAATACCCGGCAGTACGTCACTATTGCTGAGAATTAAATTAAGAACAGTGATTAATATATCAAATTATTTTCAAATTATTCCATAAAAAATCTCCAATGAAACACTCACCGGGAAATAAAATATCCATTAGCAAGCAATAAGCTGCTCCTGAAATCAGAAACAGATAATTTTATTTAATAAAACATTAAAATATCTACCTGATGCCAAATCCTCAATTCTACGATATTGGAAATTTAAAGTGGAATTAATCCAATTAATAACTTCTTGTCTACTGATAACTTCATTGTTAGTGTTATTTTTTGGAATATTTATGCCACGAAACATAGAGTTCATGGAAATCAATTCTATTTATCTCTATCTAAATTAATAATGAAACCATTTGTTGATGAGAAAATTTTTTTTAATCAAATTATTATTAAAACCTTAAAAAAATTTGATTAATAAACATCTATAAATATTCATGTCATAATTTATTCAAAAATGATGTAATTAAACAAAACTGCACTGGAGTTTTAAAGTTTTACTTTAGTATTATTTAACATCAAAGCATTATATTTGTTATCAAAAATTGCAACCATTTATTCAGTGGTTTCCAAACTTTTTATTTATTTAATTGGCTACAAAAAATACTATATTATGTTTATACGTCTATTGGGCTTAAAGGCACAATTAATACAACAATATAAAATCATGAAAATGGCTACTGTATACATACACAAGCACCGCAAACAGATACTAAAAATCAAATAAAAAAAATAAAATAAAACTAATTAATATATAACAACAATATAAAAAACAAAATTAATAAAATCAAACGAAAGCCTACAGCAGCAGACAGAAATATATTCAATTTACAAAAACCACCCAAAACTTTACAAAAGAAGGTTTAGAAAAAATACGTGTGGAAGTGCAGACCAGAAAATAATTTCTAAATGGTCAAAAAGAATAATGACCAAAAATTATTAGCCAAAAATAAATTTTGAAAAATATAACTCAAATATTAAAAATTACAGAAAAATGAGGGAAAATTTATAAAAATATTAAAAATAAAACAAAATCATTAAAATCCCCTCAAATGGCCAAAAAAGACTCATTGTTCGCACACACCCATAAGTCAACTATAAATACAGTAGCCAAATTCATAATTGGGACACTACAAAAATTCACAAATTTTGTTAATCATTGTATGTTAATTTTGAGTAAGGAATTTTTCATTGTAATTTTCATATCAATGTATATATTTGCATTATACGTTTTGACTTTACTGTAGTTAATTTATTCTGGATGGTCGTGGTATCATTTGGTACCACTGGCGAGTCCCCATAAAATGTTATCTATAATAAATATTTTAATAGAATTTTAGAATGGCAGACTGGTAGCTCGGCTGGCGAGTTAACTTTCGGTAGTTGTAGCAGCTGGTCGCGCTACTTCTAATCCTTCGGCTGTCGGCGACGAGTTCTGATCGAAAGACGCAGGTCTCTACACACAGGGCATATTTAGATATGAACTATTGCTTCCAAATAACGACACTGACACAATAATGAGTTTAGACAACCGTTAGTCCTTCTGATGCACTTTAATTGTAGACAAAATCCAATAGACAATCTAAAAATCATACATCAACGATAAAAGGCATGGATAATAAACTCCTAAGATATTGAATTTATTAATGACAACTCCAATTGATGTGACAAATTACACAAATCAAACTAAGTTTGAATAATGAGCTAAATTCAGACACCCACTTCCAAAAATGTGACTAAAAACATGTGTCTAATACATAATTTTTATGACTATTCAACACTCTAGTTTATGAAATTAATGAAAATAGACCATCTACTGAGATAATTTCCACCTTAAAAAGTGTCCAGGTAACACTACTCAGTTCACCTGCGCACTAATTATTAGTAGGTCCATATTTTCTGTGAACTGGCTACACCAAGCTCCATTGAGATAAATTCCGCTATAATTCAAGTTGATACATAAATCAACTTGGCGGAATTTATTTTGTGAAAAAATAAATGCATTTCAGCCATTTTTTAAATGGCTGCTAAGTAAGTTATTTTTTATATAGTTATATAAATTAAAGTTAAATTTTAAGAGTTTAATTATGATTTCATAAGGAAATATGATCATAATTCAAGCTCTTAAATATAACTTTGATCAACTATTTCATATATATTGGTGGGTTTCTGGGTTTTGATATTTGGAAACTATATGGTTGTTACCCAGACAATCCCATGTAACTATCTTTCGCTTACCACTCGGCACCCGTTGCTAGGCAACGTTGGAACTGTGTTTGAGTGGGTAGATGATCCGCAAAAAGTGAGCGTTATTGCTATTGCTATAATTGACCGAACGATCCCTGGGTTCAACGAGCTGCCGATAGAAGGCCTGCGCTCGATTTAGATTCTTAGGTCCCTTACCAAAGGTATTCTTCATTTTTGCAATTACTACTGATTTCAACTTCGGAATATTTTGATTGAGTTGGGTCAGATAACACTATGAACTATTATTTATACTATTTATTAAATAACACAATATAAGGTTCGCAATTTGGATCACATTCTTCCACTTTGAGCCGCCCGACGTTTTGCGCGCTCAGCCCTTCCTGGCCGGTGCTTATTGGGTCTGTCCTTGGGTGTTGCTGTAGGTATCGTGTCTCGATAAGCCAACTGTGCCGGGACGAAGACTAATGGATAAGTTACAGCGGCCCCCTCTTGACACGCCGACAGTGCTGTTTCTAGACCCTTGATTTGTGTCTTCAGATTTTGTGTCAGTTGCCGTTCACCAGCCCATCCCTTTTGTCCGCTTCCTTCTTTTGATAAATCGTTTTCATCCTTTTCGGTTCGATCCAGGTCCCTTTGACCTGCTGGATCTCCCGAGAAATCTGTAGTAACTGCTCCTGTAGACTCCGGTTGGCAGCCCGGGCCTTGTCCAGTTCTTGTTGCAAGATGCGAAATTGACGCCATTCCATTTCTACAAATAATGAACTTTAATCATGTTAATTTCTACAGGTATGGGGAGTTTACTGTCGATTTTCTTTTTACTGGGTCGTCGTAGGGTAGTTAGGGTTTTCCGTTTGAATTATCACAAAAACAGATGTGCAATTATTGTCAAACCTTACGTAATGCAAAAGTATACGACTTGTTTACATAAGTTAAGCAACGGAAGCCCGAAATGAAAATTGACACGATTTATTTTATAAACAAAATTCATTTAAGTTATGTGTTTAATAAATGACTACAGAGTTTCTACTTCCTCTTCGTAGTAAATGGCTCTCTGGCATATGGATGGTCTCGATGAATTCCGGTGAGCTCCCTTTCCTTCCGCATCTCCCTCGGCAGGATGCGTCATGGGATTACCACGTTTATATCCGTCATTCGTTCCTGGAGCTTGGGGTCATCTAACTCATTCGACACGTTATATCGCGGGGCATACCCGTCAGTACTGGGTACGTTGGTAGTGGTCTGGAGCTCGTCAACAACATTATTTCCTGGGGGGCCTCCTTGAGGTTTACTCCTCCATCGATCTCGTTTCAGGTTTGTAGTTAACTACTATCGATATCAATTTTATTATTTTTATGCATTAATTAAACTATGCTCTGCCAAAAATTTACTCTGGTGATGATGTTTAAATTTCCCGTTTTTATCGTTATAAACGATTATGATTACACTCTTTTAATTCAAGGAAAAATTTATTTTTATATTTAAAGCTTTTTCTATAACTCCAAAGAGTTAAGTTAGGTGAGCATTATTTAAATATTTCCTACTAATTCCCACTAGAGATCTAAATCGACTAATCCTAATTTCATGATTACTATTAGTTCGGGGTTAGAACACCTGGCTACTTATTCCCTCGTGTTTGAGTATAATCTATTCTCATCATAACCATCAGAGTGCGTATTCATGGATTATCGGTTGTAGGAAACTATTCATTAACATGGAATTCATTTATTACGGTGTAATTTATAGACATCGCTTTGGCCAGTGAGATTGGAGATCCTAACGAAGATTTTAGCTTAATCCTTCCAGCTTTCAATTTCAGCTGTAACTCGATTGAATAATTTGGTACAATTGTAGTAGTACTTTACTTGCTCTCCTTGAGTTCACTAGATATCTACATTACTTATGATAATAATCTACTTTACTTTAGTTTAATAACTGCTTAGTTTAATCTAAATAGAGTTTCGAATGGATAATTAATTTGATTCTACACGGGATTCAATAACTGTAAGATTCAAAATGATACTGATACTTTTATATAGATATATTTTAATCATAATCGTTAATTTATCAAGGCTCAATTTGCTCATAAATAATAATAAATTAAAAACGTTTAAGTTATCATGCTGATAGTTTAGCAAGTACAATAGTAATTTACTTTATTTTTTCTTTTTCCATTATAGTCGTAAATTGAAAAACAAATCCCAAGTTCAAAAGAAATGTATTCAACACCATTGAGGATCTGTCTGAAGCGACTCCTGACCTTTACCAACGACTTACAAATATCAGGTAGGGTGTCTGTAGTCACTGGGGCTATTTAACTAATGGTTGGTCATTTGGTAACTTATTGAGTGGGTAAGTCCGCATTACATTCTCTTTCTTATTTTTATTATTTATTTAGTTGTAGGATATGTTAACATTTATCGAAAACAATACGAATTGACAGATTCAACCAGTGTATTTATGATATTTAGCAATAAACTGTCATGGTTTTCTGATTAGGTTCATTAGCGGTTGTTTCCGGGAATGGTTCGCTGGTTGGATCATGTTTGCACTAAGACTCGGAAATTACATTAATATTAAGAAAACGCAAACTTGGATAATTACCTGAATGTGCAAGTCCACTGACGCTCGCGGTGTTGGGTTCCTTGTACCCGTGGTGCTCTCTTGAAGTTTGTGCTTGTTTTCAGGACATGTCAGTAATGAATTGGAATGAAAGTTTTTCGTCCGAGCCAGTTCTTATACTGGATTGTATGTCTAATGGGGCAGGAATTTGTGACCTGTGCACACCTTCTCTACCGCTCGTCGGTGTGCGTATTTGTCGTCACTATTTGTCAGACTATGCATGTGACTGTTGCAGATTTCATGCGAATACACCTCGATGGGTTAATTTCACGGTTGGTTTTCTTTAATCGTTTTATTTATAATTATTGATCTACTAGTGTATAAATGCCGAAGTGGATGTGTAGTAGGTATTTATTCTCAACGATTCTATTCACTTTGTTATTTTGATTTTTGTCCAGCTATTTCCGGTTTATTTGTTAATTACTATTCAGGCTACTCCGTTAGGTCAATTCAATGGTAGATGTTCGTCGGCAATTTAATCTGATGACCCGTTAAATTTTTTGCCTTTCAAAGTCTCGGTTTACTGGAGCCGGAGTTTGGTGGGAAAATTCGTCATGGTGGAATTTCAATTATTCGGAAAAATATTTTATTTGTTACTGGTAGACATTGCCAAATAAAATCGTGCCAAGAGTTTGGTGGGGAATTCGTCATGGCAGCATTTCAATTATTCGGGATAATTTTAACTTATTACTGGTGAACCAAAAAAAATAATAAAAATTTTGAACCTGTCGTTCGTTATCATTTTTGGGAATAATTTTATTGGAGGGAATCGCTGGAATTGTTTACTTATTTTTGGTCGAGTGGTGGGTATCTTTACGTTGGAATGTTGTTTGGCGATTCATAGGTTTCACTAACTTTCATTTATTTATTTTTGGTATTCTTTCGATAATAGTTTTATTTATCCCATTAAATATTGATGGTATTGGCGGTTGTCGTACTGCTCTTCTCGTAAGTTTGAATTTTTTCGCTACGAACTTTTATATCGCATTGAGGAATGATGGGTTTATTATGTCATGGGGTATTGACCGGAATTATTTCCTAGTGGGACATCGTCTCGACATTTGGTTGTTAAACTGCTGTTTAGTGTGGATAAAATGCTATGATAAGTTGTTCATTTACGTGGAAATTAAAATTTGGATTTATTTTATTTTAATTATGATTTATTTCATTGGGAATCTTTACGTTTACATCTACTTGCATGAAGGATTACATTTCGAATTTTTTTATTTTATTCACTTTCAAATTTAGGGGTTTAATTCGAAATCAAATTTTCTGAGGGTTCTTCGCTAATTATATTTCTTCCGCGAATTGATTTTAAGTAGTTTTATTTAAGACATAATAATTGAAGGCTATAGCAACGATTTTACTTTTTAATTCCCCGTTACCTTCCCCTTTAATTGACCTTAGGGGCATTGTGTTTATATTATAAATTAATGAGTGCCCACTGGACTACTCGGTGTTTTAAATTTTAGCCGTATATAAATATAATTTAGGTCGAGTTTATGGGAAATGGGTGCCGGAGAAACAGCCAAAAGACTATTTCCCCTTCACCCTTTTCCCCTATACGGAATGATATTGACGTTCCAGGTCCTGCGTTCTCACGCCGGAGCCTTCACGGGCACGAATTATTGGCGATTTTACACGCACTTACACAATTCGATTGTATGTCTGATTTTAATTACTTGTAAGATGTTTCGGCTGTGGGCCGGAAAAATTTCGACGGAAAAAATCTATTTGTTTAGATGAATATATATTTTGCCATATAATACATCGTAGTTGTCATTAATAATCTTCGTGCATCATACATCATAACTCTCTCCCCACGCCGACGCCCAGGCAAAGCTCATTCGAGGTTGCCAGGACGCGACGTGGAGAGAGTTTTCAAACATCCTCTCACTCACATTAAAGTTTCTGACTTCAAGATTTCCAAACTGGGTAAAACTGCTTCAGGTAAAAAACCGATTAAAATTATGTAAAAATGAATCGGTATATATACCTATTGTACGACCCTAACCTTGCGTGTTAATTTTGATTTAGTAAAACAAAATTTGAACTTGTGATTTTCTAGTATATTCTATTCTTAATTTTGTTATTTTGTAATTTAATTTGACAATTTTTCTTTTGAATTTTTTAATTGAATTGTTTTCAATTCGAATTATTTGATTTTCATGGAATTTCGCATTTTTTGATAAATTGTCAAATTTAGGTCAAATTGTTAGGTTTTCATGTTATTTTTATGTTTATTTCGTGTGGATCTTGTTGCACTTTGTTATTATTTTAATTTATTTTTTTGTTTTATAATTTTATATTTAATTGTTTTCTTTCTCACATTTTAGCAGGGTTAATTGATGTTTTATGGGTTCGATTTTAAATCTGCATGTTGTATTCGCGTGTGTATTACCTATTCATTTAAACAATTTACAAGGCCGTTTGTGTTCCGGCCCAACAATATTATTATAAATAATATTTAGGAAATTTAAGTAACAATAACTAATCTCCAAAAATATGTATTTTTTTCGGATATTATTCAAAAAATGTGATTTAAATTATTTTTGAAGTTATAAAAATTATTATTTGCATTAAATAATTATATTTTTTATACATATTTTGTAAAAATTCATCGGTTATGTACACAAAATAATTTGGTTTATGATTATTTTTTAAAACTTACCAATATAGTTTAAAAATTTATGCTTTTTTACGGATTTCAGGTTTTGCTTTTTTTCGACAGAAATATCTGATATATTAAATTAATTTTAGTTTTAAAGGTAAATCTTATGAAGATACATCCTCATTTACTCCAGATTTCCTAGCAAAAACCTCAAAATTTAAATTAAAAATTTTTTCCGCCATTTTTCTTTCTAAAATTATCTCAAAATTTCTATAAAATTATTTATTATAAGGGTTTTTTCAACTTCGGATGGCTACATGTTAAAAGTTTGCATGCATGTTTTATTATGGGTTGTGTTAATGTGCATTATTTTATTTCTTTGTCACTTTTTCTGTTTTTATAGTGTAGGGTTTGTCTCATTGACTATTTTACAAGCAAGCTCAAGGTGAGTTGGTGTGTTTATATGTTATAAATTTATAAATTTATTGATTTTCTTTTTATATTATAGGTGATTTATCTCAACTTCGCTTGGTGTAATGGAATTGAATTGAATTTAAATGCTGGTGATTGATTGATTATTTTTATTGTTTGCGTGTTTATTTTTGTCATTTAACTTTTGGTTTGACTCTAAACTATAAGTAATGCAATTAATAATTATTAAGCTTGATAAAATCACCTTAGAACTTAATTTTCTAGACCGAATGAAATTTCTGAAAATACCTAAATTAATTCCTGATCACACAACTGCATCGGCGTCTGTTTCTCGAACACTGCTGGAAGTCAAGTATTTCCAGCTTCTCGACAAATTTGTGAGGCTCAAATGGACTTAGAGCTCTCCAACCAAAACTCAAGAGTTACACAAAAATATCCTTCGTATTTCTCTATCTCGAGCAAATTTGGCTATTAAAAGCCAATAGCAACGAATTCTGATCTCCTAGCAGTGCGCAGAACTCCGGTAGATTTTTACAGAGAAAGAGCTGCAATTGCGCCTACCCGGTAAGAAAGCGGACCAACAGATAAATCTAATACGGGTGCATCACCTGCCGATGTAAAATCTCTATAACTCGACAAATCAAATCGAAAATACTGCACCTAGTGTACCTATTAGCAATTAGATTTATCCCATGCCTCCCTCGTGCTCGAGGCACAAGCGCAATAAGAAAAGGAGTCGGCGCAAAAACCTCCGAGCCGAGAATGCCATCCTTCAAGCTAATCTAGAATTTTCAAAACCAATTCTGGGATCTACATTTATCACTTTTTCAGAGACCTCTCTTCCAATCTCTTTGATCCCATGCCAGAAGGATTCTCAGTCTGACATAGTATATGCGCCCTGTCTGAGTATATCACGTTCACCGGAACAAAAACCATTTAATAGGTGAATTTCTATTGAGAATTAGAATCTGAAGTGATGCCTTCTCGAAGTTGATCACGGGGAAAGCAACCAATGAGGACCTTCCTCGATTCCGGTGAAACAAAAGTGACGATATTTTCCCGTAGATATCGATGCTGATGACGACAGAGCGATGCATTCGCAACTGTTGGTCAAAATCCACCAAGCCGTGCAGTAACTGATTGACGTTATTTTCCGATGTTAAATCGCCTAGACGGAGAACTGTTTATGTACCTCTGTGTTGTGATCAAAATGTAGCTATAAATATTATTGTTTTAGTAGCGATTATTTTTGATAGCAAATGTTTGATTTAATTAATGACTGAAATCATCTTAGAGAAATGATGCGAAGAGCTTCGAGTTGAGAAGTTAAAATAGGATAAAATATGTAAAATATGAATTCAAATAAATTGTGAGATCTAGAATTTAAATCACATCCGCCAACATAGTGATGCAAATGTTGGAGAAACAAGATGGTTCGACATTCATCTAATATCAACCTCACCTTATCTTCTATTATTTTGTGCTAGTTAAATAAAAGCAATCTGTGCTCAACAAATACTTTAATTATAATGAAATTCAAATTATTAATAAGCCATTTCAACTAAGTTTAAATAATAAAATAAAATTAATTAATTAAATAACGATTAAAATTCCAATTATCGAAATTAAGGGTTAGGCGATCTGAAATTTAGATACAACTAAATTTTTGTTATGTATTTTTTTTCATTGTGAAATCTTTGAATGATTTTCCCAATGACCCAAAACGAGTAAACGCAAGGAACACTTGACGTAAGACCTTCTAGTGGCAGTCCGGAGCCCGTAAGCGAGGATCATTCAAGGAGTAGTGTTTGAAACAGGAATGGAAATCATAAAGATGGGTTACTATGGTGATACACGCAAATTAATAAAGTCACCCGTATACCAACACATCAAATATTTATTAAAAGTTTTGAGTTATTATTATTGAAAGTCGGTTTCCTCTGACTCCTCGTGTCCTTTTCGAATCAAATAAGTAAACCCAGCACAGAATAATTTTATTTGCTCTTTACTACAGTTACAACTCAATCCGATTTATTTCAATGTTTGTAATTACAATTTTGTGATTTATTTGCACCCTTCAACCACCGAATAAATTTGACCACCTTAAGATAGGTTATCCAATGGATAATCACATTTTCTGATAGATAACTTTTGACTTTATTTGGGTTTAGATTCTTTTACTGACCTGACTAGTTACTCGTTTGCTTCGACCACTGGCCATTTAGTGTTTTTCCCTTTTCCTTTTATACTCCTGCTCAGACTGTTTTCAGACAATTGTCAACAACATTTGCTGCTATACTAAATTATTAAAAATAATTACTTCCCCACAGATCACCTAGGCCGACATTTGTCAACAACATTTGCTACCTTACTAAATTAGAAATTAGAAAATAATTACTTTCCCAAAGATCAGTGGCGTCCATTTAATATTGTTTAGGCCAATTTACCTTTTTCTATTGTTTTGTTTACACGCCGGGTTTTTCTCATCTCTCGGATTTCCCATTGACTCGGGCTACTCATAATTAATTAATTTTATTTAATTAATTTGTTGTGGGCCAGCACACAAATAGCCTTGAGAATTGTTTAAATGCATCAGTAATACAGCACAAAAACCCAGCACCAAGATAACTTAAAATACAATATACAACACCAACTAAACATTTTAAAATCTGAGAGAATATAAATAAATATAAAATCAAAAACATAAAAGTAAAATAAAATAAATACAAAATGCATCAAGAACCGCACGAAATTTACATAAAAAATAACATAATAACAAGAAAATTCGACCGTAAAATGACCATTTATATAAAATAAAAAATTAATGAATTAAATGAATAAAAATAAAATATTTTTGGATGAATAAATTTAATTAAAAATGTTAAAAATAAATTACCAATTTAAATTAAGAAATTAATAAAAATTTAATTTAGATAACACAAATAATTTCAAGGTCGAATTTTGTTTAATCGCAATAAAATTAACACGCACGGTTAAGGCCAAATTGTAGGTATATATACTGACGTGTTTTCACAAATTAACAAGAACTAGAACTAAACTAAAAACTACACAACTACTTGGCAGTATTATTTCTAACTTGGTTAGAATATCAATTTTTCCGTCTCACTTGGAGACTGGTTGTATTAGTGTGCGCTATAGCATTTATTGATTGGAATTTTTCAATGGATTAGGTTACCAATTTTTTATGGATTATGTTATGATTTTTTAATGGATTATGTTATGAATTTCTAATGGATCAGGTTACGAATTTTTTTGGATTATGTTACGATTTTTTTTAGGGATTATATTACGATTTTTAATGGATTATGTTACGATTTTTAATGAATTATGCTCCGAATTTTTAATGATGGATTATGCTACGAATTTTCAATAAATGTTGCATTATATTACAAATTTTTTGATGATGAATTAGGCTGCTACGAATTTACAATATAGGATGAATTATGGATTAATAATTTCTATTATATGCTTACAAATTTCCGACAATTAGTTCATGCATTCGAGACTTTTACCCAATGGATCTGGTAATTTTCATTTACTCCTTTTTCGGCCCACGGCCAAAAACATAACGCAAGCTATTAAAATCAAATATATTATCGTAAATCGTTTAAGTGCGTGTATTATCGCCAATGATTCGTGCCCGTGAAGGCTCCGGCGTGAGAACGCAGGAGCTTGAACGTCAATATCATTCCGTATAGGGGAAAAGGGTGAAAGGGAAATAGTTTTTTGACTGTTTCCTCGTCTCCCAATTCCTATAAAATCGACCTAAATTATATTTACATACCGCTCAAAATTATCACACGAGTAGTCCAGTGGGCACTCATTAACTATAATATGACGAATTGATAGATTATGGTAGAATCAATGAAATTAATAAAGAACAAATATTACAAAATTTCTTTTGGCCAAGTAAATCCCAAAATCGATCTTAGAACTTCAAAGATTTCAGACGGGGAAAAACTAAATAAAATTCCGAACCACATCGGCGAGGGTCATAACAATAATTCCTGACAATCTACGCCCCAACAATCTGAATGATAACCATAAAATAATTCAATAATGTAAGAATCCATGTCCTCCCGACAAAGACAAAATCCTTCTCACTAGGAAAATCCATTTCTACCAAGTAGCTGCACGTCAGACTTCGATACTACTAATAATTGAATAGAAAATAAACTCGACTTGGAAAATGCCAACCAATAGGACATTAAGACCCCGTCTAACTATTGAAAAGCGACATCCAACTAACTCATTTAAATGTCTCAATCATTCCCTCCCCGAAACAATAATGAACAATAGCTAGGAAAATCTTTATTGATTAATAAAATAAATAAAATCCGTGAGTAAAATGCGGCCGACTAGAATCTTCCGTTATACAAGGATACGTCAGAAGGCGATATTCTACAATCCGAAAGTTAATAACCCATTAAAACTTAATTGTTATATTACCTGTCCGAAATACATCAATAAACGTTAATTAACCCGAAGTTCGTCGGAGGAATGATCGAGTAGAATATTACTGATGGGTTTCTGGGTGTTGATGTTTTAAAACTATATGGTTGCTACCCAGACAACCCCATACAAATATTCTTTCGCTTACCACTCGGCACCCGTTGCTAAGCAACGTTGGAATTGTGTTCGAGTGGGTAGATCGTCCGCAAAAAGTGAGCTCTATTGCTAATGCTATAATTGACCGAACGATCCGTGGGTTCAACGAGCTGTCGATAGAAGATCTGTGCTCGCTTTAGATTTTATTTGAGTCCCTAAGTGACTCTTCAATTCTTTGTTGTTTCGATTTAGGTCTCTTAATAATACAAACTATCAACGATATTATTTTATTAACAAGAGCAACAATAACAAAAGAAAATTCGAGTTCATAGATTTACAATCCACCAGTTTCTTTGAGTCGCCGACGTTTTGCGCGTTCGGCTCTTCCTGGCCGGTGTCGGCTGGGCTTGTCCTTGGATGTAGTTGGGTTCATTGTGTCGCGATAAGCCAATTGCGCCGGGGCGAAGACCAACGGATACGTTACCGCGGTCCCTTCTTGGCTCGCCGACAGGGCTGTTTCTAACCATTTAATTTGGGTCTTCAGGTTTTGCGTTAACTGTCTCTCGCCGGCCCAACCTTTTTGCGTGGCCTCCATCCTTTGGTAGACGATCTTGGCTCTCTTGGGTTCGATTCAAGTGCCTTTGATCTGCTGGATCTCCCTGGTAAGTTGGATTAACTGTTGGTGTAAATTCCGGTTGGCCGCCTGTGCTTTATCTAACTCCCGTTGTAGCATGGAGGATTGTGGAGAGTTCATTTCTGAAATGAGACGGATTGTCATAATATTCATTTTAAACAAAACAAGTACTAGTTTTGTCGAGAAAGAGTCTTGGGCTATTATTTTACAAGTCAAACTCTAGTGAACGGGTAGTTAAGGTTGTAACCAAATTAAATAAAACTTTAAAAAATTCTAATAAGAGTCTAAAACATGAAAATGAACACATTTATTGGGATTATCTTAAAATTATCATGCACAAAATGTTCTCAACGACTATCTTCTTTTCTTGATGTATCGCTCTCTCGCGTAAGAGTGTTCGCGATGGAGTTCAGTAACCTCGTCTTCATTTCTCATCGCTTTCGGCAAGACGTGTTGAGGAACTGCTACTCGCATTTTGGGCATTCGTCTTTGGAATCTGGGATCGTTTAATTCGTACGATACATTATATGGCGGAGCATACCCGTCAGTACTGGGTATCCGGCACGCCGCGATATCCTCGTTCACTCTCCGGAGGTATTGCCTTGCCTGCTCCACTTGATGATCTGTCTTGGCTTGGTGACGCTCGAGGCGAGCCAGCAGATGCTCCGCCTGCCCTTGTATTTCTCTTGCCGGATTCCTTCCGGGCTCCCTTTTTATGGCGACATATAGGATGTCCACTTCGTCGGAGTCGCCTTGTGTGGCTCCTCGGGCTCCTCGGGCTTCGCGGACTGAGGATATCGAGAAGCCCGCATCCCACATCGCCTGCCTGCATCGGGCAGCCGAGTGGGCGGAGAACCGAGCCACGACTCTGGATGCATCTATCCATGAGTCTTCTGAAAATAAGTACAACATTATTCATATATCGTTATTCGTTCGTTCGCCTACCGGTGTTTACAAACAAATGCGTCTCATCCGCGTCGTTAGATGTCGGGGTCAACTCGTGGGTCTGTGGTTTGTGGGGTCGTCAAAATATTTGATCCGTTGGCAGTCGTTCAGAGTTCTTTACTTGCTCACGTCATCGATGTTAATACGAAATCACCAGAGTAATTATGAGTATTTTCAAAACAATTAATTGTAGCTGTGAACCTTTAAACTAATATTACTGATTTTATTCGAACAAAATTGAAATTAAATACCAAATCTTAGAATCTGAGGGTATCCATAAATTACCGCGGATCTCATTGCCCTCAACCGCAATCTATGTCGAATCGTTTGGTAATTAGCGCTAATCATTGCGTGTTGAGCCTTTCGATGCTATGAGTATTCCTAATCTACTACCTACTCTACTTGAAGTTGACCTTTTTACAATCGTCAGGAATTCATGCTTACACGAAGTTTTAGATGAAGTTTAAGATTCTTCCTCCCCTGTGGATAATTTTACTTCACACTCTTTCTCTTACTAAGCATCGAATTTCGCTCTTACGTCATCACAACACGATATCCCTGATTGAAGTCGGAAAATCCTGTTATGTTACCAATAATCTATATCTATTAATAAAACCAACTCTGCCTTCACCTTAATAGTTAGTATCTCTTAAGTAATTGAAATCTTCGATTTTGTTCATAATACGCATTAATTGTAGATGAAACTAAGTTAATCCTTGTGTTAATGATAACTAATAAATTAAATCTACCTTTAGGTTAATAATAATGGTAACGTTTAATAACTTTAAATATACTTTTATGTTAATAATAATGGTAACCATGGATAACTTGGACATACATTTATGATGGTAACTATCGATAAATTTAAATATACTTTTGTGTTAATACTGATGGTATCTATGGATAAATTAAGTATACTTTTATAATGATAACTGTTGATAAATTTAAATATATGTTTATATTAATACTAATGGTATCTATGGATAAATTAAGTATACTTTTATAATGATAACTGTTGTTAAATTTAAATATACTTTTATATTAATAATAACTTGTTCATTCACTTTGGGATACTTTATAATATGTAGGTAATTTTACTCAATCTCCAAAAGGAATCAATACGTCTATACATTATTTAATATTTAATACATATTTCTTAATCATGTAGATGGATTAATGGAGATTTTTACGTTAATATGTTACTTGTTCTCGTTCTCTTGGGATCAAAGATTTTCAGATTTCGAATTCAATTCTAAACGTTCAGTATCATCGACGACTATTGAGAAAGGACTCCGACCACTGCCAATCATCATTCATGGGTTGGTTGTCATTTACGTCGCGGTGGGTGGCTTAAATGTATGTCGCCTGGTGAATCTACCACTGGTTTTCGTTGAGTACTTATCAATTGTATGGTGATGAAAAATGAGCATAAGGAAAAATAAATAGTTGGAACGAATAATTAATTTATTAATTTCATCAACGGTTTTTTTGGGTCCTGGTTCGGTTGGAAATGGAGCTAAAATGGATCCGGGAATAGAATTGCTTGCCTAAGGCTCGGGAGATACAATTTTAATTTAGTTAATAAAATCTTAATATTTACTTGTCGGGGAATATTCTTCGATGTTCGTGACGTTAACTTCTGAGCGTCCGTGGTGGATCTTTGGAGGTCGATTATCATTTCTAGACATGTTTTCTAATAAGTTGCAATAAATGATTTCCTACCGTCGGCGAATTTTATATTGGAGTGTGTGTCCGTTAGGATAGAAATTTGTGACCGCACACCTTCTGGGTAGGTATTCAATTCACTCCTCGCCATGACGTTGATAATTTGAAACACGCCAGATATATTGATTTGGCGAACCAGTTCGCCCTGACATTTCCCGAAAAATCATACTTTCGCGATTTTTGCGGATGTATTTATAATTTCAGATTTTTACATTTTCCACGATAACCTACTGTTGACCAGATGGTCGATCTGTTGTGAAATTTACGGGATTTAAATTTCTTCAGCTACATGGTAAGCTATGTCATACCTTTTATCTGTAAGTTTAGCCATTCTTAGATGACCATGCTGAGACTTGAAATTCTCAATGAATATTTACACTTGGACAAGGACGTTATCAGAATCGGATGGGTGCGTCCAGCAGATTTGGTCAGATTTTATCGTGGAACTTCTCACCACTTCTATTACGAATTCTTCCTGTAACTACCAGAGTAAACCTATTGTAGTCAAGAGCGTCTCTCCTCACTTTATTCAGAGATTCTACGTGTGTTATTTTATAAAATTTGATTTATTCTACTATGGGCGTTTTTGTTTTGATTATTTATTCAATCAAGTGATTGGTGATTAGTTTGCCCGATTGGGAAAAATTTTATAAGGTTTTGTATTCTATTTTTGTGATATCATTAGTCAATATCGATTAAGTTTAAGGCGGGAATTTTTGTTATTTATTTACTAAATTTTATTGGGAACCTATTCATCTGATTTTATGTTCTCCTTTCATCCTATTCTTGTAATGTCGATGAGTAAAAATAAAAAAAATTGATTTATTTTATTGTGGGATTCTTTTAGCTATTTAATTATTTAATTTCATTATGAGTAGATCCATCTGAGTTTGTGTTTTACTTCGATAGTCTCTGTATTTTATAAAACTGGCTTTTGTCTAAGGGCGATAAAATTTTTGGGATTTATTACCTTTGTGTGGGAAATTATTCTATTAACCTAATGGACTCGGTTATGATTCTTATCTCACAAATCGTATTACCTTTTGGGTCTTAATTAGCGGTAATCTTTCTATTTCTGTAATTTGGTTAGTCAAACTCATTTGTTGTTTATAATAATTTTATTCCTCCTTGATCAGAGTGTCTCGAATTTTAACTTCGTTTAATTACTACTTTGCAAAACTCCATGGGCTGGTCATTTTATATTTTGAGTTTTCACATTACGAGTACTAGATAGTTCGCTACTTTTTTATAGATTTGGTAAAACTTCGTTAGTTTTTTAGCGTAGTACTTTGGTTCATTGATAATCTTATCGGTATAAAGTTCTTTATTTTACTAGAATAGTATTAACGGGTTCCTCATTATTTTAATACATTTCTTTACACGTCATTTTTAATTTCATTAACAATTTTCCTTTACTACAAATCCTTACATTTCAAGTATAGCATTTAATTAACAAGTTTATCAATTTTTTCATCGCACCTCGTTATACTTTGATCATAACAACTATTTTATTATCAAGATCCCCGTCACCTTCCCTTAAGTGATCCTAGGCGCATTTGTGTTTATATTATAGTTAATGAGTGCCCACTGGACTACTCGATGTTTGAATTTTAGCCGTATGTGAGAAATAAGTTTAGGTCGAGTTTATGAGAAATGAGCGACAGAGAAACAGCCAAAAGACTATTTCCACCTCACCCTTTTCCCTTATACGGATTGATATTGACGTTTCAGCTCCTGCGTTCTCACACCGGAGCCTTCACGGGCACGAATCGTTGGCGGTAATACACGCACTTACACGATTACGATCATGTGTTGGATTTTATTATCTTGCTGTATGTTTTGGCTGTGGGCCTGAAAATTTAAAGCATTGATGGAAGAATTTCATTTTGAATAATTATATTTTGCCATATAATACATTATAAATTGCTGAATATAATGCGGAGCATTCCATAAAACATTGATCATAGCATAAAAACACCCTCTCCCCACGTCGACACTCAAGCAGAGCTCAACTGAGGTTGCGAGGATGCGACGTGGAGAGAGTCTCAAACACTTCTCACTCACATAATAATTTTTGATGTCTCTGAATTACACTGATAGAACTGACTTTCCAAGTTTGTGAAAAACTGATTTAACGATTAAAATTATGTAAAAATGAATCGGTATATATACCTATTGTACGACCCTAACCTTGCGTGTTCTTTTTGATTTAGTAAAACAAAATTTGACCTTGTGATTTTCTGGTATATTCTAATCTTTAATTTTATTATTGCGAAATTTTATTTGACAATTTTTCTTTTTGAATTTTTAACTGAATTATTTCTAATTCAAATTATTTGATTTTTATTTCATTTTCATGAAATTTCACATTTTTTGATAAATTGTCAAATTTTGGTCAAATTGTTGGGTTTTCGTGTTATGTTTATATTTATTTCGTGCGGATCTTGTTGCACTTTGTTATTATTTTAATTTATTTTTGTGTTTTATAATTTTATATTTAATTGTTCTCTTTCTCGCATTTTGGTAGGGTTAATTGGTGTTTTAATAGGTTTGAGTTTAAATCTGCATGTTATATTTGCATGTGTGTTACCGATTCATTTAAACATTTTCAAGGACGTTTATGTTCTGGCCCAACATTACATACTATTTGTATAGAGGGCTTGACATTCAATTATAGCCGATCAATAATGATCACTATCCCGCATGCACTAGAAGGAAGCTAAATTCGATAGGCACACAACTTTCATATGCCCACACACGCACTATCTTGGAAAATCATTGGCGTGACCTTTGGGATTTTGCCGATCAACTATGGCGAATACACACTGACGGAATAAATATTGCAAATCGCTTGAAGTAAACCATTACATTACAAATTACAGTTGAATGCATCACCACTCAAACGAATCCGACCGAAATTCCTCAGCAAGATTCCCAGAAGGAGTTGCCTCTCTAGAATCCAGCTGTAGCATCCCAAGTAAATTATTTTTTATATATCAATTTTTTCTTCACATATATAAGTCCTAGACGGGAGATAACACTATCCAGTATCATCTTCACAAAGCCATGCTGAATTCATGTCAATTAAAAATAAAAATTTACTTTAAATGAACTTTTCATTGATTTTTCTTCGAGTTTATGAAAGACATGACCAAAAAATGACAAATTACTCCCAACATTAACTAAACACAAGAAAAGCCAAACTACAGACATAATCATCGATCTAACTCCGACCTGTTCGGTGAGGAAAGAATCCGAATATCAATTTGATTTACGTTTTATCACGAAGGACACCAATTTAGTTAGGCGGAGCTGAAAGAATTTTTGTTGAGGAATCCAGTAATCCATGTTATCAAATTGTCATGCCGGGAAAATAATTGTAGTTTATTGATAATGGGTCAAATTACGGTATTTACTTAGTATATATATTTTTTGGTAATAAACTAAGCCCATTAAAGCAATAAACATTGGTTTTACTAAGGACTGAATTTTAAAAAGAAATTCTTTTAATTAAACAAAATTGAATAGGATAAAGTATTGTATTACTGATAGCTAATAATGATGGATCATAATTTCTTTTCTCTTTAATAATAAATTGCTCAATAAATAGAATATAATTAAATCTTTTGTTGATGATTGTCAATAACGACGGATTAGGGATTTCTGTTAGCAACAAATTAAACAAGAATAAATATGTAAAAGTAAAGTGATCTGTTACTAATTATCCATCATGATGGATGATGAAGCTTTTTTAGTAATAAATTAAAACGAATAGGATAAAATTAAGGCATGCCATCGTTAATTATTATTAATGACTGATTTTAGAAAGTTTTAGGTTCATATTAAATTAAGCTAAAATAAATAGGGGAAAATTACGGTATTTTATTATTGTTGGACCAGCACACAAATAGCCTTGAGAATTGTTTAAATGCATCAGTAATACAGCACAAAAACTCAGCACCAAGATAACTTAAAATACAATATACAACACCAACTAAACATTTTAAAATCTGAGGAAATATAAATAAATATAAAATCAAAAAACATAAAAGTAAAATAAAAAATAAATACAAAATGCATCAAGAACCGCACGAAATTTACAGAAAAAATAACATAATAACAAGAAAATTCGACCGTAAAATGACCATTTATATAAAAGAAAAAATTAATGAATTAAATGAATAAAAATAAAATATTTTTAGCTGAATAAATTTAATTAAAAATGTTAAAAATAAATTACCAATTTAAATTAAGAAATAAATAAAAATTTAATTTAGATAACACAAATAATTTCAAAGTCGAATTTTGTTTAATCGCAATAAAACTAACACGCAAGGTTAAGGCCAAATTATATGTATAAATACTGATGTGTTGTCCCAAATTTTCAACTACTACTTTGTAGTATTAATTTCAACCAAATTTAAGATGCACATTTTTACAAATCTTACTTTGTTGTGTGATTTTTTTTCAGATATTTTCAGATCATTAATCTACAGTTATGTTTTGTAGCAAGATGTTCAGGTTATTAATCTACAGTTATGTTTTGTAGCAATATTTTCAGGTTATTAATCTACAGTTATGTTTTGTAGCAATATTTTCAGGTTATTAATCTACAGTTATGTTTTGTAGCAATATTTTCAGGTTATTAATCTACAGTTATGTTTTGTAGCAATATTTTCAGATTGTTAATCTACAGTTATGTTATTTTG
This sequence comes from Schmidtea mediterranea, assembly GCA_022537955.1. Taxonomy (NCBI): domain Eukaryota; kingdom Metazoa; phylum Platyhelminthes; order Tricladida; family Dugesiidae; genus Schmidtea; species Schmidtea mediterranea. The sequence goes on from CM039680.1 coordinate 165,187,880, forward strand.
GTTTATGTACATCGATGCCCGATTTAAAATTTGTTTATATGAATGCTAAATATACAGTTTATGCGTCGAAATTTTTGCCTAATTCATTTGGTAATTTATTTTTTCTATTATTTTATTTTTGGTGGCCCACAGCCAAAACATAACGCAAGATAGAAAAATAAAACACACTATCGAACTGTGTAAGTGCGTGTAAAATCGCCAATAGTTCGTGCCCGTGAAGGCTCCGGCGTGCGGAACGCAGGAGCTGGAACGTCAATATTATCCGTACATAATTGAAATTGGAGGGTAAATGAGTAGTTTATTGGCTGCTCCTTCATCATCCGTTTCCTGAAAAATTGAGATAAATATTTTAACAACAATCGGCTCAAAATATCTAACACCGAGTAGTCCAGTGGGCACTCATTAAATATAATATGAACATACATAGATCTTAAGGACAAAAAGAGGGAATGGGTAGCGGGGAAAATTGCGAAATCGTTGCAACAATTAAAATGAATAGCCATCGGAAAAAGATTAATCCGAACGACCAAAATCATGAAAAATAATGTTTTTAAATAAGAATTAAATAAATTAATTTGAGTTGAGGCGGAAAATATGGGCGGGACGCTGCTCAAATTTTCGAATTTACAAAAATACTTTATAGAAAAACGAAAAATACAGATGGACTACGGCTAATGTTGTATATCAATAAACATTTTTTAACGCTGAGGAATAAGGATGGATCCCTACAATATCTTAATAATAATAACGATAATAAAAAGGGTAATGGTGATTATAATAATAATAATAATAATAATAATAATAATAATAATAATAATAATAATAATAATAATAATAATAATAATAATAATAATAATAATAATAATAATAATAATAATAATAATAATAATAATAATAATAATAATAATAATAATAATAATAATAATAATAATAATAATAATAATAATAATAATAATAATAATAATAATAATAATAATAATAATAATAATAATAATAATAATAATAATAATAATAATAATAATAATAATAATAGTGATAATAATAATGATAATCATGGTATTTGCAGTAATGATGATAATAATTATGGTTATAATAATAGTGCTAATAATCATAGTAGTAATAACAATAAATATAATGGTAGTTATAGTAATAAAAATAATAATAAAGGTAATAGTAGTAACAATTAATAAAGGTAATACATATAATAGCAACAATGATAATGCTAGTAATAATAATAGGGAACATTGTAGTTATAATAGGGATAAGAGTAAGAGAGATAATGTGAGAATATTTAACCTAACAAAGGGTGTACATGCCATAGAACAATCATCTATACGGACAATAATAAGAAGGACTAAGCGAATGGACATAAAGATAAATGATATGAGAGTATAGGTTAACATTTGAAAGAGATAGGAGAATAATGGGACCTAAAAATCGAAATTGAGCACATGCCTTCTATCGGCAGCTCGTTGGACCCATGGATCGTTCGGTCAATTATAGCATTAGCAAAAACGCTCACTTTTTGCGGACGATCTACCCACTCGAACACAGTTCCAACGTTGCTCAGCAACGGGTGCCGAGTGGAAAGCGAAGGAGATATTTGTATGGGGTTGGCTGGGTAACAATCATATGGTTTAAAAATATCAAAACCCAGAAACCCACCATTATTAAGAATTTTGATAATGACGGAATATTTCCTTGTTTTCACAACCTCCGATCAATACTAAAAAGAAATTCCTTTGGTAGAAGGTCGTACGACCGCCACGAATAATGCAGAACGTTTTTCTCTAATTGTTCAGGTTTTTAATTAACTCTTCTTAGTTACATAGCATATCATCGGCATGACAGTTTGAAGGGATTTGGAGCTCGATTTGAAGAGAATTCAGATTATTAAATTAGTCAAAAGTAAAAATACAAATTAAAATGCTATTCACTACGTGATTTAAATAGTCTAAAATTACTTGGAAAGATCGATGCTCAGTGTCAAGTTAGACACGCCGATATTAATATAGATGAATTCGGATTTGCCCCTCATCTCGACTAGGTCGGGTAGATCGACGTTCTCTTTAAGACGCCACAACAACCCCGCCGTGGAGAGTAACAACCCCCTTAAGCCGAGGCGACTGCACTGTCTGACAGGATGATACTGATAACAAAATAACCAAAAGAACACACCGCTGCATGCGCATCGACCTTTCACAACGCTCCGAAGATAAACTAGAGAAATAAAATTCTTGGAATGACCCATGAAACACATAAATACGCTAAGCGACACACAACTAAGCAGCTACCGAACAATCAGATGGCCCAGAAAACTTGAATGATTAATTTTTATCGGATTTTATTTAGATGAATCGTGGGTTGACGAATCAAGAGTCACCATCCGATTTCCTGCGCATGCCACCCATCGTTGTCGACAGGCCATGTGGGATGAGGGATTTACTGTATTCCAGGTGAGAGTCCAGATCCGGCACTCTACAGCAAGCGGAAGATGTCGAGCTCCCCTTCGTAGCAATAAAACGGGAGCCGGGCCGCAACCCAGCCAGGGAAATTTGTGGACAGGCTGAGTTCCTCTTCGCTCGTCTCGAGGAACATCAGCGCCAGACCAACCTCCAAGTAGCCAGACCCAGGCTATACCTTGCCAATGTGAACGAAGATATAGCAGCCGCAGGATTGCTTGTACAGATGGTTACGCGCCGCCGTACAACACCTCATTCAACCTAGATGACGAGAGGTTGAACGTCAGCGCGGAGCCCATGGATGTAGTCATCACGCGAAAGGTTCTCCTTCGGAAAATGCGAAGAAACGAGGAAACCGATGAGAGAGATCAGGAGCATCCCTATGCCCGAACAGGTGCGAGATCAAATTCCCTTTAACATCATAGAAGAACTGATAGTAGCAATTACCGACGTTAACGCATGATAAACCCATTTTAGTTCAATAAAATAAATGTTCTAGTTGATTTTCCATTCTTGCTTAACCCATAGTATTAATAAAACCACGCTTGACGAATCATATTATTAACGATTATAACCCATTAATTACACTGAATTAGAATAATGTAACATGGTAAATTTACTTTACAGACATGGAACCAGCGAGAACATTACGACGTGAGTTGGACTACGCACGGAAAGCCAACGAAAATATTCGGGTTCAGCTCCTGCAGCTGTCCAATGAAATTCAACGAATTAGAGCCACGTGGGTAGAACCGGCCAAGGTGAAAGCGCTCTATCAAAAACTAACAGCCTCGCAAAAGGGCTGGATGGGAGAGAAGCAAATAAATCAAAGCTTGAGAACGCAGATAACGGGGCTAGAGGTGGCGGTGTCAGCCTGCCAGGAAGGTGCAGCTGTGACATACCCTCTTGTCTTCGCCCCTGCTCAGGTAGCATATCGAGACTCGACGACAACTACGAAAATCACCCCAAAGCCTAGCACTCATCGGCCAGGACGTAAAGAGCGAGCCAAGCGTCGGGCTGCTCGAACATCAGCTAACGTATAATTGTCCCGCCTAAATATGTTGTTTTGTTTACAAAAATATATGCTTGTTGTTGTTTAAACATCGTTTAGAGGATCACATGAATGTCAGAACACGTGAAGTAGGATGAGAGGTCTACATGAAAACTATAAGGAGAATGATGGGATTTAAATGTAAAGATAAAGGATAGGAAAGTATAGGTTATCATTTGAAAAGGGAAAGAGAATAAGGGGACCTTAAAATCGAAATCGAGCACAGGCCTTCTATCGGCAGCTCGTTGGACCTAGAGATCGTTCGTTCAATTATAGTATTAGCAATAACGCTCACTTTTTACGGACGATCTAACCACTCGAACACAGTTCCGACGTTGCTTAACAAAGGGTGCCTAGTGGCAAGTGAAAGAATATTTATATGGGGTTGTCTGGGTAACAACCATATAGTTTCAAAATATCAACACACAGAAACCCACCACAGGGGTATCATTGTAGATATCGCTGATCTTAGTTCCTTTTTAATCACTAAACGTAATCGATACTTCGTCTTCAAAACAGCTATTGCGGGAAACGTGTTTCACATAAGTATGATGTTATAAAAGGTAATAACATTTCTAGAGCTTTGTTTGTTAAAGGAGGAAAATCTTTTTTTATTGGTAGCCTAAACGTAATAATACTATTTTCTGATTGAAAAATCTCATTTAATGTGCTGTCACGGATGAATAAATTATAATTTTCTTGGGGTTATGAAATTTTACAAAAGTTTAATAAATTGGAAAACCGAAAAAATAAAAATAATTAATTCAAAAATCAAAATCAATATTTTCCGGAGGAAATGAGTATATAACGATGCCAATTGAGGAGACGAGTACGAAAATAATAATGTAAAATTAATTTGGGACCCCTAGAAAAAGTTAATTAAGAAAATATAAATTGATTTAAAGAATCTTACAAAATTGGCTGTGATTTAAATTAAAGAGAAACACCAATCCAAAATATATATTCAACTACAATATATTTTAACAGAATTTCTGCCTCCAATAGGTAGTCTTGTTATTTCAACTATTTAGAATAAACCATTTATATTTAAACAAATTTCTGCTTTTAAATTCTCAAATTATTTTATCAAAAATTAAATATCTTGTTTTTATAAATCACAAATTCTACAAAATTTAAAAAAATTAATTTTCTAAATTTTGAATTTGTTTTAATTCAGTAATGAGCGCATATTAGGGTTTTAAATAACTGTTTAACAGTAACAGTTAAACAGCTGAAATTCCTTAAACATTTATATATCAGCCAATATAGTAAGCAAAAAGTATTTTTATCGATATATTAATAAATGGACAAAGTATTTAGTTCTTTATCCCTTAAATTTACTTTAAAACTAGCGATAAAATATTAAGTTACACATTATTTAAAATGATCCGCACTCTTTGGCAGTGTTTTTGTGCACAAAACTGAAGTAATATATTGAATCTCATCTGATCAGTAATAGTCAGCATATTGTTTAACAATTGCACACTTTTTGAAAATGGATTTCATATAGTAATTACATTAAAAACGTAGTTCTGTATGCGATTTAAAATGTATGTTTGCAAGCATTTTAAATTATACTCATTAATGGCACGTGTTCAGAAAGTCATTGAAACAAAACGAAATTAGACAATCGGTTCCACTAGCCAACATTATCTGCAACTAAAGAAAATAAATAATTTTTTTAATTCATCTGATTTGATTGAATAATGATGTAGTCTGATCCATGTGACAAATAAAAAACCGATTCCGTTATAATTATATTTAAACAAAACTTCAGTTTTAATAACAGCTTGAATTTTCCCCCTTCTGAAAAAGCTAGTGAAGAATAATTTTACATCAACAATATCCTGAGCAGGAAACATTAAATACTTTTTTCTAGTAAAATTCTATTATATATATATATATATATGTTGCAAAATTAACTAATTATTTAATAAATTAGTAATTAATTAATTAAAATTATCTTTAACATCTAAAATTGCAGAGAAATGCACTCACACGCAAACCCGAAAGAATACACCAGTTTCATAAATCACATTCAACAAAAACAAATATTAGTAATTAATAATAACATTGATTTGTAAATATACTTTAATTTCAGTTAAACTTTTTATTTTTAACATCTTTTTAAAATAACACCCAAAGTTTATTCTTTAAATAGCAACTTTAGGAATACTTCTTGATATGATTATAATAACTTTGTAATATATCAGATAAGTGAGTAACAAAATAAGCCCTTGCTGCGAAGTAATAATTATATTGTTGAAAAATGTTTCGATTATTAAATTAACCTCTTCAGTTTCTTTTGGAACTCTTTAGTCTAATTACGCTTTCGAAGGTTTAAATTTTATTGTTATCATAACCATAGAAATATTTACTGTTACAAGCTAAATTTAATCTGCTGCGAGCAGATTTTTTCGGACATCGAGCAAAAATCTAAAAGCATTAAAATAATATTGAAAAATGAAAAGTAGTATCATCAAATGCGAACGAAATATATAATTGACATTTTCTATTATTATTATAATTAATTATTATAAATCATTATTTATTGTCAATTGTTATTATAATTATCATAATCGTCGTTATAAAAGATTTTTTGTAATAAGCTGAATTCAAATCATTAAAATAATTCCGAAAAGTGAAAACTAATCTCATCAAAATGAGCACAAAAAAGAACCATCAATAGAATTTCAATCAAGACCTAGAGAACATCAACTATCAATTTTTCACTTCCGTTGTCATTGAGAAATTCCACACTGAAATGAATGAATGCCAAATCCTCGAATACAAATTTTGATAAAAATTCCTCTTTAGGGAAAAACTGATTTTCTTCAATCAAAATTTGTTGTGAATCTGATGATTTGACATGACAGATTTTATCATATCGCCATTTTCCAGATTCCGTCAAAGGTTGATCAAACAAAGTTATAGCAATGGACAATTCACAATCGGTTTTTGAACCATTCTTAACAGGCCAATTTATTATTCCTTTCACACTGATATGGGAATCTGTGCTGGAGACAAAGAACTGAGATTGAATTTCAAAATCGGATATTATTAACTTTGTTGATTTTACTTCTTTAAGCAATAAAAACGAAGTCACATTTTTTATTCTCATAGTATATCTATATTTTATTGAATTAATGTCTGTTATAATAGAAATAATGGACGTTCTAATGTCATTAATAGAATTGAGTAAACTGTCATCTATTTTCTCTGAATAATGTTCATCCTTTTCTGTTAAACTTATTCTTAAATTTTCGAAGTAATTCCAACTAGTTTTCAGTTCATTCATCAATTGAGATTTAGGTGGTGTTGATAATATTAACAAATCATTATGGTCAGATTCTTCAATCGGAGAAAAACTTCTTAAATCCATAAATTGAACACTTTTAATTCAGAGGAAGTAAAATTAACGTTTTAAAATATAAAAAATAACTTCAAGTTAACTTATTTTGAAAAATAATTCATAAATTAAAGTTAAATTAAAACTTAACAGATTAACCGTTATTGATATAATTAAACAAATTCGTTTAAGTTCGACAAACTTATAATTATTTTGTTTTTATAAAAATTAAACAAAACAGCAAAGTTTTTCAAATCAAAAAAATATAGATTTAATTAACTAAAATTATATATTACAGTTAAATCCAAATCATTTTATAAGACTTAATTTCTATCATAATAAAGTTTATTTATTCAAATTTCATAAAAAGTTCCAATAATCAATTAATAAAACACAAGATATTTTTAAATACCTTAACTCTCTTCTTTTGGTTTTCTCCATCTCTTTAGTCTAGTTATACGCAAACTATGTGCCACTACAAAATTATTTCCTAATTTGTCAAGTACCACTTGATAAAAAATAACAGTGGTGGGTTACAGGGTTTCGCATCTTGCTTAACTTTATGGCTACCCCAGTAACGCCATACAAAATGATACTAACCGCCACTTGGCACCCGTTGCTAGGCAACGTTGGTAATGTGTTCAAGTGGTGGAATGCCCGCAAAAATTGAGTACCATTGGCTAGTACTATAGTTGCTCGGACAATCCTTGGGTTCACGAGCTGTCGATAGAAGACCTATGCTCGCTTTACTTGGTCCCCTACGTGGAAGTGCGAATTAAAGGTAGTCTGATTGATATAAGTGATTTTTGAGTCTACCCCACTATGACCGAATATATGAGAGATGATTTATTTAATGAACAAAAGACATGCATAATAAGTTAAGTTGATCGACTTGACGCTTGTGCGGCTCGGCGTCGGGCCCGTTCCTTGCGTCCCGGCCGGCGGATGGTTGGTTGGCTAGCTGTCGCCTTTGAACTTGGAGCGGCACCATCAGTGACGCGTTGACTCGGCAGTTGGGAAGGGGCGAAGATGAGCGGATACGTTACCGCTTCCCCTTCCCGACAGGCTGCTAGGGCAACTTCTAAGCCCCTGATCTGAGTGCGCAGACTCCGATTGAGCTGGCGTTCTTCGGCCCAGCCTTTTTGAGCTGCGGTGAGACGTTGGTAGAGTAGTTTCGTCCGTTTGGGGTCTAAACAGGTCGCCTTGACCTGTTGCACTTCGCGAGTTAACTGCAGTATCTGGTTGAGTAGCTCTGCATTCGCCTGCCTCGCGCGGTCTAGTTCGTTTTGCACCAGTTTCAGGACCGACATTTCTATGAAGAAAAATATTAATCTTGTCTAATACGGAGAACTCTAATTATTTCAAACATAATCGTAGCAGAAAACTTAGTTAAAACAAAAATTTCTAAGATGGTAATTCATTATAATTCATTATTCATAACATCAATAGGATACAAATGTTAGTCATGCTTGTGTCTGGAGGTTCAGGACTCTTCGAGAAATTTCCTGACTCCTTCCTCCGGGGTGTAACCGGGAATAATGGGCACTGGTCGTCGGAGGTTGCGTGCCGGTCGGGCTGGGTACGTTTCTGCGATACGTCCGACGAGGATGTCCTCTTCAACGTTGGCGAGGTACATCCTCGCCTTCACCACCTGTAGGTCGACCTCCGTTTGGATCTTCTTCCACTGAGCCAGCAAGTTTCGAGCGTTGTCGACAATCTCCTCGGCAGGATACTGTTCCTCCTCTGGTCGGTGTGGGTCATTTCCTCTGCCCAGTACTTGCCATAGCGACGGGCACGATCGTTTCGGGCGTGGCTCGTCGAGAGTCATCGATGGGCGCGCTCGTTTCCAGGCTCGGCGCCATTCATCTGCCTCTTGTTTCGAAATCAGATTCGGCAACATAATTCTGCTGAAATAAGTAAACGTCATATATTCTCTTACTAATTTATGGGAATATTAAATCTACAATCTCGAGTTCATGCAATCTTAAAATCATCCGGTAATTATAGGGGATACATTGGCTGGTTAAATTAGCGTTCAGTGAACTTGATAGTTGAGTTGGAATTGTACGGATTATTGTGATGAAGTGTCGGGGTTCATGTTCTGGTGATTTCCATAGTTCTTTCATGCTGAAGAAAGGTGATGGGCAGAGCATGTAATGTATGTCTATGTGACCTAGTTATTTGGGATTCAATTCATTTAACGTTACTACTGTTGGGGGAAAACATACTCGTGTAGGTTTAACGTAATTAATAACGGTTATTGCAATTTTAAATGCTCATCGTAACTACTAATAGTTATTGTATTTATTAGTGTTTAACGAAGTTATCAATAGTTATTGTATTTAATAATGTTTAACGAAATTATCAATAGTTATTGTAATCATTAATGCCTATCGACATTGTCGTAATTATTGATACTTGACTCGTCTATTCATTCCTCCAACGGAAATGATTATTTATATTTCATCCTTCCTCTCGGTGGTAGATTATCTGAACGGATGTTTCTCGCGATGGTCAGTTATCGGAACGGATGTTTCTCGCGATGGTCAATTGTCGGAACGGATGTTTCTCGCGATGATCAATTGTCGGAACGGATGTTGGGAATGCTTGATTCTTATCTGATCACGACATCCGTCCGTGTCTTAATGGTTGATAATTCGTCGTAATTCAATTGTGCGAATCTACTAATCGAAATCCACTTTGTCTATTACCCTAATGGTTGACGTTGGCATTAATCTGGGTCTAGTTTGTGCGTTCGTTTAAGCCGTCGGTACTGTCTTATCGGGGTTTTGTGGTTAGGTAATCTGTTTTTATTTTCTTACTGATTAATTTAATTGTTCATGGTTTTGAGGAACTATGCTGGCTGCTTACGACAAATCTTCCGGATGTGGTCAATCGTTGATGGTTCTCGATGTTATTCCTAACTTAAATTGTATCGGGAAAATTAACCGCTGGAATTCATGTTGAGGGTTGGCTAGAATGAAATTGCGGAATTGTAAAACTATAGTATTGTGTCAGTCGGTCGGTTTAATGGTTGGAAAAAATTTCTCTTTAGTTCAACGCAATAAATGTTCTCCGTTTTATTGTTGATTTTATAAACTTTCATTTTATTGGATCACTTCGTGCTGGAATTTACCGATGTTTGATGATATTTGTATCATATTTATGTGGAAATTTTAAAGGTATTATAATTATTTCGATTAGAAGTAAAAATACCGATTTCATTGTTTTAATTCTTAAACTCCTAAACGTCTGACTAATGGAGCATCTCCTAAATTCAGCCAACATCTTAGTTTAAAACGTGACTTCATTTTACTTTCCCCTAATCGATTTTGACTTTTATTGATGGATTACTTTACTATTTAGTTTAATTCTCTCGAAATTTATTGGATCCAATTTTACGATCGATCATCCTGAGTTTTCCTTACTAATTACCTTAGAGATTTTTCTTATCGTTAACTTAGGTTAATCAATAAATAGATTGGGCAATTTTAATGAACTATTTCTAACTTCTGACTTAATAACTCTAAGTTTTACCTTCCCTTACATACAAGTTTATTTTATTACTATACAATCTGCTCTAATTTTTAATCAAGGACTTGATCTAAGTTAAACCCGTGAGTCGCGTAAATTCTCTAACTATCATTTTATTTAAATCCAACTGAATTAAAGAAACATTTACTTTTAATGAAAACTTTTAACTTGATAGCTAAAATCGGTTTAAGGGACTCACTGAGTTGCTTACAATATTTATTTTTAGATGTAATTTAACGTACTACTAATTAGATTATTTTCCAGAATTAGTTTAATTCATCGAATGATATCTTTAAAATTAGTTTACCTTTACCCTGTTATTTAATTTAATCAAAAATTATTTGTAACTAGTTTTATCTCTAACCGTAACTTAACCTGCTTTGCACTATAAGATAATTGAAGTTAATTTATTATTAAGCCCATAATTTTAGTTTAATTCTAATCAATTTACTTTGTTTTTAATCCATAAGGTGATTTTAAGTTAATGATAATTGTTTCGAAAATAAATTCAATTTAGTACACTAAATGATCAAATTAATTCAAATTGTTAATTCAGGTTAACTCTATCAACGATTTTAGTTTAGTTTATCCCCGTACCTTTTCCCTTTAATAGATCCTAGGCGCATTTGTGTTTACATTATATTTATTGAGTGCCCACTGGACTACTCGGTGTGATAAGTTTAAGCCGTGTGTACTGTGATTTGAGGTCGATTTTTCTGAATTGAGAAACGAGGAAGCAGCCAGAGACTTCTTCCTTATTCCTCGCTTCAGCTATAGGGATAAATATTTACGTTACGACCGCTGCGTTGCGCACGCTGAGTCTTCACGGGTGCATATCATTGGCGATTGTCCACGCTCTTACATGCATCTGCACTATGTTGATTTTACTATCTTGCATTATGTTTCGGCTGTGGGCCGGAAAAATTTCGACATATTTTAAAATCATATAAATTAAGTTATATATATATATATGAAACAATTTATGCATAATAATATTTATTAATTATAAGACAAAAATAACAGGTTACCATTCCTTGCCATTCCAAAAATCAAAAGTCATACATCATAAAATAAACCAAAATTACCACTCTCCCTACGCCGACGCCGAGCAGAGCTCTACTGAGATGCAAGGAACGTGCCGTGGAAAGAGGGTTCCACCCAAAATGTTTCTTACCTAAAAAAGGTTTCCAAATTCGTCTGAAAATAACTTTCTAAAACAATTTAAAATAGTCGAGAATAGTTTTAAATTGACTTCAAGATTTGAAAAATATGGTTATTGAATGTGAAAATGGATCAGTATATATACCTATTTGTGTGACGTGTGAAATTTGATGCAGTAAAACAAAATTCGACCTTGTTGTTTTCTAGCAAATTCTAATATTTATTTTTATTATTTTTCGATTTATTTTTATAATTTTTATTTAGAATTTTATTTGAATTATTACTAATTCAAATCTTCCGATTTAAATCTTGCTTTAATGAACTTTAATTGATTTTTCCAATTTCGTCGAATTTGTCGTGTTTTCTTGTTATATTTGTGTAGGTATCGTGCGGATCTTGGTGCATTTTGTTATTATTTTAATTTTATTTTTATGTTTCTTAATTTATATTTAATTCTTTTATTTCTCAGATTTTATATGGTTTAATTGGTGTTTTGGGGTTTTATTTAAATTGCGTGTTGTGTTTGCGTGTGTGTTTCTGATCCATTTAAACATTTTGAAGGCCGTTTACGTTCTGGCCCAACATAAAACACTCGGGGGTCCGTAAAATTGCGACCCGCAATTTCAATTGATTTCAAAATAATACGTACAATTCCGTTTTCAATATTCACATTCATAAAAAGGTTTTTACGGTACGGCTAAATCATCAAGGCAAAGATGGACTTAAGGTCCTACTACGATACCTAATCAAATAAAATCAGATAGTTCAGTTTTTTAATATCAGTGCAAGTTTTGTAGTATCAGTTCAAATCACTGTTGATCAGTGCGAGTTAATCAGTTCAAATCAATATCAGTTACTGCACTCAGTTGTATTTGTTTTCGAATGAATCACTGACGGCTTGGGTTTCGCTTTCGAGCTGGGCTGATCTTGAAGGGTGATTGATAGAAATCTGCGAGAGTCTTGTCGTTTCGTTGGTTTTGGTGATTTTCCGAATTTGGGTGAACATTCTTCTGACCTTTTGAATTTGGGTATTTTGCCTTGGTTCGTTTTTTGTTAGGCCGATGATGAGACAGCATATAAAGAGTATTATGTTGGATGTTATACTAATCGGTAGTATAAGTTTGATTGGTAGACTTGTTGTACTGGGTTCGTTTTTCTGTCCCACTTGTTTTCCTAGTTGTTTTTTAATTGATAGGACGATCTTTTGAATTTCTTGGATTGGTTTATTTTTGGGATTTGCTTTGGCTTTTCTTTGAATTTGTCTGATGAGGGTTTCTAGGGTTTTCTTTATTTCACGGTTCTCATTTTTTATATTAGCTATCTCTTCGTTATTTTTCAATAGGTTTTGTACCATTATTTGGGTTCTTTCGATATTTTGTTTTATCTCGTCCTTGTTTTCTTTTGTGGGGCATTGTATACATTGGAGGTTTATTTGCTGACATTCTTCATTGTCGGGATTGCTACAAATTTCTTTGAAATCGGCGCAGGTGCTGTCCTCTCTTCTGAAGGGTTGGGATCTCTCGCATTTTTCTAATGGGTTTTCAGTATTACCCTTTCTTATCATTATCATCATTATCATTGTGATCCATAACGTTGGGTTCATGGTTTTCATTTCTAATATATATCAATCAATTTTTACGTCTATTTACAATTTTATTCAACTATATACAGTGGAGTTTAGCCCTTTTTACTCTTTCTCTTTTTCTGGGGTTGAGTGTCTTTCGTACTCTTCTTTAATTTTATTTTCTGAGAATCTCATTATCAGGACTTGGGCTTTTATTAGTCGCTCGGTTAGTTTTGGGAGTTCTTTTAATCGTTCTTTACCTTCTTTGATTATTCTTTGTTGATTATGAATTTTCATTTGAAGATTTCTTTCTTTTGTTTGTTTTCTCTTGAGTTGACGTTTGTAGTTGACCCGCTTGGTTGTTTGTTTTTCCAACTTTCGTCTCGCTTCCTGGAGCTGATCTGTTAATGTTTTAATTTCCTCTTGGGCTTGTTGATGGCTCTCTTTTATTTCTCTGGCTTCTTTACAACTGTCTTCTAGTTGTATTACGTATCTCTGTTCGCTTTTTCTGCTGTCTCGCATTCGTTCTGCTTCGGTTTTCCAATAATCTTCCAGGATTACACGGGTTTTTATTTCAGCTAATTCTCGTCTCAATCGTCCATTTTCTCTCTTTTGCTCTCTGTTTTCTCCCATTCTAGATGTTAGTTTTCGTTTTATCATATTGGTTAGTTGTTTAGATTGTATTAACTGATGATTTATCCGGGCGATTTCTGATTCTTGCTCCTCCACTATTTCTTGCCACTCTTTTCTTTCTGTTCTCCATCTTTTACTGTAGTATCTCAGTGGGTCTTGCTCGATTGGTTCTACTAATTGAATTGGGCTTGGTGCGTATTCTCCGCCTTCTAGATTCATTCGGATTTCTATTTCATTTGGATTCATGCTAAATATACATTGGCTACAATTTTTGTTTTTATAATTTTTTATTGTTTTTATTATCTTTTTTACACTTTTTACAATTTTTCTCTTTGAATTTACGCTATCGTTTCGTCCGTCTCCCCGAATCCTTCATCGGGTTCGGCGGGTACTTGGTTTAGCATTTCGGTTGGGTATAACGGCATAAGCAGGATTGGTGGTCGGCTCTGCAAGGTGTTTATTTCGGCACGTAAAGCGTTTGATATTTGTATCTCTTCGTCTAAGAGATAAGCAAGATATTCCGTATTTTCCGTTAGTTCTTCCACTTGCGTTTCCAATCGATGCGTATTTTCCAAAGCTTTTAGCTTTTCAATCTCTTTTCTCAGATTTTGTTCATTTTCCTCATATCCTTGCTTTATCGCTTTTATTTCTGCTTCAACTTGTTCTTTCAGCTGCTCGTTGACTTCGAGTTGATGTCTCAACTGGATCTCTTTGAATACTATAACTCCTCGGTGTCCGTTCACCTCCTGCTGGAGTTCTGTTATTCTCTCGTTTAATTGTTGGTTTTGTCTTTTTTCGTCTGTAAGTTGATTTCTTGCTTCTGCTGATATCTTGTACATTTCGTTGAATTGTTGTTCGTATTCCTTTTCGTGTCTCCTGAGCCTTCTTATTGTGCCTTGCCTGATTTTTTCCCGAAATTCTAAGTTTTGGACCTGCTCGTTTAGTTCTTCGATTGTTTCTTTCTGTACTTCGACTTGTTCCCAAAGTTCCCAATCTTCCATATTTAGTATCCTTTTGGGTAACAATCTTATCTCTTTCTTGGCTTCTTGAAAGTGTTCTTTCCATTTTTTCGCTTCTCTTTTTATTGCTTTTTCTTTGATCTCCGTTTTCCATTGTTGTTTTTGTTCTTTTTGGTGAGCTTCGTCTTGTTCGACTTGCATCTCTTTTACTCTGGTTTGTTGATATTCAACTTCCTGCTCTAATTTCACTATATAGCTAGATTGTTTTGCGTTGGCGTCTTCCCATATTTTGCATTCTATTCGCCATTTTCTTGCTTGATCAGTTATCTGCGTCAGCATTCTTTCTTGTCTATCGTCTCTGGGCTCTCTAATGTTTCTTGATGGTTTTGGCCCTTGATTTCTCAGCTTGTTGATCTCGATCTTTGCGTTTTCCCATTTAGCTTTGTACGCTCTTGTTCTATCTTCCTCTTCGGCTATTTGCTGGATGTAGTGTCTAATTCGTGCTTCTAAATTACTTCTTGAGTTTTCTCTATCCTCCGTCCATTTGGCTTTCCAGTGGAGTGCTTGTCGTTTTGCCCATTCTTTGGCTTGTTCCAAATGGGTTCTCTTTGTTTTCTCTATTCGATATTGGGTGCTAATTTGCCCAATTTCCTCCTGCATTTGCTGTATGATTTTTATCGTCTCCTCTCCTTCTTCTCGTATCTCTGCTTCTTTATCTTTTATCACTTCTCGCAATCTTTCTATTTCGCTTTGTTGCTCCTGCTTCTCCTGCTCTAACATTCTGATCTCCTTTCTTTGGTTTATAATTCTAGTTTGGTTCTGCATAGCTTCTTTCATCATTTCCTCTTCTCGTTCTTGGTACGTTTTCTCTTTTCCTTCTGGGTAGGTTGCTTTTTGTTCTAGTTGTTTTTCCCACTTTTCTTTCATCCTTTTCGTTTTTAGAGTTTCTTGTGCTAATTCCTCCTCTACGATTAGTAGCATTTCTTTTAATTGTAACGTTCTTTGTCTCCATAATTCTACTTCCTCACTTGTTACTTTTATTGATTTTGATTGATCTTTGATTGTTGGTTTTGACTCTTCAGTCTCTTTCACAACTTCTTTTGTCTCGTTTAGATTCATGATTGTTTTCTAAATATTAATAATCGATTATTCTCTCTTTTCAATCATCTCAAAATTTTTATCATAATTTACATCATCTCGTATTTTATGAATTTTTTGGATTTTTATAATTTTTTGTTTTTACATTTATCTTTATTTACATTTTTACACATTACTTCCATTTCTAATTACTGATCAGCGAAACGGAATCCTTTGATCCGCCCGTTGATCGGCTTTCTACATACTGGACATATATCGACTTTTAACCCGCATGCTTCACATGTGACCATATGTCCACAAGGAATATAAATTATTTCAACATGTTTCTGCCAGCATGTTACACATTGATACTGCTCCAAAATAGCTTCTTTTATTATTGATTTGTCTCGATTCTCTTTTGGTTTCTCTTGGTATCGCTTGATTGCTCGAATTATTGCTTGTGTCGAGTCGTACCATTCTAAATTATTAGCCAATCTTTCTTGGATTATTTTCCTCATTTTTTGCGTATCTACTCCTGATAATAGCATTAGGGTTCTCGTTTTTGGTCGATCCAAAATATCTTCTATTTGTTGATTGGGTAATTATTATTTCGATATTCTTCGACTCTTTTTCTTGTTTATACATACATTTTCCTTTATGCTTTAGTTTATTGACATTCTGATCTGGTATTGGCTGTTGATTTTTACATCCTTCGCACATTATTCCTCTGGCGGTTTGACAATATCCTTGACTTGCAAATTCTGCTGCTCTTGGATTTCCTTTGAAAGTTTTAATTCTCTCTTCGAATGTTCTATTTATAGTCTCTTTTTCCCATATTAATTCTGCTGGGTCTTCGAAACTCTTTATTATCGTTATCTTTTTCTCACCTCCCTTTTCATCTTTGTCAACTTCTGATTGTCGGAGTCCTTCCAATCTGTTTATCGCTTGGTTTCCGACATCAATGTTTATTCTAAATGGGCAGGTTGAAAATTTCCTCAGGTGTTCTCGTTTTGCTGTTTCTCCTTTTTCCCAATGCGAGAGTCTTCCTTGACAATAAATACAGGTAACTTCATCTGGTAATTCGGGGGTTCCTGAGAAAAAGAATCCTTGTGCTGCCATCTCTTTGCTTTGTCGGTCGGTGAATACTTTATTATCTTTGAACGTTAAATATCTCTGTTCCTCTTTCCTCAACTCCTCGTATCTTACTTTTCTCTGTGAGTAAATTACTTTCCTCATTTTCCATGGTCGTCCGGTTGTGTCGAAACTGGTATAATGCTGAATTGCGATTACTAAGGTTTTAATTTTTTCCTCTTCCTCTGGTTTTTTCCATAGTCTCGTCCATATCGAATCTGGTCCTTCTCTCATCTGTACTGTTATCTCTTCGCTGATTCCGCTTGCCATCTAAATATCGTCATTATTTTTGAAGTTTCGTTTTTCTGATTTTTCTGATTATTTGTAATTTTTTGATTTTTTATTTAATTTTTATTATTTTATTTACATTTTATTTACACTTTTCTTTCTTTTTACAACGTCTTATCTGGCTTCTCCACTTCTAATTTTATATACAGGTTATCTTCTCGCAAGAATCCTTCTCCTCTTAATCGTTGTTGTGGATAAAAACGTGGTGTACCAATTGCTGTATTCCAGTCGGTTGTTGGTCTTCCCATCTGTGGTTCATTTCCTGTTCTGATTGGATTGCGGTAATCCTCTTGTCCTTTCATCGTTAATATCATGTTTTGTTTAAAAGGCCATGTTAATAGCTCGTCGTAATCTCCTTTTCCCACTCTGATGAAGACACTGATATGGGTGCCTGTTGCATTCCCATCTCCATTTGGATATAGTCTAATGCCCAATTTGTATCCATTTTCCCAACTGTATATTGGTGGGCTGTCTAAAATTCTCTGTGTTCCGTCTTTTGCTCTCTGAAGCTTCTCTGCGAATTCGGTTATTTTCCATATAAATGGTGCTGTAGGATGTTTTCTGGCTATAGAACTGTTGGTTTCTAGTTCCTTTATGCTGTTGGTCATCTGTTGCATTTTCTTTTCCATTTCGCCCATTTTCTTGAGTGTGTCTCCTTGGCTTCTCTCGAAATTCTTTCTGGATTCTAATATTTCTCTTATTAGTGCCTTTTGTGCATCATTTTCTGTTCGTAGGCTTTTTACTTCCCATGCCAACATTCCTATCGTTTTCATCATGATTTCGGCATGCTCGATACTATTTTCCATCATATGCTTTTGCATCTCCATAATTGGTAGTTGCGCTTGACAATTAAATAACTCTAACGGGCACTTGATTGGTTTGCCTATACATTCGTTCCAATGTTCTTTCAATTTGACTTTATCTTTTCTGCCGCAGTTGTTTGCGCATACTCCTTCATATAGATCGCATATTTGTTCCTCTTTTGGATTCCGGTGTTCCATTTCTATTTTTATCCATTCGTCGATCACTCCACAGAATTCGCATTTTTCCTCTCTCTTGGTACACACTTTGTGATGTTCTTTGATAGTCTTTTTTGTTATGATGGTTTGACATTTTTCGCATAATATCTCGTTATATTCACATTCATTTGTGTGGCTTTCCGCTTCCTTCATAAGTCCTTTCCATTCACATTCTTTTACTCGGCATTGAACTAGTAGATTATTTATTTCTTTGTTGGTGGCTTTATCCATTGTGGTAGGATCTTCGTCTCTTTCAAACGTTTCGTCACATCCAGGGCATTTTATTGTTTCTGTTTCTATCACTTCTATCGTACAGTCCGTACATATTCTGCATCCGCATTTCGTCTGTCTTGCTCCAATCAATAGTTCTTTACATTTACAACATTTCAATCTTTCTTTTATATCGTTCACCACTCTAACTTTGTCTTTCATTATTCGCCTCGTAGTTTCTGATGGATTCTCGCTTCCTCTAATTCTCTCGATAATCGTCTGCATATCTACAAAAATTTTCTGATTACTCGACGTTGCTTTACTTCTATCTTTTTATTTATACATATTTACAAGGTACGCTTTATTTTTACTCTACTGTTGAATCCGGTTCCGGGGTGAATTCTGGCATTGATGCTATCCATTCCACCCAACTTGCTGGATCTACGTGCTGTTGGTTGCTACGTAATCTTCTAATTTCGTCAGCTTGCCATCTAACTTGATCTGCTAATTGTTCATTCATTCTCTGCAATTGTAATATTGTTCTTTGTTGCTCTTCCAGTCTTATGGCTTGTTGTAGGCCTCTGTTTACGCTTTCCGTTAATACTAGATGAGTATTTGTCCACTGAGTTTGCGCATTATTCGTTATTAATGTCATTAATTCACATTGTCGTCTCCACGTTGCCTCGACTCCTTGATCTTGGTATATTCCTTGATTTAATTCTACGATCTCTATAGGTACATTGGCAGCTGCTGGTTGTTGTATTACTTCTACGAATGGTGGTATTCTCACTTGATTTTGTTGATTTGCATTATTCGGATTCATCTGTTGGTTATAATACATCATTAACTCATCGGCATTCATTTCTATTTCATTATCGTTTCTAACGCTTTTGTACAATATTTATATAAAGATACATACTATTACTACTATTATACTACATAATATTTTTACACTATATACAACGTCTTTTTCTCGTTTTATACCATCGTCTCCGGGGACTCTATACGCAATGTCCGTATATCCCCCATATTTCTCATTCATTATCTGGTATACATCAGATTCGTTTGACCATTGTTGTGCTTCGATAATGGGCGGTTCTTTTAACCAGAGTCCACTTGTGCTAGAATTTCCTATGATTTCATATTCCTCAGTTCTTTCTACATCGTATTGTCCTAATTCGATATCGTAATTGAATTTTTCTACTGCTGGCCATAATCTTCTCTTCGTTGGCTTCTTTCTGCATTTGGTAGTTCTCACTAATTGAATTATTATCAGCATTACTACGCTGCTTATTACTGCTGTTGTTATCCAGATCATTTTAATCATATAGTTCTTTTCATTAGGCTGCATGGTTGTGCTTTCCCTTGCATTGGTTGTTTCCATTATGCCTTCTTCCGGTTGCACATTTTTAAGTGCTTTCTGGAGTTGTAATGCTTCGTGGATTGAAAGGTGGCTGTCGTCCATGATCATTCCTTTTTTCCATGTTTCGTTTCTTGGTTTTTTCTCAGATTGTTTTATTATAGGTTGATCTGTTGCATTTGACTTGAGTGGTTTTCTTGTTATCGTTCTCCAATGTTCGTGAGTTCCCTTTTGGATATTTATTACATATTTTCCGAGTTTTCTTTTCGTCGGTATGCGATACTTTCGATTCGTTATAGTTTTGCTTGTTTCGCATTGGATTCTTTTGTTTACTGTTTCGTTTCTTTTAGGTTCGTATACGCAAATTTTCGTGATGGGTTTTTCACCTGTGTTTTCAATTACTATTTCCTCTTCATTTGCTGCATTTGACTCTATGTTTATTATTACTGCTTTACTTTCTCTGATCTGTCGTTGGTACGGTTTCTCTTTTGTTTCTTTTTCCGGACGTTTTGTCGTAGTTGCTTCTAACAACTTTCTTGTTATTGATTTCCAATAATCATCTCTTCCTCTCTGTACGTGTACTATATACTTTCCATATTTTCTTTTTGTTGGAATACGGTATTTTTGATTTTTGATATCATCATTTGATTGACATTTGATTCTCTCATTTATCGTTCCGTTCTTTTTAGTTTCGAATATGCAAACTTTTGTGATAGGTTCTTTACCCGTATTTTCGATTATTATCTCTTCTCCACTCTTTGGATCTGATTCTACTTTTATTATTATTTCTTTATTTTCTCGTGCTCGACGTTGATAAGGCTCTTCTTTTGGTGTTGTGAGTTTTTCTCCCAGGGTTTTGGCCAATGTGCAAGTTATTATTATATCATTGTTGGCACATATTATATATTCCGCATTTCCTTCTAGGCTATCCCATTCACATTTCTTTCCTGCTTTCATATTCATTTTCCAACAATCGATAATTTTGTTTTGTATACATACTTGTTCAATCGTTTCTATTCCTCTGTTTATTATTCGTAATTTGCCTATCCCTGGCTCTACTTGAATTTTTACGTTTCTATCTTTGTAGCATCTCTACATACATCTTTGGTGGTTTGGCATGATGATAAGTTTTCGGATCGTATTTCTATCTTTCCTGGTTTTCCTATGGAATCAAATTGACAACTTATGCTTGTATTCATCGTCAGTTGTAAGCATATTCCCTTGCTCGAAATTCCTTTATCGTTTATTGTTTGTATTCTGAACGATCTCATTTCTTTCGTGATATTTTCGTCAGCTTCCGTTAACTTGATGGACGTAATCAATATCATTATTTTTTGTAGCAGGGTCGGTCGGTTTTGATTTTTTCTTTGTTGTAATAACATTATTCCTTTGTTTCGTTTTCCTTCGTTATTGCTGTTACTTGTTTTTTGACGTTCCTTGTTAGGTGGTTCCTTTTTCTCTTGTTGTGCGGATTTGTTTTCATCTCTAGTATTTTGATCATCCTGGTTTTTGCTGCTGTCACCCCCTTCTTCATTATTATCATTATTATTATCTCCATTCGGGGTTTCCTTTGAAATGTCGTCCTCGACATTTATTATTTCAATTATTTCCTCGTATACTTTTATTATTCTGGCTTTTATGTCGTCCATCTCTTTTATCTCTTGTTTGCTCGCTTGGAATCTTATTTGCTTTCGATGCCATCTGTGTATTATCATCAATAACTGTTCCTTTCTATCTCCAATTCGTATTGTTTCTTTTGGATGATTGGTGAATTTCAGTCCTTCCCATTTCAGCATTGTTTTTATTGTCTTTGGAAATGGATAATGAGCATATATTGTTTCTTTTAATAGAACGTTTCTGTTTCTTACCATATAGTTTAAATCGAATACTTTAAGTGGTGAACCCTCGTAGGTCCATTTCATCAGATTGGCTGTTGCTTCGTCCTGTTTAGCGTCGATAGCTTCCCATAGTGTTTGGATTGTTTTACCCATCATTTCTCTCTCTCCGGTTGTCGCGTTACTGGTTATAAATTTTATTGCACCTGCTTGTCTCGATTTCAGTGCATAGTGTAGTACATTATTTTCTCCATTATCTTTTTCTTTAAACGATGATCCGGTTCTTAGTAATTCTCTCAGGACTGTTGTAGAGGCGTCTGCTGCAACTGCGAACATTAGTGGTGTTTGTCCCTCTTCGTTTGGTATATTTGAGCTGTGTCCGCATTTCTGCATAAATTGAAATTATATCCATTATTCGTTGAGTGTTTCTATACTGTACTGCAATATGTAAAGGTACATTTCCTTCTACGTCTGCCATAGTGAATATCATGGGTATACTTTCTTTGATACTATCCATTTCTGGTGGACTTCTAGCTCCTTTGGCGTAATCCATGGCGATTTTCCCTGCTTTGTTTACTATTCTCATCCATCCTTTCCCTTCGACCCATTCTGGCATAATTTCTCTGATAGCTTTTACTATTATATCCATCTTGTCTACATTATCTTGAGTCGCGTTTAGCGTAATTTTGGATTCATCTGGTTTAGGTTCTTCTACGGTATTGTTTGCTGTCGCTTCTATTTTTCGACTCATCGTTAGTCCGTTTATACTCAGTTGTTGAGTTTGTGATCTGGTTTGCATACCTCGATTCTCTGGTTCTCTTGTTATTGTTCTCGGTATCGCTTTACATCTACTCACGTTTACGTAAATAGGTCTGGTGAGTGGATTGTTGATCAGTTTAACTCGGGCGTTATTCTCATTTACATACGTTATCTCATATGGTCCTTTACCACATCTTTGTAATTTTCTGGCTACTCCTGGAATAATTTCTGGCGTCGCAATTATTACCCAGTCTCCAACCTGAAAGTTATGCTCACGCACATCTCGCTTTTTATCATGTAATTCTTTGTAGCTCTCTTGGTTAAATCTAATATTCATACCTGCCGTTTTCCAGATCTCTTGCATTCGCTCTTTGAATCCTGTTACATAATCATCAATTTCCATATACTGTGATATCGGTGGTTGATATTCTAAATCTATCGGCATGTTACATTCTCTGCCGTACATTAATTTGAATGGACTCATTTTTGTTGCTGAGTGTATTGACATCCTATAGGCCATTAGGCATAGATTTATATATCTATCCCAATCTTTTTGGTGTCTGTGACATAATTTGACCATTTCATTTAATATGCCATTTGAAATCTTCCTGGCTTTGACCATTTGTTGCGGATGTCGGTGATTTCTCAATTTCGCAATTCTGAAGTAGTTCGTTACTTCTTCTATGATTTCGCTCATAAAGTTGGTTCCTTGATCAGTTAAAATCTGTTTAGGTGTTCCGTATCTACAGCATATTCCTCTACTAGGATTCTCGCTATTGTTCTGGCTTTTTGATCTGGTATTGCGAAGCTTCCGGGGAATTTTGATTAAATAATCTTTACTACTAATATGTTAAATATTTCCATGTAGTTTCGGGTAATGGTCCTATACATCCATTCGATCATTGTCATGGTTTGGTGGAATTGGCATTGGTTTTAATGTGCCTTTAGTACTTCCTGTACTTTCCTCGTTTTGCGCATATCAGACAATCTCTTTATCATCCTTTCACGTCTTCTCCGATATTTGGCCAGAGTATTTTTGACGTAATCTTGCTTCCGTCTTTTTTGCCGACATGTGTCCTCCAAGTTTTCCATCAGGTATTGCATCAATACTTCCTTTCGTCTACTTTCTGGTAAGCACATAAGTCTTTTCTCCCATCCATTAATAATAACCATCCTTTCTCCATTGGATATCGATGTCTGTTGTTTTCCATATGCTCTCCAGTTTGCTGTTGTTTTCGAAGATTTTCATATCGTTAGTTTCCATAAATTGATATTCGTCTTTAATCTTTCGTTCTCCTTCTGCTCGTTTCTCAGTTTGAAAGTCATTATCTTTGCCATAATCATGCATATTCGTCTTACATCGTGATCCATAGTTCCTCAAATACGAATCTTGACATACAATCTGCGTTAGCGTTGGCTTTTCCCGATTTGAATTTGATATACGGTGAGTATTCTTGCAGCTGCATTGCCCATCTCATCAATCTGCTCGAGCTTCTTTGTGTTGGCCTAGCCATACAATTGTTATGATCGGTCTGATTATATCTCGTGACCCCATAATAAATATTTGAAATGTTTAATAGCTTGGATTATTGCTAATGCCTCTCTTTCAGTCACAGAGTAATTCTTTTCATGTTTCTTGAAACGTTCGACTGTAATACCAATGACTCGTTCTTCTTTTCCTCGTCATCCCATTGTCAGGACTGCTCCAGATGCATATCCGCTTGCAGTCTGTCGCCAACAAAACATGGTTTCTTAAAATCGGTGCTACGAGTATTGGTGCTGACTATCAGTTTATCTCTGAGTGTTCAAAGCTGTTGTTGTCCTCTTCCCATATAAACGGGGTATCTTTTTTGGTTAATTCTTGTATGGGTTTCGCAATATTCGCGTTAATCTTTGATGAACTTTCGTAATATCCACATAGGCCTAAAAATTCTGCACTTGCGTGACTTGTTTGCGTACTGCGCAATCTTTATCTTTTCGATTTTCTGGATCTTTCTTTGCCTTTGCCGATACAATAATGTCGCCAAGAAGTAACTTTTTCCTTTGCAATCGCATTTAAATGTTTCAATTTTAACTTCCATTGTCTCAATCGACAAATACGTACGGAATCTAAATGTGTCGAGTTCTAGAATAATTAATAAATCATCAATTATACATACTTGTTTGTTTGATGCATGAGAGTTACGAAGTTCATGCATCTCTGAGATTGAAGGCTGGTGCGGGTTAATCCGAAAAAGCATTCTTTAAATTGAAAGATCCTTTTCCGATTGTAAAGCAGTTTCTCTCTGTTTCCTCTTACCTTTACTCCAAATAACCACTTTTTAAATTAGCGATTAAAATAAGCTGCTCCGTGTTAGGTTTGTAACATTTCAGTTATGTCGGGTAACGGTATGTATCTCGCTTTTCTACCGCGTTGAGTCGTCGATAATCTTATACAAATCGTTGCGTCGTCTTTTTTCTTTACCATGACTACTGGAATTGCCATGGCAGCAACTTGGTTCGATTCTCCTGCGTCGTAACATCTTTGGCACTTCTTTTCGCTTCTGTTTTGGCTTCTGGCCCATCGATATGGCCGTAGTGTTATGGGTATCGTCTGTTAATGGTATCGTGTTTGCGTTACATCCTTGTACCGAGATCTAATCAGATGCTGCATATATTTTAAATCCATTAGCAGTTGTGTAGTTGTTCTTTCTCGTTTTCGTTTAGTAGCTGACTGTCGATTTGTTCCATAATCTCTCTTTCCTTTCCTTTTGTTGTTGGAAGCTCGATGTCCTCATCGGTGTTAGTTTCCCATCTTCGTTTTCGTAAAATGACTTATCTTCTTCATCGAAAATTTGTAATGTTGATTTGGATTTCGCTGTTATTCGTTTACATACACTATTTCTTGGCTTAATGGCATTCTTTCTTCTTCTCAAATTTTAGGTCGAAAAATCATTTCCACCCTAGTTTCCTCGTTCACTTTTATCGTAGCAAATCATTTGTATTGCGCCCTGGCACTTACTTTCTCTGAGCATTCTCACTTCTGATTTAGGCATAATTATTCGTCCCGTTTATCTCTCAGCTCCATTTCTTAGATCTAATTATCTCTTTTAATAATTCTGGCATGAGGTCTGTTCCAATTATACAATCTGCACTCAATTCCTGATAACTGCTAATACGTATTGATTTTCACATTTTTATATTCGATTATTGACCAGATTTTTCTATGACTGCGACTAGATTCTTTGCTGCAATATTTACGTCCATTAGCTTCTCTATACATGGCCATAATCTTCGGGTATTTATCCATTTTTATTGGAATGTTTCTCCCGTATCAAATCATTGCTTTTATTTTCTAGCTCCATATCGTTATGGTACCGTATTTGTCCGCTAAATGTGTGTAACATAGCTATGGTTTCGAGTTTCTGGATCCTGACCACACTTCTCGACTTGCTGGTCCTTTGTACTAAGTTTGCCCAATTTGGTTCGTATGGTACTGGATAAATATTTTCGTAATGTTGTTGTCTTGTATTTGGTACTTTCGTTTACTGATTTTTGTTTTTTCTTTAGACATTCATATATGGTGTGGATGATTGAAATTGTCCACTATGTCTGTCTTTCGATTTTCCCATTGTTTGAAGTTGCTTTGAGTTAGCATCTGCGTTCTCCTGGTTTTCGTCGCTGGTCCTTTATCCACTGCTATCATCTTTGAAATTATCCATCGTTTCCAGTTGCTCGTTTTTTGTCGCTTTATTCTGGTTTTTCTTCGGCTTTCTAGCCTCATTATTGCTTAAATTCGTCCGACTTCTCGTCGGTACCATTCATTTTCTTAGGATTCACTATCTCTTTATTTTGTGAATATCTTTGATGTCCAGTAACACCATTGTTTTGCTAAAAACGGTTAAAATTCCAATTGCCATTCCAGTTGATTTCCTTTCTCTTTTGTAAATAAATCGAACATGCTTAACATTGTTTTAGGATCACTTCTTACCGATTTGAATGATAGGATATTTCCTAAAAATTCCTGCATCATTTGTCCAAGGATTAAGAACTTCTTCCCACAGGCTTTCATATATTTGCTGTAGCATGGAAAATGATCTGGTGATTAATAGCATTCGTAGTTGGGTTTTTCGCATAGTTGTACCTCCGTATCGTTACATATTAGATAGTATTGGCTTGCCTTGTGGCTGGAAATAATAAGTTTCTCTAGCTCGTTCCAGATCTTTCGTTTGGTATATTCCACTCTTGATATATCAACTGGTTTTGAATTCTTGCTTCGTCTAGCAATTCTGTAAGTTCCAATAATTTTGGTGCGCTACTATTACTCTAGTTGGAATTGTAACCAACTTCATCTCTTATTTCAATATATATGGCATATACGTTACTACAACTGAACATATTGGTACAAATTCTCTGGGTTTATCAGTGCCTTGTTATGGTTGAGCGAATCTGATTTTTCCATGCATATCTCTTAATCAATTTATGCATTATCTCTTGGGATGTGAAATTCTCTGTAGTTCGCGATTGTCTTTTCACATCTGATATGTGTACATGACTTCTCAACGATTCTTCAAAGTATCCTTCTGGATTGTAATAGCGGAATTGCATTATCTGGATTGTGATTGCCATTGCTAATTTTGTTTTTAGTATTTCTCTGTTCAAGATACAGTCATTTTTAACTAAATCATAGTATATTTTTTCCGTTGATGCCGTCCCTTTGATGATATAAGAAATCCATCTTGTTATTTAATTACGATATAGTTTTCAACTCTTGGGGTCTATTTGCGCTTTTGCGTTCGGGTATTGCTGTCGTATAATAATATTCTTTATAATGGTACTGCTACCCATTTCATCACATTTACTTACCATTCGCCCCTTTATGATCTCATTCCATTGTTGTATCTGTGATATTACTACTGTTGGTGTTGACTCTATCCGATAGTTGTGGTTATCGTTGGTTTTCCGATTCTTCCGGTTCTCCGTAATTCATCTAATGCGCTTTTTGCGTGTTAGTTTCTGTTTCACTGTGCACTCGTCCTTGCACTTCGTCAAATATTGCGCTTTTCAATAAGGTGAGTCTGCAAGTTCTGGTATTCAGCTGATTATACGATCGTTGACATTCCCGTATTACATTATCTATCTGTGCTAGACATTGGGATACTTTTCATCGCTTGTGTGTCGGATCAATATCCTTGATATTTTTTCCAACTTTACTTGATAACTTTCAATCACTACTACTCTTTGACTAATTGATTGCAATTTAGGGTGATACTCTCTCCTTGGCATGTCCCGGTCTCCAGCCGTTTGCCCCCCGCGGCATATACCTCGCCGTAGTTTTTATTTTTCCTTCCTCAGCTCTACATTTCTTCGCTCCAGCTATTGAATTGCGTCCTGTCCGTGATCCCTTTCACATTCGTTCCGCCGTTCTGATTACCACTGTTGTTTCCGTCCCGCTTCTATAATTGTTGAATGTGAGTGATGTCCGCAATGAAATGCTAGCAATTTTCCTTGTTACTGAGGCATTCTTGATTTCTGTTTTTTATGAAATCTAACTTCTTGGTATCATTTATATTATACTGCTGTTGCCCGTCGTCTGCCAATTTACCGGGTTTTTGCAGCTGCTTTTCACTCTCGTTTCCTTTAGGTAATATTTGTCACCAATCTTTATATATCACATCAATACTACAAAGGTTCTACTCCTTTTACGCACATCATCCATATGAGTTATTGTAGTATTATTGCGTTTATCCTTTTCTGGCGTTTTGTGTCGCTTGCATAATGTCGTTCGAATTCTGTTAAAACCTTTCAACTTTGTTTGCATCATCTCAGTTTGATCAATCTTACTTACCAGATTTATAAAAGCTTGCCACTCCACCTTGAGTTAGGATGAATGTTCAATACTTTCCTGATAAGTCTGTATTCAAATTCATATCCGTTTGGTTGTATCTGGAGTTTCGCTTTCTGAACACTATCGTATTTTACATCAGATGGCCATTCCTACCAAATATCTATTTGGGTCATCAAGATCGTTTCGTTTAATGATTGATTTCATTATCTAACAAAATTCCTCTGGATCTTTAGTTGTGGTTCGTACTATTATCCATTATTTTATATTATTGTTTTATGCTGCCCAAGCTGTTCGCTTCTGCTTCCGATATTATAGTTTCAAATTTCTCTTATTTCTGGATTGCTAATCCCAGCATATCATTATAATCTGTGACTCCACTGCTCCTTGGTTCCTGACCTTTTAGTTTTCCTTGTAACTTTTCGTTACTTGGCTTAAAGCTGTTTAATTTCGGTTGCAATGATCCATCTGCATTTGTTCTTTAGTTTTCCATTTCTGAGCTGGTTTATCAATTTTGGCGTCCTCTGATTCTTTCTATTGCCGTACCTGTTTCTTTTCGTTTGGGTGTTCGTCTGCTGTTTCTCTGGATGTTACTTCCTCGTTCATTTATCCAATTATCCCATTGTCTCCGTCGAGCTTCAGGCGTCTTCTCTCTTTCTTCTATTTTCCTCTTCGGTATCTGCTCTATTAATCTGACTGGTTGGTCTTTACCACATACTAGCTCGTTGGTTCATCTGTTATCAGATCGTTTTCATCTCTGTCATGACAAATCTTTGATTCCGTATTCTCCTGGATTGTTTCTTCCATCCACAATATCATTTAGATTCATATAGTTATCTCTTCGGTCCCTGTGTGATGAACGATTAACTTCATCTGCTGCAGGTTGGACTTTCTGGCGTATTAGACCTTTCCTTCGTCCTATTGGCGTTTTTGTTTTGATTTCTCTTTATTGAGTTCTCTACCGCAGATCTTTGTGCTACTGTAAATATTTATTAATCCCAATTGCATTGCCGTAACTCAAATTTCAATGATCGTCATCTAATGATCGTCCTTCGTATTTGTAAATGAAATTGCGTTCATACGTATTCTCTTTTCATTTCACTCACCTTGGCAGTGATATAAAATTCTCTTTCGATGCGTTCGAAATCTGGCATCATAATTTTAACTATACTTCTCCATCGTTTCGGCTGCCCATTCGGTATATGTTCCATTTTTCGGATGATTTCTCGGAATTTGCTCTGGGGTACCACGCATACATTCTCCGATACTCTCTATTTCCTTTACAATTATTTCGTAGATTCTCTACTCGTACAAGAATCATTATCCATTTTTGCTAAATCGTTTACAGTTCCGTCTTTGATTCTTGGCTCCGGTTCTCAATATCGCTGCTAACTCTCTCATTTTGCGTTTCCGTTAATCGTGTTAATCCTTCCTCCACAGATCTCTATTACTCTGGGCAAGTATTTTTATTCCTGTGATCGTGTTTCTCGATACGCTGATTCGTGGGTCTCGCTTCGTCTTGTTGGATTTTCCGCAATTCATTCTCGCTCTGTTTCTACTTCGATGGTATATTTATCGTTGTCATCTTACAATTGAGTTTGTTACATATTTTTTCAGTTAGAAAGTGGTAACTCCTTCCTGCCACATTTTCAGTGGATTTTGGTTTTGACTTATATCATAGATCTTGGTCTACTCCCAATTTTCTCGGCCTGTGTCGCTCTTCCCATTTTCCGGATTTTAGCGATGAAATTTGTGACTGTTCGAATTAAATGGCCACTCTAACTTGCCGTATATCTGCCTCTTCTAATAGAAAATACACTGATAGTATTTTCTTACCAACCCCGTCTCCGTTTGGTATACTCGTTAATTTCAATTCGTATACTCCGATCTCTGTATAGAATTGATGGCTTTGATACAATGATTTCTCTTCTTCAGCCGATTTTACTTCTTCGGCCCATCTACTAATTCCATGTATATGGGGCTAATCGAGCTCTTCTATCGTTATTTCCTCATCTTCCTCTGGTTGCCATTCCATTTCATTTATCATCTCCTCTGGTAAATTTTCGTATGGTTCATCTTCATATAGCTCCAAGGTTATTTCGTTAGCTGCGTCTTCTGGCGCTTCTCCTGGTATATATTTTCTCCATTTTGGTTCGGTTCTCTCCGTTTTCCATTTCCACTCTTTCGTCTTTTCATCATACACCTTTTTTCCAGGTTGTGTCCATTCTTATGTCTATAGGTTGCAATTTTTGCTAATTTCGATCTTGTCTCCATAACTTGGTATATGGTTAGATTTTGAGTCCATTCCATTTCCTCTTGGAATTCTTGGATCTGTTGTTCCTTTTTTGTTGTATTTTTTCTCTCTGGTTCATCCATGGCTATGATATTAATGGTTTGTCCGTCTTCCCATATACCTAATTCGTATATCGGGGTTCTTTCTCGTGGACTTATTTGCCGTTTGTGGTACATTATAGCCACGTCTTCTACCATACCGTCATCACTACTTTCGATTATCGGTTGTATAATTTCTCGGTTTATTCGTCGGTATAATTCGTGCATTTGACAATTCGATTACTAGTATTTTTTTATTCTCATCATTCGGTAGCTATTTTATCTTTATTGGTTCATCTCCCCTCATATCTCTTGTGCTCTCCATATTTGGCTATCAACTCATCTGTTCTCTCATTATCGAATCTCATTATGTCTGTATCCCGTACAGCTTCTACAAATATTTTCATTGAGATCGGTCTCGTTAACGCTAGTCTGTTAATATATTTTCTTCTTGGTCTATTGCTTGTTCTCTCATTTTTATCTGGTTTTGTCTCATTATCTTTTGTCTCTCTTTTTCTAATCCGAGTTTATTTCTTTGGTATACAATATTTGAATTTTCTGCCATATTTCTGCTGTCGTTTCTCGCTTTCATTTTTGTTTAACGTTACCACATTTATTCCTTTTGCCCATATTAGAGCATCCGCTAGGTGTATATCTCGCTTTATTTCCTTCCTTGGTAATATAAAGGTTTATTTTTATAACTGGGTCCTAGCTTTTTCACTACCCAATCATACAACTCGTTTGTGCTTTCGCCTCTTGTGGCTATTATCTGTCTCGGTATCTCTGGAAAATCAATAATTACCTGATACTCTTCTCTATCTTATTCTTTCAAATTCTCTTGGTACTTTTTTATCATGTCTTTCCATGATGCCGTAAATACATTATCTTGTTGATATCCTTTCGCAATCAGTTTCATTATTCTGCTGTATGCGGTTGTCTCTGAGGTTTAGGAACACTTTGATTTCGATCCTACTTCTTCTACAATCTCGTGAATCTTTAATATTCGTTTCATCTTCCCTTTGGCACGTTTGTTTCCATTTCCTCTTTGGATTTGCTTCATCTTTATACGGTTTGTTTTCCTACGATGATTAAATATTTCTCCGCCAAGACTGCTATTTCACTTTCTCTTAATCGTTGTGTTCTGGTATTCGTCTCAGCATATTAATATTGGTTGTTCCTCCTCTTTTCATTGTATCTTGTTGGCCCTTTGTTTGGAACCCCATATCTCTTTTATTCTGTTCTCATTTGAGCTTCACTCCACGTGGGCTTTTCTTTCTGATTCTTGTTTCTATTTTTGTTAGCAGATTCCTCTGGATTCGATTTTTTGTTATTATTGTTCTGATATCTCTTTCTTTGACTTGATGTTCCTGCTCAGTCTTTTTGCGGTTTAATTTGGCTTCTTTTTATTTTCTTGAGATTAGCACTTTCTTTGCCATCACTTCTATTTTTTGATCTAGTGCTTGTTCTTGTTCCAAATGTTTCAACGCTCCGTCTATTTTTAATATTAGTGCCTTCTTTCTTAGTTCTGCTTTCTCTTGTTTCAGATTGCTTCTTTTTCTTTTAATTGATCCTCCTCTTGTTCTAAAGCTTCCTCTTGCTTTATTTTTTCGAGTGTACTCTCTATGTTTGCGTCATGATTTCATCTTCGAGTTCGTCCATCTCGTATACTAATGTTTTCTCGTTTGATCTTCCGTTATCATCCTCTCTGCTTGATTATTCTCTCGAGTTTCTGGTTCGTCTGATTTCTCAGTTGTCATTCTTTTATGTCGCCTCTCTGTTTTTCCTCCTCTGTAAATTCTCTGATGGCCTCTATTTTCTCCATCGTATTCAATTCAACTGTTTTCTCATTATTGGTTATCATATTTCCTCCCCCTTCGTTCTCAACACACTGCTCCGCAGTGTGAATTTCATCTGGAATTTCCATCCTCATCATATTAATTCTTTTCGGGGTTTGTTTTCGATTTTCCCATCTTTGCTGGATTTCTTGGCTCCTCTATTTGAAAGTCTTGCGCATTCAGGCTTGTTGTTGCTCTTGAATATCTCTGTTCGCAGCTCTTGGAATTCCTCATCTGTTTCTCATTACATTGATTCGTTGTTGCTGTATATTGGCGGGCATTTCTGTTGATTCATCTTTTAATTCCATGGGCATTCGTTTGTAATGTTTCCCTTAACATGTCTATTTCTTGTATCACGTTAATTTGTGGATTTCTTGTAGGATTATTGTTTGGTCTGAGTTGATTTGACTCTCCTCTTATGTTGCATCGCCTTGCGATGTGCCCTTGTTGACCACAATTATAGCACGCTTTGCTGTTAATTTTGACAATATTCTGCTCAGTATGTCCTCGTCTTCACATTTGAAACAAATGTAATTTCGAGGAACATATTTTCTGATCGATGTCCGATTTTGACATGTGGAGCATTGGTTCGTTTTGCGTTGCTTGTCCTAAATATTTTATAGCTTACTTGGTTATTACCTCTATCTTCTAGATTTCTTGTTGCTGGTGGCTTGAACATCTGCTGTGCTCTGGGTATGAATTGATTCATAGCTGGGTTGATATTGTTGTTTTGATTGTTGGCATACTGTTGATGTTTTGTTCTTTGGCCAAGACTGCATGATTATCCCGTATTCAGATTGGCTTCACATCTATTTGCTGATTGCCTACTGCTTATCTAACGTTTCTTGGTGCCAGATCCAAGGTTTGCTCGTATGTCTTCTCTTTGATCCCTCTTATGAAGACTTTCTCTACCATTTTATCTTCGGGAAATCATTGTTCTCCGAAGGCTTTCTTTACACAATTTCTTTAATTCCGAATGCGTATACTGCATTTGATTCGTCTCGTCTTTGTTTTCGATGTAGGAAGTCTAATATCTTCCTATTTCCCTTTTTCTCTATTCCGAATATTTTTATTAAGAACTCTTTAATCTCTGTCCACGTTGTCAGTTTCTTTATATCTCTTTTTCTTCCCAAATACATCCTGTGCGCTCCGCTTCAAATACAAGGTTAGCGCTCTTTTCCTTTTGATCTGTCAATGACAGATATTTTATCACACTGTCCGAATTCTTTTATAAATGTATCAATTGTGTTAGACTCCCTTCAACGTTTCCTCTTAAACTTTTCTCTGAATTCCCCTTCATCACGATTATTGTTATTTCAACATGTATTTGCATCCGAATTGGAGAGTTTATTGAAGTCGTCAATGTTTGGATGTTGTTCAGATCTTCTTCGTTTTACTGATCTATTCGGTTGTCAACTGGTTCTCGATATTACGTAGTTCGTTCTCTTCGTGCTATTACATTCAAAACGGTCATCCCGCTATCTGTTGCCGGTTCCTGTTGCTGCTGTAGTGATGCTCTGGTGTTGACACTTCTTAAACGAACTTTTTCTTTCTTCTGTTTTTAATAACTTTTCTCTATTCTCTGGCTTTTGCTTCGGTGTGTTGCTGATGCTATCAAGTTTACGGTTATTCGTTTACTTGGACTGTTTCTCTCCTCTTTGCTTTGGTTGCTTTGAAATTCTGGTTGGTTATTACTCGTACTACTCTGACGTTTATTACCAATTCTTTCTACTCGGTTTATTTCAAGTTTCCTTATTATCACTTGCTTGTCGTTGCTCGTGAATATTCTCTCTTGCTTTGCTTTGAAATGACTTGGATTGCTTTGTTGGCTATTGATTATCTCAAATTAAATGACACTCCAATATCTATACTCTATACCAATTTCTCCTCATTTACCATACATATACCGTATTATCTTGTTCGCATTATCTGGTGGTCCTCTTCATCTGACTCACCCCCCTCATTTAAAAGTTATTTTTAATATCTATACCTCATAGACAATTATCTATTAATCTTCGTATATTTTCATCTTTTGTCATGAACAAATCTCTTGATTCCGTATTTCCTGGTTGTTTTCATCCACAATTCATTTAGACATTTAGTATCTCTTCGTCTCCTTTGTGATGACATGTATTCATCTGTGCAGGGAACAAGAATTCTGTCGCGTATTAGACTTTACCTGTCGCCATTCGTTTATCGTTTTGATTTCTCTTTTATAGTTTCTACCCCAGCGATCTTTGCTACTGTTAATATATTTATTAATCCCATTGCATTTGCGTAACTCCAATTTCAAGATCGTACCTCTATGATGTCCTTCGTAGTTGTAAAGAAAATGGCGGTCATACGGTATTCCTTTTGTCACTTCACTCACCTTGGCCAGTGAATCAAAATCCTTTCGCACTTGTTCGAAATTCGGCATCATAATTTTTAGACTATACATCTCATCGTTTCCTGCCCATGTCGTATGTTCTCCATTTTCGCCGATGATCTCGAATTGCTTGCGTACCACGCATACTTCTCCATACTCCTCTATTCCTTCAAGTATTCGTCAGATTCGTCTACTCTGTCCTACAAGAATCGAATTATCCATTTTGCTAAATCGTTAAGTTCGTCTTTGATTCTTGGCTCCGGTCTCAATATCGCTGCTAACCTCTACATTTTGCGTTTCCGTTATCGTGTTAATCCTTCCCTCCACAGGACTCGTCTATACTGTGGGCAAGTATTTTATTCTGAATTCGTTCTCGAGTACGCTGAAATTCGGTGGTCTCCGCTTGTTCTTGTTGGTTCGCAATTTTCATTTCTCGCCTGCTTTCTACTTCGATGGTGATATATATTCGTGTCATCTTTTACGATTGAGTGTTACATATTTTTTCAAGTAGAAATTGTGTACTCCTCCTGCAACATTCAGTGGATTTGGCTTTTGACTTATCATAGATCTTGGGTCTACTCCCAATTTTCGCTGTGTCGCTCTTCCCATTTTCCGGGTTAGCGATTGAAATTGCTGACGTTTTCGATTAAGATGCCACTCTAACTTGCGTATATTTGCTCTTGCAATAGAAAATACACTGATAGGTATTTTCCTTTACCAACCCCCGTCTCCTTTGGGTTATACTCTCAATTTCATTCGTATCCTCCGATCTCCTGTATAGAATTGATGGCTTGTGATATACAGATGATTTTCTCTTGCTTCAGCCGATTTTACTTTTTCGGCCCATCTACATTTTCCATGTTATATGGGGCTAATCGAGCTCTTATCGTTTATTTCCTCATCTTCCTCTGGTTGCCATTCCATTTCAATTTATCATCTCCTCTGGTAAATTTCGTATGGTTCCAATCTTTATATAATAAGCTTCAAGGTTATTTCGTTAGCTTTGCGTCACATGGCGCTTCTCCTGGTATATATTTTCTCCATTTTGACGAGTTCTCTCCGTGTTTCCATTTCCACTCTTTTTCGTCTTTTTCATGCATACAACCTTTTTCCATGGTGGTTGATCGGCATCTTAAGTCGTCTATAGTTTGCAAATTTTGTGCTTAATTTTCGCATCTTGTCTCATAACTGGTAGATGTTAGTATTGTCCATTTTTCTTTTCATTTTCCTCTTGGAATTCTTGGATCGTTGTTCACTATTTTTGTTGATTTTTCCTCTCTGGTTCAATCCCATGGCTATGATATTAATGGTTTGTCCCGTCTCCCATATACCTATTCGTATATCGGGGTTTCTTTCCTCGTGGGACTTTATTTGCCGTTTGTGGTACATATAGCCACGGTCTTCTACCATACCGTCATCACTACTTTCGATATCGTTGTATATTTCTCGGTATTATTCGTCGGTATAATTGTGCATTGACAATCTGGGATCTAACTAGATTTCTTTATTCATCAGTTCGTAGCTTTATTTTTATCTTTATGGTTATCTCCCTCATATCTCTTTGGTGCTCTCCATATTGTGCTATCAACTCATTCTGTTCTCTCATTATCGAATTCTCATTATGTCTGATCCCGTACAGCTTCTACAAATATTTTCATTGAGATCGTCTCGTTAACGCTAGTCTGTAATATATTTTCTTGCTTGGTCTACTTGCTTGTTCCGTCTTCTAATCTGTTTTGCTCTCATTATCTTTTGTCTCTCTTTTTCAATCCGGTTTATTTCTTTGTTATACAATATTTGAATTTTCTGCTCAATATTTTGTTGTCGTTTCTTCGCTTCTTTTTTTTAACGTTACCACATTATTCCTTTTGGCCATATAGAGCATCCGCTTGGGTATTACTCGCTTTATTTTCCTCCTTGGTAATATAAGGTTATTTTATAACTGGGTCCTAGCCTTTTTCCCTACCCAATCATACAACTGTTGTGCTTTCGCCTCTTGTGGCTATTATTGTCTCGGTATCTCTGGAAAATCAATAATTACCTGATACTCTTCTCTATCATATTCTCTTTCAATATCTTTGTACTTTGTTATCATGTCTTTCGCATGATGCCGTAAATGTACCATTATCTGTTGCATATCCTTTCGCAAATCAGTTTCATTATTCTGCTGTATGCCGGTTGTATCCTCTGAGATTAGAACATTTGATTCGATTACTTCTTCTACAATCTCGGTTGATTTCTTTTAATATCTCGGTTTCATCTTCCCTTGGCACGTTTGTTCCATTTCCTCTAGTTCGGATTTTTGCTCATCTTTATACGGTTGTTTTGCCTCACATGATTTGAAATATTTTTCTCCGCCCAAGACTGCTTATTTCACTTTCGATCTTCATCTGTTTATCGTCTGGTATGCTCAGATATGTAATATGTGTTGTCCTTTCCTCTTCTAATTATCTTGTTGGCCTTTTGTTTGGAACCATATCCTTTTATTCTGGTTCCTATTTAGCTTCACTCCACGTGGGCTTTTCTTTTCTGATTCTTGTTTCTATTTTTTGTGCAGTTCCTCTGGATTCGATTTTTTGTTATTATGGTTCTGATATCCTTTTGTCTTTTGACATTGATGCCGTTACAATATCTAGATAGGTATTGCTTTGTTTGTGCTGGACAATAATAGTCGTTTCTCCTAGCTCGTTTCAGATCTTTCGTCTTGTATTCCACCTCTGTTGATATATTCAACTGGTTTGAATCTGCTCTCGCTAGCAATTCTGTAAGTCCAAATAATTTTCGGTGGGCTACTTTACTCGAGTTGGGCATTGTAACCAACACTTCCTCTCTTATTTCGAATAATGGTCCATATACGTTACTACAGGCTGACAACATATTGTGGTACAATTTCTCTGGGTTATTCATCCTGGCTTCTGGTTGAGCGAATCTGTTCTTTCCTTTATGCTTATCCTACTTTCATTTATGCATTCTATCTCTTGGATTGTTGAATTCTCTGGTAGTTCGCGATTGTTTTCATCTGTATGTGTACATGCTTTCTCACGATTCTTCCACAGCCTATCCTTCTTGAGTGGTAATAGCGGATTGCATTATCTGGATTTGTGGATTGCCATTGGCTAATTTTTGTTCTTTTGTATTTCTCTGTCATTCAGTCAACTTTTTAACTAACATAGTATATTTTTTCCGTTGATGCCAGTCCTTTATGATATAAGAAATCCATCTTGTTATTTATATACAGATATAGTTTCACATCTTTGGGGTCTATTTGCGCTTTTGCGTTCGGTTATGCTGTTCGTTGATAGAATATACTTTATTTGTACTGGCTACCTTTCATACATTTACCTTCACTTCGCCCCTTTATGAATCTATTCAATTGTTGTATCTGTTGATACCTTACTACTCGTTGGTGTGACCTCCTGATCCGATAGTTGCTGGTTATCGTTTGGTTTTCGATTCTTCGGTTCTCGTAATTCATCTTAGTGCGTCTTTTGCGTGTTAGGTTTCTGTTTTCACTGTGCACTCGTCCTTGCACTTCGTAAATATTGCGCTTTTCAATTTAAGGTGAGTCTTGCACAAGTGCTGGTATTCAGCCGGATATACGGAATCGTGACATTCCGTATTACATGATCTATCTGTTGCCTACGACCATTGGGGCATACCTTTTTCATCGCTTGTGTGTCGGATCAAAATATCCTTGGTATTTTTTCCACTTTTACTTGATAACTTTCAATCACTACTACTTCCTTTGGTATTGTTCAAATAGGGGTACTTCCTCCTTGGCCATGTCCGTCTCCAGCCGTTATCCTCCGGATAACTCGTGTAGTTTTTATTTTTTCTTCTCAGCTGCTACTTTCGTCCAGCTATGAGCATGCGTCCTGTCGGTGAATCCCTTCCATTCTTCCGGCGTTACTGATACATGTTGTTTCCGTTCCGCTTCTATAATTTGCTTGAATGTGAGTTGATGTCCGCATGAAATGCTACCACTTTTCTTGCTTACTGAGCATTCTTTGTTCTGTTTTTATGAAATTATTTCTTGGTCATATTATATGATACTGCTTGTTTCCGTCGTCTGCATTTACCGGGTTTGCAGCTTTGCCCTCTTCCGTTTCTTTAGTGAATATTTCACCAATCTTTATATTTTTCACCAATTCATCATACTACAAACGGTTTATCCTTTTACGCAACATCATATGAGTCATTGTAGTGTTATTTGCGTTCTATCCCTTTTCTGGCTGTTTTTGGTCGCTGCATTATTGTCGTCTGTCGCAATTCTGCTTAATAATCTTTCACTTTGTTTGCATCATTCAGTTGACTCTTTCACTTTCCTTACCCGATTTATAAGCTTGCCATCCACTTGAGTTAGGATGAATGCGTTCACAATTACTTCCTGATAATGTCTGTTATTGCACATTCATATCCGTTTGGGGTTGTATCTTGAGTTGCTTTCTGTTATATCCTATCGTTTGTAATCAGATAGGCCATTCATACCAACTTCTATTTGGGTATCAGATCGTTTTCGTTAAGTGTTTTATTACTCACAATAATTCCTTGGATTTTAGTTGTGTTCGTATTTATTATCCATTTCATTTTTTATTATTGGTTTTATTGTCCCAAGGCTGTTTCGTTCTGCTCAGGATATTATTAAGTTTCAATTTTCTTTATTTTCTGGATTTTGCTATCCCAGCACTATCTTATAATCTGGTTGATCACTTCTTTGCTCTTTGTTCCTGCCTTTTGTTTCTCCTTGTAACTGTTTCGTTACTTGGACTCAGCTTGTTTTAATTTCGTTGTCAATTGCATCCATTGCATTGTTCTTTAGTTTTCCTTTCTTGGAGCTGGTTTATCAATTTTTTGGTCGTCCTCTGGATTTTTTTTCTATTGCCGTACCTGTTTTCTTTTCGTTTGGTTGTTCGTTGCTCGTTTCTTTTGGATGTTGTAGTCCTCGTTCATTTATCCAATTTCCCTTCGTCTCCTGTCGAGCTTCGGCGTACTTCTCTCTTTCTTCTTATTTTCCTCTCTCGGTATTGGCTCTTATAATCTCGATGTTGTCTTTGCCCATTACTAGTCGTCTGGTCATCTGTTATCAGATCGTTTTCAATCTTCTTGTCCATGACAAATCTTCTTGATTCCGGTATTTCCCTGGTTGTATTTTATCACAATATCATTTAGATCATTTGAGTATCTCCTTTCTCCTGTTTGTGGATGACGTTCTTCATTGCTGCAGGTGGCTTCTGGGAGTATTTAGACTTTTCTTCGTCCTATGGCGTTTTGTTTTGATTTCTTTTTTTGTTCTCTACCGCGATCTTTCTACTGTTATATATTTATTAATCCCAATTGCATTTGGTACTCAATTTCAAGGATCGTCATCTAATGATCGTCCTTCGTTGTAAATTGAAATGGGCGGTTTCCATACGGTATTCTTCTTTTTTCACTTCCCTCACCTTGCATGTGATATAAATTCTCTTTCGATTGGTTCGAAATCTTGGCTCATAATTTTTAAATATACTTCTCCTCGTTCGGCTGCCCCATTCGGTATGTTTCCATTTTCGGGGATGGATTTCTCGGAATTGTCTGTACACGCAACATTCTCGCTATCCTCTATTTCCTTTACAATATTTCGTAGTTTCTCTCTCTGTTACAAGAATGATTATCCATTTTGGTACGTTACAGTTGTCTTTGTTCTTTGTGCCGCCCCCCCGTCTCATATCGCTGCTAATCTCTACATTTTTGCGTTCCGTTAATGTGTTAATTCCATTCCTCCACAGGATCGTCTATATCTGTGGCAAGTATTTTATTCTGGATTTCGTTTCTCGAGGTAAAGCTGATTCGTGGTCTCGCTTGTTTTGTTGGATTTTCGCATTTCATTTCTCGCTCTGTTCTACTTTCGATGGTGATATATTTCGTTTGCATCTTTTACGAATTGACGGTGTTTAATATTTTTTCAGTAGAAATTGTGGTACTCCTCCTGCAACAGCTTTTCAGTGGATTTTGCTTTCTTCTTGACTTATCATAGATCTTGGGTTACTCCCAATTTTTCGCTGTGTCGCTGCTTTCCCATTTTCCGGTTTAGCGATTGAAATTGTGACTTTTCGATTAAATGCCACTTAACTTGCCGTCACTATCTGCTCTTGCTAATAGAAATACACTGATAGGGTATTTTCTTTCCAACCCGTCTCCGTTTGGGTATACTTTAATTCATTCGGTCCTCCGATCTCGTATAGAATTGATGGCTTGTGTACCAATTGATTTTCTCTTCTTCAGCCGATGGTGGTGGCTTTTCGGCCATTACCTATTTTCCCATGTATATGGGGCTAATCGAGCCTATCGTTTTATTTCCTCATCTGTCCTCTGGTTGCCTTCCATTTCATTATCATCTCCTCTGGTAATTTTCGTAGGTGTCATTTCATATAGCTCCAAGGTTATTTCGTTGCTGCGTCTCTGTCGGCTTGCTCCTGTATATATTTTACCATTTTGGTTCGGTTCTCTCCGTTTTCCATTCCACCTGTTCGCTTTTCATCAACACCTTTTTCCATGGTGTTGATCGGCATCTTAAGTCGTCTATAGGTTGCAATTTGTGTGCTTAATTTCGCATCTTGTTCATACTGGTAGATGGTTATTATTTGGTCCATTTTTCTTTTCATTTCCTCTTGGAATTCTTGGATCTGTTGTTCCTTTTTTGTTGTATTTTTCCTCTCTGGTTCATCCATGGCTATGATATTAATGGTTTGTCCGTCTTCCCATATACCTAATTCGTATATCGGGGGTTCTTTCTCGTGGACTTATTTGCCGTTTGTGGTACATTATAGCCACGTCTTCTACCATACCGTCATCACTACTTTCGATTATCGGTTGTATAATTTCTCGGTTTATTCGTCGGTATAATTCGTGCATTTGACAATCGGGATCTACTAGTATTTCTTTTATTTCATCATTCGGTAGCTTTATTTTTATCTTTATTGGTTCATCTCCCCTCATATCTCTTTGGTGCTCTCCATATTTGGCTATCAACTCATCTGTTCTCTCATTATCGAATCTCATTATGTCTGTATCCCGTACAGCTTCTACAAATATTTTCATTGAGATCGGTCTCGTTAACGCTAGTCTGTTAATATATTTTCTTGCTTGGTCTATTGCTTGTTCCGTCATTCTAATCTGGTTTTGTCTCATTATCTTTTGTCTCTCTTTTTCTAATCCGGGTTTTATTTCTTTGTTATACAATATTTGAATTTTCTGCCATATTTCTGCTGTCGTTTCTTCGCTTTCATTTTTGTTTAACGTTACCACATTTATTCCTTTTGGCCATATTAGAGCATCCGCTAGGTGTATATCTCGCTTTATTTTCCTTCCTTGGTAATATAAAGGTTTATTTTTATAACTGGGTCCTAGCTTTTTCACTACCCAATCATACAACTCGTTTGTGCTTTCGCCTCTTGTGGCTATTATCTGTCTCGGTATCTCTGGAAAATCAATAATTACCTGATACTCTTCTCTATCATATTCTTTCAAATTCTCTTGGTACTTTTTTATCATGTCTTTCCATGATGCCGTAAATGTACCATTATCTTGTTGATATCCTTTCGCAATCAGTTTCATTATTCTGCTGTATGCGGTTGTATCTCTGAGGTTTAGGAACATTTGATTTCGATCTACTTCTTCTACAATCTCGTTGATTTCTTTTAATATCTCGGTTTCATCTTCCCTTGGCACGTTTGTTTCCATTTCCTCTAGTTCGGATTTTGCTTCATCTTTATACGGTTTGTTTTCCTCACATGATTGAAATATTTCTCCGCCAAGACTGCTTATTTCACTTTCATCTTCATCTGTTTGATCGTCTGGTATTCGTCTCAGCATATTAATATGTGGTTGTTCCTCCTCTTTCATTATCTTTGTTGGCCCTTTTGTTTGGAACCATATCTCTTTTATTCTGTTCTCTATTTGAGCTTCACTCCACGTGGGCTTTTCTTTTCTGATTCTTGTTTCTATTTTTTGTAGCAGTATCCTCTGGATTCGATTTTTTGTTATTATTGGTTCTGATATCTCTTTTTCTTTTGACATTGATGCTTCCTGCTCATCTTTTTGCGGTTTTAATTCTGGTTCTTTTATTTCTTGAGATAGCACTTTCTTTGCCATCACCTCTATTTTTTGATCTAGTGCTTGTTCTTGTTCCAAATGTTTCAACGCTCCGTCTATTTTTAATATTAGTGCCTTCTTTCTTAGTTCTGCTTTCTCTTGTTTCAGGATTGCTTCTTTTTCTTTTAATTGATCCTCCTCTTGTTCTAAAGCTTCCTCTTGCTTTATTTTCTCGAGTGCACTATCTATTGTTTGCGTCATGATTTCATCTTCGAGTTCGTCCATCTCGTATACTAATGTTTTCTCGTTTTGATCTTCCGTTATCATCCTCTCTGCTTGATTATTCTCTCGAGTTTCTGGTTCGTCTGATTTCTCAGTTGTCATTTCTTTTAGTTGTCGCCGTCTCTGTTTTTCCTCCTCTGTAAATTCCTTGATGGCCTCTATTTTCTCCATCGTATTCAATTCAACTGTTTTCTCATTATTGGTTATCATATTTTCTCCCCCCTTCGTTCTCAACACACTGCTCCGCAGTGTGAATTTTATCTGGAATTTCCATCCTCATCATATTAATTCTTTTCGGGGTTTGTTTTCGATTTTCCCATCTTTGCTGGATTTCTTGGGCTTCCTCTATTTGAAGTCTTTGCCATTCAGCTTGTTGTTGCTCTTGATATTCTCTAGTTCGCAGCTCTTGAATCTCCTCATTGCTTCTCATTACATTGATTCGTTGTTGCTGTATATTGGCGGGCATCTGTTGCATCATCTCTTTTAATTCCATGGGCATTCGTTGTAATGTTTCCCGTAACATGTCTATTTCTTGTATCACGTTAATTTGTGGATTTCTTGTAGGATTATTGTTTGGTCTTGATTGATTTGACTCTCCTCTTATGTTGCATCGCCTTGCGATGTGCCCTTGTTGACCACAATTATAGCACGCTTTGCTGTTAAGTTGTTGACATATTCTCTCAGTATGTCCTCGTCTTCCACATTTTTGACAAATGTAATTTCGGAAACAATTTTCTGATCGATGTCCTATTTTTTGACATGTGGAGCATTGTTCGTTTGCGTTTGGCTTGTTCCTGAAATTATTATTATAGCTTACTTGGTTATTACCCTCTATCTTCTAGATTTCTTGTTGCTGGTGGCTTGAACATCTGTTGTGCTCTTGGAATGAATTGATTCATAGCTGGGTTGATATTGTTGTTTTGATTGTTGGCATTGACTGTTGATGTTGTTGGTTCTGTGGCCAAGACTGCCACTTGATATCCCAGTCCCAGATGGGCTTCACATCTATTTGCGATTGCTACTGCTTTATCTAACGTTTCTGGTGCCAGGCATCCAAGGTTGGCTCGTATGTCTTCTCTTTTGATCCCTCTTATGAAGACGTCTACCATTTTATCTTCGGGCAAATCATGTTCTCCGAAGGCTTCTTTACACAATTTCTTTAATTCGCATGCGTATACTGCATTTGATTCGTCTCGTCTTTGTTTTCGATGCAGGAAGTCTAATATCTTCCTATTTCCCTTTTTCTCTATTCCGAATATTTTTATTAAGAACTCTTTAATCTCTGTCCACGTTGTCAGTTTCGTTAT
Source organism: Schmidtea mediterranea (assembly GCA_022537955.1). Taxonomy (NCBI): domain Eukaryota; kingdom Metazoa; phylum Platyhelminthes; order Tricladida; family Dugesiidae; genus Schmidtea; species Schmidtea mediterranea. Next base: position 165,232,289 of record CM039680.1, read on the forward strand.
ATCTCTTGCTTCTTCCACAAATACATCCTGTGCGCTCCCTTTCAAATACAAGGGTAGTCGCTCTTTTTACCTTTTGATCTGTCCAATGACAGATATTTTTATACACTTCGAATTCTTTTATAAATGTATCCAATTTGTTGAGACTCCCGTCAAACGGTTCTCCTCTAAACTTTTCTCTGAATTCCCCTATCATCACATTATTGTTATTCAACATTGTATTTGCATCCGGAATTGGAGAGTTTATTGAAGTCGTCATGTTTGGATTGTTGTCTAGATCTTCTTCGTTTACTGATTCTATCGTTGTCAACTGGTTCTCGATATTACGTAGTTCGTTCTCTTCGCTGCTATTAAATTCAAAATCGGTCAATCCGCTATCTGTGCCGGTTCCTGTTGCTGCTGTAGTTGATGCTCTGGTGTTGACACTTCTGCTGTAACGAACTTTTTTCTTTTCTTCTGTTTTTAATAAACTTTTTTCTCTATTCTCTTGGCTTTTGCTTCTCGTGTGGTTGCTGATGCTATCAATGTTTACGGTTATTCGTTTACTTGACTGGTTTCTCTCCTCTTGCTTTGGTTGCTTTGAAATTCTGGTTGCTTATTACTCGTAGCTACTCTGACGTTTATTACCAATTCTTTTCTACTCGTTTATTCAAGTTTCCTTATTATCACTTGCTTTGTCGTTTGCTCTGAAATATTTTCTCTTTGCTTTGCTTTGAAATTGACTTGGATTGCTTTGTTTGGCTATTGATTCTCTAAAAATAAATGACACTCCAATATTCTATACTCTATACCAATTTCTCCTCCATTTACCATACTATATACGTTATTATCCCTTGTTCGCATTTATCGTGGTGGTCCTCTTCATCTGACTCACCCCCCTCATTTTAAGTCTATTTTTAATTATCTATACCTCATAACAATTATCTATTAATCTCGTATCAATTATCTATATAGTCTTATCAGTTATCTATATAGTCGTATCAATTATCTATACCATAATATCAATAATATAAAATCATCATACTCATAATCTCATTCATTCCATTAATTATTTTTCCTATGTCTCCCCAAAAATTCATTTACTTAATCCTCAATCGCTGGCGCTCTATGCCCTCTATAATTTCCGTTGGCTCTTCGGCCTTCGGGCTTTAACTCGTTTACTGGTCATCTGTGACCTTAATATCTATTCCTATTCATATTTCATCTTTTATTCATATCATATCTTATCTGGCACTTTATGGCCTCTAATCATAGTTATATCTCATCTGGCACTCTATGGCCTCTAATATCTAATCATAATTGTATCTTATCTGGCACTCTATGGCCTTTAATATCTAATCGTAATCATATCTCATCTTTACTGTTTAATCTAATCATAGTCATATCCTATCGATTTCATCTTTACTCATATGCATATTCATCTTATTCATATTATCTCTCATTGTTTCACCGGACTTGAGCTCATCAGTGACTTTTGGGTATATTTGAGGCCTCACACTGACTCTCAAGCCATGGCGTCTTTTGGCCGCGCATTCTTCCGGTTACGCTTTACTCACCGCCATTCGGATATTTGGTACTCGGTGTGGGATCCGGGTTATTGTACCAAACTCCTCGCTGGGCAATAAAAAAACATTCCCTCGGTACTCGGTGTGGGATCCGGGTTGTGTACCTCGGAGAATATAAAAGTATGGAAATGCCTAGACGTTCAATCAAGTTCCAAAAGTGGTTTACTTGATTTCCCGAATAGTGAAAAGAAAAGGAAGCGATTAAATATAGGCGCGGAAAATTTCTAATCCCTGCCCGCCTCTGCAATCAGATTTCCCGGCTCAATTCGGCCGCCCTTATCTGACCTGTCGGATTTCCCGGCTCAATTCGGCCGCCCTTATCCGACCTTAGTAGGACATTTTGAGTATGAACCATTTACCGGTTAGTTCACATCTCACCTACCGTTTGGCCCCCGATACTCGGTGTGGGATCCGGGTTGTTGTATCGAGTTCCTCCCAGCAATAAAAAAAAATCGTTCGATACTCGGTGTGTGATCCGGGTTTTTGTATCGAACGGCTCAGCGCCATCAGTCCCTTGGCTGATAACAACCTGAACACGACAGTCCGTAGCTGTCCTCTGGTGCCTCACCACCAGCTAGGGAAAAAAGAAGTCATTTCTAGGTACCTTTAATCAAAACTATTAATTCTGTTCCGTGTACACTCTTTCTCTCACCTCTCGGTCTATCTATTCACTCCCCCCTTCAAAATTTGTGGTAATCGCATCAGCAAGCTCCCCAAAAGAGGTGATCAATCTCTCGCCGGTTACTTGCTGACATACGCGACTTGGCCTACCAGTTCCTTTCTCAGTAGGGTTGATCAGGGTTTCCCTTGGGTGAGCGTACTATCACTAGATAGCTCAGGTTAACCATTTTTCCTCGTCCTATCTCCATATAATATCAATAAATATAATATCAATAAAACAAAAAGAATTATACTCTAGGAAGTTGGTTGTCGAAATTTTTCCGTCCAATTATTTGTGTCTCTGTGCATGTGTTTTAATTATTTCCCTAATTCGGCTTTCATGTATTTGGTCTATTACCTTTATTTATCGTTGTCAGGTTATTATTTTTCCTACGAACACTGCATATTTATTTTTACGTTATTTTACTCAGGCTCATTTATTTCACCAACTGATAATAATTCGAATAGTGAACAATACACGTTTATTTCATATCATAACAATTCATGGAAATTAAACAGTTAGTCTTTCCTTGATTTTTCGTTGACATAACATGCAGTGCGACTCTTGTGCGCATCCATAACAATAACTCAGGTGTCCGCAAGGTATCACCATTACTCGTGCTTCCTCTGTTTTGCACGCATAACACTCCACATAAGCCTTAGTTTGTTCTTTCATTGTTGTTGTAATCTCGTCCTCAATATTTTCGACCTTTTTCATTAACTTGTTCCAGCTTTTCCCAAATTTGGTTATTTCCAATCTCATGGATAGGATTTCATATATCCTTTCGGTTGTTACATCTTTATCAATATCGAGCAATTTTATTAATATGCAATGTTCGTCGGAGTACAGGTTGGAAATCGTTGATATCTCCTCTTTGGCTCGTTTAATTAATTTTTGTTTGTTGATTAGTTCCTCTAAGTTATCGTTTTCGATGTTTAGGATACCCTTTAGTTTCTCTATAATTTTTGTTGGTTCCATCTAAAATTATTAAATCTCTTTTAATTACCCATTAAATCTATTTAACTACTAATTAACTAAATTGTATGTTATTCATTCAACTCTTAGTTTAATATTTTGTTTTAATAAGCTATTACTTTAATTATTATAATTACCCGTTGTAATTTATTTTATTATCGTTTTATTGTTTTTCCCGTTTGTCGTTATTCCCCTTACTTACCCCATTTCATTTTATCCCGCATTTTGCCCTTTTAATTATATGTTGTTTGCTTATGCGTCTTGTCGTGTTGTTGGTATCTTACAAGGGTGTTGTGTCGTCAAGTATTGATGGATGTTGAATGCTTTGGCGTCGCTGTCTATGTAACTTTAATGTCCGTTTGGTTCCTTGGGGTTTTGCAAAACAATCGTTGTATTAATGGGTTGGTTGTTTTATTGTAGTCAGCGTGGTTGTTTTTCATTCTTTATATCGTTATCTTGTAGTCGGGTTGTTCGTTTTTCAACGGTATGGGTTGGTTGTTTTATTGTAGTCAGCGTGGTTGTTTTTCATTGTTTATATCGTTATCTTGTAGTCGGGTTGTTCGTTTTTCAACGGTATTTCATCTCTGCGGGGTTTGGTAAAATGTCGTCCCGACATTTTCTATTTAATTCTAAGATTTTTATTTCGGTTTCTTTTGGTCCTTTGCCAACAAAATCATTCGATCCCGGCTGAGCCCCCAAATTTGTATGGTGGGTTACAGGGTTTCGCATCTTGCTTAACTTTATGGCTACCCCAGTAACGCCATACAAAATGATACTAACCGCCACTTGGCACCCGTTGCTAGGCAACGTTGGTAATGTGTTCAAGTGGTGGAATGCCCGCAAAAATTGAGTACCATTGGCTAGTACTATAGTTGCTCGGACAATCCTTGGGTTCACGAGCTGTCGATAGAAGACCTATGCTCGCTTTACTTGGTCCCCTACGTGGAAGTGCGAATTAAAGGTAGTCTGATTGATATAAGTGATTTTTGAGTCTACCCCACTATGACCGAATATATGAGAGATGATTTATTTAATGAACAAAAGACATGCATAATAAGTTAAGTTGATCGACTTGACGCTTGTGCGGCTCGGCGTCGGGCCCGTTCCTTGCGTCCCGGCCGGCGGATGGTTGGTTGGCTAGCTGTCGCCTTTGAACTTGGAGCGGCACCATCAGTGACGCGTTGACTCGGCAGTTGGGAAGGGGCGAAGATGAGCGGATACGTTACCGCTTCCCCTTCCCGACAGGCTGCTAGGGCAACTTCTAAGCCCCTGATCTGAGTGCGCAGACTCCGATTGAGCTGGCGTTCTTCGGCCCAGCCTTTTTGAGCTGCGGTGAGACGTTGGTAGAGTAGTTTCGTCCGTTTGGGGTCTAAACAGGTCGCCTTGACCTGTTGCACTTCGCGAGTTAACTGCAGTATCTGGTTGAGTAGCTCTGCATTCGCCTGCCTCGCGCGGTCTAGTTCGTTTTGCACCAGTTTCAGGACCGACATTTCTATGAAGAAAAATATTAATCTTGTCTAATACGGAGAACTCTAATTATTTCAAACATAATCGTAGCAGAAAACTTAGTTAAAACAAAAATTTCTAAGATGGTAATTCATTATAATTCATTATTCATAACATCAATAGGATACAAATGTTAGTCATGCTTGTGTCTGGAGGTTCAGGACTCTTCGAGAAATTTCCTGACTCCTTCCTCCGGGGTGTAACCGGGAATAATGGGCACTGGTCGTCGGAGGTTGCGTGCCGGTCGGGCTGGGTACGTTTCTGCGATACGTCCGACGAGGATGTCCTCTTCAACGTTGGCGAGGTACATCCTCGCCTTCACCACCTGTAGGTCGACCTCCGTTTGGATCTTCTTCCACTGAGCCAGCAAGTTTCGAGCGTTGTCGACAATCTCCTCGGCAGGATACTGTTCCTCCTCTGGTCGGTGTGGGTCATTTCCTCTGCCCAGTACTTGCCATAGCGACGGGCACGATCGTTTCGGGCGTGGCTCGTCGAGAGTCATCGATGGGCGCGCTCGTTTCCAGGCTCGGCGCCATTCATCTGCCTCTTGTTTCGAAATCAGATTCGGCAACATAATTCTGCTGAAATAAGTAAACGTCATATATTCTCTTACTAATTTATGGGAATATTAAATCTACAATCTCGAGTTCATGCAATCTTAAAATCATCCGGTAATTATAGGGGATACATTGGCTGGTTAAATTAGCGTTCAGTGAACTTGATAGTTGAGTTGGAATTGTACGGATTATTGTGATGAAGTGTCGGGGTTCATGTTCTGGTGATTTCCATAGTTCTTTCATGCTGAAGAAAGGTGATGGGCAGAGCATGTAATGTATGTCTATGTGACCTAGTTATTTGGGATTCAATTCATTTAACGTTACTACTGTTGGGGGAAAACATACTCGTGTAGGTTTAACGTAATTAATAACGGTTATTGCAATTTTAAATGCTCATCGTAACTACTAATAGTTATTGTATTTATTAGTGTTTAACGAAGTTATCAATAGTTATTGTATTTAATAATGTTTAACGAAATTATCAATAGTTATTGTAATCATTAATGCCTATCGACATTGTCGTAATTATTGATACTTGACTCGTCTATTCATTCCTCCAACGGAAATGATTATTTATATTTCATCCTTCCTCTCGGTGGTAGATTATCTGAACGGATGTTTCTCGCGATGGTCAGTTATCGGAACGGATGTTTCTCGCGATGGTCAATTGTCGGAACGGATGTTTCTCGCGATGATCAATTGTCGGAACGGATGTTGGGAATGCTTGATTCTTATCTGATCACGACATCCGTCCGTGTCTTAATGGTTGATAATTCGTCGTAATTCAATTGTGCGAATCTACTAATCGAAATCCACTTTGTCTATTACCCTAATGGTTGACGTTGGCATTAATCTGGGTCTAGTTTGTGCGTTCGTTTAAGCCGTCGGTACTGTCTTATCGGGGTTTTGTGGTTAGGTAATCTGTTTTTATTTTCTTACTGATTAATTTAATTGTTCATGGTTTTGAGGAACTATGCTGGCTGCTTACGACAAATCTTCCGGATGTGGTCAATCGTTGATGGTTCTCGATGTTATTCCTAACTTAAATTGTATCGGGAAAATTAACCGCTGGAATTCATGTTGAGGGTTGGCTAGAATGAAATTGCGGAATTGTAAAACTATAGTATTGTGTCAGTCGGTCGGTTTAATGGTTGGAAAAAATTTCTCTTTAGTTCAACGCAATAAATGTTCTCCGTTTTATTGTTGATTTTATAAACTTTCATTTTATTGGATCACTTCGTGCTGGAATTTACCGATGTTTGATGATATTTGTATCATATTTATGTGGAAATTTTAAAGGTATTATAATTATTTCGATTAGAAGTAAAAATACCGATTTCATTGTTTTAATTCTTAAACTCCTAAACGTCTGACTAATGGAGCATCTCCTAAATTCAGCCAACATCTTAGTTTAAAACGTGACTTCATTTTACTTTCCCCTAATCGATTTTGACTTTTATTGATGGATTACTTTACTATTTAGTTTAATTCTCTCGAAATTTATTGGATCCAATTTTACGATCGATCATCCTGAGTTTTCCTTACTAATTACCTTAGAGATTTTTCTTATCGTTAACTTAGGTTAATCAATAAATAGATTGGGCAATTTTAATGAACTATTTCTAACTTCTGACTTAATAACTCTAAGTTTTACCTTCCCTTACATACAAGTTTATTTTATTACTATACAATCTGCTCTAATTTTTAATCAAGGACTTGATCTAAGTTAAACCCGTGAGTCGCGTAAATTCTCTAACTATCATTTTATTTAAATCCAACTGAATTAAAGAAACATTTACTTTTAATGAAAACTTTTAACTTGATAGCTAAAATCGGTTTAAGGGACTCACTGAGTTGCTTACAATATTTATTTTTAGATGTAATTTAACGTACTACTAATTAGATTATTTTCCAGAATTAGTTTAATTCATCGAATGATATCTTTAAAATTAGTTTACCTTTACCCTGTTATTTAATTTAATCAAAAATTATTTGTAACTAGTTTTATCTCTAACCGTAACTTAACCTGCTTTGCACTATAAGATAATTGAAGTTAATTTATTATTAAGCCCATAATTTTAGTTTAATTCTAATCAATTTACTTTGTTTTTAATCCATAAGGTGATTTTAAGTTAATGATAATTGTTTCGAAAATAAATTCAATTTAGTACACTAAATGATCAAATTAATTCAAATTGTTAATTCAGGTTAACTCTATCAACGATTTTAGTTTAGTTTATCCCCGTACCTTTTCCCTTTAATAGATCCTAGGCGCATTTGTGTTTACATTATATTTATTGAGTGCCCACTGGACTACTCGGTGTGATAAGTTTAAGCCGTGTGTACTGTGATTTGAGGTCGATTTTTCTGAATTGAGAAACGAGGAAGCAGCCAGAGACTTCTTCCTTATTCCTCGCTTCAGCTATAGGGATAAATATTTACGTTACGACCGCTGCGTTGCGCACGCTGAGTCTTCACGGGTGCATATCATTGGCGATTGTCCACGCTCTTACATGCATCTGCACTATGTTGATTTTACTATCTTGCATTATGTTTCGGCTGTGGGCCGGAAAAATTTCGACATATTTTAAAATCATATAAATTAAGTTATATATATATATATGAAACAATTTATGCATAATAATATTTATTAATTATAAGACAAAAATAACAGGTTACCATTCCTTGCCATTCCAAAAATCAAAAGTCATACATCATAAAATAAACCAAAATTACCACTCTCCCTACGCCGACGCCGAGCAGAGCTCTACTGAGATGCAAGGAACGTGCCGTGGAAAGAGGGTTCCACCCAAAATGTTTCTTACCTAAAAAAGGTTTCCAAATTCGTCTGAAAATAACTTTCTAAAACAATTTAAAATAGTCGAGAATAGTTTTAAATTGACTTCAAGATTTGAAAAATATGGTTATTGAATGTGAAAATGGATCAGTATATATACCTATTTGTGTGACGTGTGAAATTTGATGCAGTAAAACAAAATTCGACCTTGTTGTTTTCTAGCAAATTCTAATATTTATTTTTATTATTTTTCGATTTATTTTTATAATTTTTTATTTAGAATTTTATTTGAATTATTACTAATTCAAATCTTCCGATTTAAATCTTGCTTTAATGAACTTTAATTGATTTTTCCAATTTCGTCGAATTTGTCGTGTTTTCTTGTTATATTTGTGTAGGTATCGTGCGGATCTTGGTGCATTTTGTTATTATTTTAATTTTATTTTTATGTTTCTTAATTTATATTTAATTCTTTTATTTCTCAGATTTTATATGGTTTAATTGGTGTTTTGGGGTTTTATTTAAATTGCGTGTTGTGTTTGCGTGTGTGTTTCTGATCCATTTAAACATTTTGAAGGCCGTTTACGTTCTGGCCCAACAACAGTTTATTTCAGCGAATTTTGTAACAATGAGATTAAACTTTTCTATTCAAATTTAATTTGATTTTTTTAAATTTAAGATTATCATTGTTGAAGATAATTTTCAATATTTATCTCAATACTCATCTCAATCCCACAGAATCTTCTATCAACAATTCCGTTTTAATCCTATATCTTTATAGATTTAAATACCCTCTACAGAATCTTAGACCAGGGGTCGGCAGCCTATGGCACGTGTACCAGATTTAGCACGCGGTAAAGTTGTTATTGAAATGGTATTTTTCTGCTTTATTAAACACCAATTTCCCATACAACGTCAAATAATATCATAAGCATCTCTTGTGTTGACACGTGGTATTAAAAACTTTAGATCACACATGTGTTACTGTGGAGCTTTCAAGGAGAAGGTAAATTTAATCCTGTAACTTTCTTCAGATTCTCGTCTTGAAATTGAGATGGACTTTTTAAAATGCGTTTCGTTCTGTTGTGATACTAGTTTGAAGCGTGTACTTTTTAGTGTTGGATTTTACCATTAATATATAAAAAATAAAGTGGCACTTTGAATTAATTGGCAGAGTGGCTTGGCAGGTCATAGCTAACAGCTTGCTGACCCGTGATCTTAGACAATTATTAATGACAATTTTGTGTGAATATTTTATGACATCAATCCAAATTCAGAATAAATTTCTTATGAACAATATCTTTTGTTAGACTTTTGATATTCACCAAACGGATTAGCTCTTGGACAAGTATTATTTTATTATTTTATTTAATATATTTGATTTAATTTTCTTATTTAACAATTTTATGTATTTAATTCACTGGATCTCAAAAATGCATTACTGATTTTTGGAATTCCAAATGAACTTTAATAATAATTGACAACACAAAAAACAAAGTGCTGGCCACATGAATTACGATAATAAACTATAAACATATTAACATAAATTAAAAAAGCATAATATGAATACATTTTTTTTGAAAATACCAAAATTGGCTAATGTTGATTGGTTGACTTTTGAAATATAAATAACATACAAAATCTATAATTTCACCATTAAAAAAATAAGCGTAACCACATTTTCCTGACCTGGCGGACCAAACAGGTTAAGAGTCAATATAGTGCCGATAGAGAATCAATAGAAACTGGGCCTTGGAAAAAAGGAGGGACGCACCGGGCCCATTTAACTCCAGGCCTCATTTGAAAAATGGCCTGTTAATTACGGAGTTATTTATTGAAAGGTAAAATTACGGAATTAAGCTGTTATACATTGAAATTTAGCGCTACACCTATGGGATGGTGGACAAATTCAAGTGAAAGTAGGTCGAAGAGTGCACGATTAGGAAGTTTGTTTTTAATTTATTAAATTTATTTTAAATATTTTTAACAATATCAGTCAATTTGACAAAATTCGGTTAATTAAATTTAAAAATAAAATTAAAATATATCACAAAATTTATTATTTTTAATTGAAATAAACCTTAAAAATTGGTTGTGACCTGGGCCTCAAAATCCTGTCCCTAAATAGAGGATACAACAAGCATTGATATGTTAGTGGAAACTCAAGACATAAACAAACAAATTCAAAAAAAATATAAAATCTCAAAATTAAAACAAGTTGATCTTTTTATTAATCTACTTTGTACATTGTATAGTAAATGTTTTTACCAAGACTTCCGTAAGTTATTTATATAAGAAGTTGGGAGGAGCAAAGCCTAACTACATTACTTGTGCTCTGACATTTTTTTCAAAATTATTTGTGTCTTGATCTGATTTTATGGGTATCACTTGGTGGGTTTCTGAGTAGTGAAACCCACCCTGTGCAAATAATTATTTTGCTAGTAATAAAACATTAATAAATTTAGCCTAAGAACCGATGAAGCTTTGTCGTGTATGCACATTCACAATGAAAATTGTGTAAAGTGTTAATAGTTGTGTTGAGGTCTCAACCTTTCACTGGTGTTTCTTATATATAATGCAAAGACAAACTCTTTGTATAAATATTTTATTAAATAACAATAAAAGTTTACCAATCAATATATTCAATATAACCAAACTTTTAATTCCAAACTTTTGAACTTTTTCTTTTAATAATAGTGCGTGTTATGTGAGTGTTAATATGTATATAGATGTATGCTGTGTTATGAATGCAAAAAAGATCGATATAGACGTTTTTGACTGTCTTATTTTAAAGCCTTGTAAAGATTACCTCTGCAAAACTGTTTCTTTTTGGATAATATTTTGGGCGCTCTCAACTAAAAATTCTCTACTATTTATACTAATTCTCTACTTTGATTTTAAAATATTTATTTATTTAAAAGAAAAGTTGTTTACTTATTTAATTTTATTTTAAGAATTCAAGGGAAAATTATTTAATTTTATTTATTAGGAATTATTCATATTTATTTGCCGGGACAGATTTGTTTATTCTATTTTCTTAAAACTTGTTTATTTAAGATTTTTTTTTATATTTAATTTATATTTAATTTTTATATTTATTTTACCCAATTATTTGAGAATTATAAGATTTTTAAATTGTAATAACTTTTCAAACAATAAAATACTATTATAAATTGTATAATAATAAAACACCCTAGGTATAAAATCATAATTATAAAACACCATAGTTAATAAAATCATAATTGTTCAATTAAAATAGAATAAAATACTACACATAATTGTTCAAAAATAAAGTGTCATAATAATTGTTCAGATAATTCACAAAAACTGTCAATACTGTCTTTCATATTGGGAATTGGCTTGAGGGTTTGCTCTGGACTGTTCACTATACATTTTGAGGATTGAATTGTTTGCTTAAATTTGCTCTTCAGCGCACACGTTCACCCTATATTTCCCAGGCCCTGCTTTGAAGTATTTATTTAAGATAGATGTGGTGATGGGCTTGCCTTCATCATCCAACAGTTGGCTACCCCGACAAGCTAGGCTTAATTTGGGCTATGACACCAAGTTATTCAACCATGAAACAAAGATACACGACCATTATAATTAATATTAGTCAACATTTGTATTATAATGCATTTAAATTTATAAAAGCTAATATATATATATATATATATATATATATATATGAATTATAAAAAGAATAATTAAAACAAGATATACATTACAATATAAACAATAATATGCAAACAAGTATATTAAAATGGAACTAAGAAATGATGATGTACATCAAATAGTTGGACCACGTGGTAGTTGAAAAACATTATGTGTTTGCCACTTACTGAAGTCGTCTTTGTTCAAATCAAAATTTAACAAAATTTATTTGCATCGAGGTGCTGATGAAGAACATGGAATGACACAGGATAATTTTTGCAAATTGAAAAATATGAAAATAATAAAGGGTTTTCATAAAAATTGGTCAAGTAGATTAATGAAAAATGATGTCATCATTATAGATGATTTGAATCAAGAAAAGGATTTTAATAATTTATTCACAAAAATTAGTAGACATGTTGGTGTTACTATTATTTTTATAACTCAAAATTTGTTTCATCAAGGAAGTGCACATCGAACTCGTAATTTAGATGTTCAATATTTGACTGTTTACAAAAATCCTAGAGATGATACCGTTATTGAGTTTCTAGCAAGATACTCTTATCCGAATAATTGTAATTTTTTAATAAATGCATTTCAAGATGCTACTAAAATTCCTCATGGTTATATATTTCTTGATTTCACATAATAATGTCCCAATGATTTACAGGTTAGAACTGATATTTTAAATAGAGAAGGGTCAATGGTTTATAAATAAAGCTAAAAACATTCTATACTAAAATATTTTTTGAAACCAAAAACAAGTTATACATCTCCTAAAAACTTGTTACCGAAAACTTTCCGGCAATGAATCTCATTTCCAAATACTTGAAACCCGATAAAAAGATTAAACAAATAAAAATCATCGTAGATTTCCGTTTTTTAATGCATTGTTAAAAGCACCAAATATGAAAAGAATGACTATTTTACATTAATTTCCAAATTTTGTCATTGATGATTTACTAGATATTATACTCAAAGTAGTCAAAGGTAAGATTAAAATTAATCAATCCAAAAAGCGTATATTAAATAAACACAAAAACCATTGTTATCGTTAGTTAACAAAAAAAGCAGAAAATAAATGAGAAAATCTTTATATAAACAACAAGGAGGGTTTATTGCTGCATTAATACCGTTGGTGTTATCATTATTAGGTGGAACTGGTTTATTAGGCGTGCAAAAATATTTATTGAACATAATCATAAACATGGGTGTTAACCCTCCATTACCTAATTTTAATATTAATTTTAAATCTTCCTGTTGTAATGGAGAAGATTTGGACAAACCCAAAAGACGAGACATGTTTCGGTGGAGTCAAAAAGGTTCAGAAAAAAGTTTCAAATTCTAAAGCAAAAACTCAAAAATGGTTATCGGGCCAGCTAGCGTACAGTTTAAACAAGACCATACTGAAAAGATTTCCAACAAGAGCATATAAAACGTTTGGTATTGACAATTTATGGCAAATGGATTTGATGGAAATGATACCATACTCAAAGATTAATAAAGGATACAAATATATTTTAACATGTATTGATGTTTTCAGTCGTTTTGATCGTGCAATTCCTACCAAAACAAAGTCTGCAGATGAAATGTCTATCGCAATTAATAAATTATTTAAAGATCAACATCCAGATAATTAACAGATCGATTTAGGTATTATTATTATTATACGATACATTAAGTGATATCCAGTACATTTCCCAATAGTAAAGTAGTTTCGAGCTAATGGGTCTCATCAGTACTATGAAGATAAAGATTCATCTTATTGTCTTGCCTTAAAACCAAACTTTGCAAACTTATTTGATGTCCAGTGCATCAGGATAAGTGTATAACAGTGTTAATTTAACACTGTTTTTACACTTACCTGGCGCTCAGAGAAATATGAGTGCCTCCCAGTATAGTACTGATGAGAGCCAATAGCTCGAAACTAATATACTATTGGGAAATGTACTGGATAAAATCAGACATAATGAATAATAATAATAATAATAATTATTATTATTATTATTATTATTATTATTATTATTATTATTAATATTAATATTAATATTATTATTATTATTAGTATTAGTATTATTATTATTATTATTATTTATTATTATTATAGGTAAAGAGTTTTACAACAGTAAAGTTAAGCAAATCCTAAATCTTCTCAAAATAAATCATTACTCTTAACATTCTCAATACAAAGCCGCTCATGTTGAGAGATTTAATCGAACATTGAGAGGCAGACTAAAGAAATGGTTTATGCACCAAGGTAATAAAATATTGATTTATGTTTTAGCCAAAATAATTCATAGTTATAATTATTCATCACACCGAGGTTTGAATGGGTCGAGACCTGTAGACGTATCATCAAAAATATCAGTTAAATCACGGCTTTCTAAAAAAGTTGAAAAAATTAAAAAACCAAAATATAGTATCGGTGATCATGTTAGAATTAGTAAAATATCTACTACACCATTTATTAAAAATTTTGATACAAATTGGAGTGACAAAGTCTTTATCATTTCAAAAATAAATGTTAAACAAAGTCCAGGCATGTATGCCATTAAAGATTATGATAATAATGAATTAGATGGTAAATTTTATAAACAAGAATTACAAGTTATTCATCCACCTCAAGTATTTAGAATTCAGAAAATATTGAAAACTAAAATGATCGGTAAGGATAAGCAATACTACGTCAAATGGCATGGATATCAAAACCCAACATGGATATCAGCAAAAGATCTAATAAAATGAATTTCTATATGATTTTACCTAGTAATAATTGCCCGACAATATATCCAGATAATCAAGCAAGTAAGCTCATGGTTGATCTTCAAAATCCAATTTATTTACATCAAAATTGGGAAGTTGGTTTGTTGGATTTTACCTTTGTATACAATTAATTTCCATTCTATAGCAAATCCAAAATTGAATAAAAAAAACTGAAATGATGACAAAATACAAAACGATTAAAATTGATAATGTTAATGATGATGTCGATTTCTCTAATCCTTTTGATGTACATGTTTCATTGTATATTGACAAGAGATTTTTATATGTCCAATGTTATTATCAACCATTTCATGTATACTTTGATGATTTTAGTAGTGCGAAAAGTATGGGAAATACAAAATTTAGTAATATTAGTTTAGAGGACACATTGAAGATACCACTACCAGGATTTACCAAAGTTGGAGAGCAAATTGAAACAGTTAGATTAAAAATATTATACGGTTTAATAATACCGTTAAAATACCGTTTAATATACATTTACATTTAAGGAAGATTTGTACATTTCAAAAATCGATGAATTACAATCATATTTAATTCAAAATTGTGGATTTATTTTCCAAGAATTTATACTTATTGAAGATCAATATTTCAAATTCTCATTGAATACTGATATTAATGAAATTACGTTTGATAAAAACCTGATAAAAACAATAGGGTTACCAATTCAAAAATATTTAGAAGATGCAAAAATTAATTAAGGATCGAGTAAACCACAAATAATTAAAGGTCATCAACAATTATTCATTTATATAAACATAATAGGTTCTATAATTGTTAATGATTTAAATGTTCCTCTTTTAAAATCTGTATAGATTGAAAAACATGAACATGATGAAGTTGTGCAAATTCAAATCGAAAATCCAATGTATTTATGTGTTTCAACTTCTTGTATAAACAATATAGAAATTAATATTCGGATGATTCTGGTAAATTGATAAACTTTTCAAAAGATACAAAAACTCATTTGACACTACATTTTCGTAAATTAGATGGCTACTAACGATATTATTTCAATTACGATATTATTTCAATATATAGTGGTAGCCAAAATGGTAGTGATTTACCATATTTAATTGGTAAATAATATGGATCAGGATGGCTGCGAACACTTTGAAGATTTGCTTTTCCGATTCTTAAACATATTGGTAGTTTTGGTAAGAAAACTGAAAAAGATGTAAGTATGAATGATCAGAAAATATTACCATCTCTAAAAACTAATTTTCTGTCAGAAATCGAAAAGGTTTTACCAGGTGTTGCGAGTATGTTTACAAAAGAGACACCACCCGCACCTGTTGCAACTCAAGCTTCAAAACGTAAAAAAACATCGATCATCGTATATAAAAAAAAAGAAAGGTCATGGAACTATATTTGCAAAATGATTTGCGGTAAAACTGAATTGTGTATATTTGACAGACTATCACCTCAAGCAGTAATTGAGTATGGAGCATTTGAAGAAGTATTCCCCATGAATTCTCTTACAGATAGTAGAAATGATGTTGATTTTTATATTAATGGTTCTCAAACTGAATATCTGAATTTGAATGATACTTTATTAACTGTTCAAATAAAAGTCATAGATAAAGATAGAAAACCTTTCTTTGATGCATCAGATGTTGTACCAAACAATTTATTCTTCCATGCACTTTTTAAGGATGCAATACTTGGTTTTAACAATATCAAGATTGAAGTTGGTAACAACACATATATTCACAAAGCTTTAATTGATATGATTTTAAATTATAATTCTGATACTAAAAATAGATGTCTTGCTACTATGGGTTATGGAAGTAATGACAGTAGAAAGGTTTGGATTAAAAACTCTAGATTATTCACCATGTGTTCATCTTTACAACTTAATTTCATGAACCAGCCAAAATATTTAATTCCAGTTGTTAATGTTCATTTGCGTTTAAAATAATCTGTTTCGGCACTATCATTATGATAAAATTATTTGTAAGACGAGTTCGAGTAGATCCGTCAGTATTAGCAGGTCATCAAATCGGTCTCAATTTAAACACGCGATTTATCCATTACAAACCAAGGAAATTGTTTCATTTGTAATTGGTCAAGGTGCGTCCTGTTCTATAAGGAACAAATATTTGGAGATAAAAGAATGCCTAATTTTATACTTGTTACTTTTCAATCTGAAACTCAATATAATGAATCATATAAAGCATCAAGTTCAATATTCAAACATTTTAATGTCACTTCTCTGTCTTTATCAAACAACACTGATTATCGCGAAACATATTTTCAGAATTTTGAGAATGATAATTATGGTACTACATATATGCAATCTATTGTGAGAAATATGGGTTATTTGGATAAAAATCTAAATTGTGGAATTTATTTTGAAAATTTTAAATCAAAACATACATTCTTTACATTTGTTTTGGCTCCAGATTTTGATTTGAATCAAAGTCAATTACCTCAAAATGGAAATCTAAGATTGGATATCAAATTTGGAAGTACGACAAAAGAACCAATGCATGTCGTAATATATGGAGTTTTTGAAAGTGAAGTACAAATTACTGCAAATAGAACAGTTTAAATATTACTAATATGAACATAGTACGTTAACTACATATATTGTCATGGAGTAAGTATTTTGTTTGTTGATTTATTTATTGATATAGTTCTATTCAGGTTAATAGACTCGGAACTCTCTTATTAGGAAATGAATTTTTTGGTGTATATCCACTGGATAAAATATCATACTTACGTAATAATCAAGCCATAATTGTTAATACTCAATCATCTCATCTCAGTGGTGAGCATTGGTTTGCTATTTATATGAAACCTGACAAACAATGAATAAACTTATTATGTATAATAAAACAATGTACCAAAATCCAATGACTCGTACATGTGGTCAACATTGTTTGACATGGTTGATGTATAAAAGATTTGATGTTTAATAAATTTTTAATCTTGATTTATTTTATTTTAATTTATTGATTTATTTAGTTTTACAATATACATAAATAACTAGTATTTGTGTGTGTTCAATTGATAATTCTGTTTTACCAATGTTAAATTATCGATTTATATGATCATGTATATACATGACCTTTGACTAGATTATATATACAAACTATAATCATGTTATAAACTTTAACAATTAGATTTTTATCACAATCAATTTTCAAATCTATAATGGCATTATACAAAAATACTAAATCAGTGATTCTATCGGAAAATAGTAAATTTTTATTTTATTTTATATATTTATTATTATCATTTAGAAAGTCGTCAAGTCAATGCTCAAATATTTTAATCAAATTTAAACATTGAAAATCTTCCAACGAGTAATTTTATTATTATTTTAATTTCTAATTATTAATATAATTTAGATAATTTTTTTGAGATTTGTTTGAGATTACCGAAAATGAAAATATTATGAATCTTTCATCAACAAAGAGTAAATATTTTAATTTAATTTATTAATGTTTTAAAACATCTTTATATATAATTTCAAAAATATGCCCGGAACATCGCAAGATTGTAATAATTATGCCCCATAACTATATATGGAACCTAAAACTGAAGAGATTTCCCCGGAATATATACCAATTGATAATTCAGATTCCGAATTGAAAGTTAAATGTACGATTTATTTAATTTGTGTAATATTTTAAAATTTTAGATTATTTTATTAACATGATAAATTATGGTAAATTATTAACATGATAATGTATTAACATAATAATAATAATAATAATAATTTATGATTATATAGAAATCGTAATAAAATAATGTATAGTTTTATGATACTAATTATATATAGATTTTATTATTCTAGATGATTATGAAATATTTTAAATTAATATTAAAAATAATTAACAGGTTCGTTATATCTGTGATATTGTCTATCAGGAATCGGCCATAATTCAGCTTGTCATGAACTTATCACATCATATTACAGTCCTAAGTTTAACGGCATCGAATATTTTATGTGCTCCAAATGCAAGACTGCCCAGCAGATTAAATATTTAGTTTTTTATAAGGGGCACTATAAACATTTAAATCAATTAACTACAAATAAAAAGTCACTTTTTAATATAATTATTAAAAAGAATATTAATAATAATATTAATAACAAATAATAATATTAATAACACAAATAATAATAATATAAATAAAATCACAAAATGTAATGAATTAAAGACGGGGAATTTAAGGATAATTTCTTTTCAAATAGTGCGATTGTTTTTTCTGAAAACTTTCTTGAAGATGGTGTAAATAAATTAAATGAAAAAATAGAGAAATTTACTCATTCAAGTAGTGGATGGCAGGTTGTTAAAATTATAGAAATTGATTTTATTTTAACCAAATTTTACCACATAAATAGATTAGCTGGTCATAGTTTTATACCAACACCAGCATCTTTAATTAGTAAAAAAGCACTTGTAAATGTACAAAACATGGACAATGCATGTTTTATTTATAGCGTATTATCATTATTAAAACGTGATGTAATTATTAACAATAGGGAGCGTGTATCATCATATACAAAATACTTGAATGAATTAAATTATGACCCAATTAACAATTGTCCCATGAGGTTATGTAACATACCAAATTTGAACGGAAAAATGAACATTTAAAACTTGCTATAAATGTTTTAGTACATAAATCAATAATAACACCAGATGTTATAAATGAAGACATTGACTATCTACCCCATCATTCGCAATTGGATATAATACACCGATCCAAGGTTACTAATGGTAAACCTATTTATCTTTTACTTTTGCAAGACGGTGATAATTATCATTATACCGCAGTTTTTAATTTAAATAAATTAATGAACTGTCATTCGGACAGTATATGTAATTTTAAAATAAGAATAAACTGGTTTCCTCATTGTTTAAATGGTTTTAAACTTGATAAATCATTTAAAGCACATGTTGCATTGTGTGCTAAAAGTCAAATAGGAACTACTCTATACACGCTCCCCACAAATAAAAATTCAAAAATTATTCAAAGATGAATACCCCACCCTCGTAATATATGCAGACTTTGAGGCAATTTTGCCTCGTGACATAAGACATTACCAAATACACATGCCGATAACAGACTTTCTATTATTAATAAATAATTATGACAATAAAAAATTATATTTTAATTTTATTGGTGAAGATTGTGTTTTGTCCTTTTTAAAGAAGGTGGAGGAAATTGCTGTCACAATTATCTTGCCATATTATGATGTACATGATAATAAACCAATAGGTTCTATGGCTTTCTTTGAGGAACAGGAGTTCAAAAATTGTAGGATCTGTTATCTTTGTAAAAGGTTTATACGAAATAAAGTTAAAGATAATTGTTTCTTTTCAGGTAAGTATCTTGGTGCTGCTTGTAGAGATTCAAAAGCAGTTACCTATTGTCTTTCATAATTTGAAAGGTTATGATTTGCATCATATTCTGAAATATGAATTGAATAATTTTCCATCTTGGAAATTAAATATTATTCCAACAACTAAAGAAAAATTGTTTCCCTCATTGTATATATCAGTGTTTCCCAACCGGTGTGCCGCGACACAATGGTGTGTCACGAGCTTCCCTCAAGTGTGTCACGAGAAAAGTTAACATTTTTATAAAATGTTAATAAAACGTTTTAAAAAAAAATAGTTGTAGAATTACTCTGTTTATCTCTAAGAAGGTATTATATTAGTAAACATTTTTGAAGCGATGGCGGGCTGTAACATGGCTAATTTAATCTTTAAAAGCTCGAAAAGAATTTATATAATTCCTCTTAATTTTTGATGTGTCGCAGAAATATGCTCATTCTCTGCATTGTATTGCGAATATGAAAAGGTTGGGAAACACTGGTATATATTGACAAATTGGCTGTTCGTTTTATTGACAGCATGCCGTTTGTTAATTCTTCATTAGCAAAAGCTGTGAGAACTCTTACTGATTTACCGTTAACTTGTTCTGTTTTCGATGGTATAATTGTTAGGGTAAAGGGTATCTTACCTTATAATTTTGCTAGATATCTTGAGGTCCTCGAATCAACTTATAAATTACATTCTATTTGGAGCTCTGCATCTAATGATGAATATTCTACAGCCCAACAAATTTGGACTCTACAAAATTGTCCGACAATGTTAGATTACATGTTAGTCTACATAAAATTGGATGTATTCCTACTTGCGGATTATTTTCAGCAATTTCGCTGAAAAGCAATTGCTTATAATAATCTAGAACCTCTGAATTTTTATGGCATTCCTGGAATGTCATGGGCATCTGCACTCATAAAATTACAGGAACCCATAGAATTTCTACAGGATATGGAAATGTATAATTTCTATGAAGGAGGAATACAGGGTGGTATAAAATTTGTTAACAAACATTATGTCACAAGTTCTGAAGATACAGAACTTCTATATTTTGATTTTAATAATCTCTATGGTTGGGCTCTTAGCCAAAATCTTTCTTGTGGTAATTTTGTTTGGGTTCATGAAATTCTGAATGATGTGCTGAGTGAATGTATGAGTACGAATATCGAACTCCTTCCATATGGTTACACTATGGAAGTCGACATTGATATTCCCGATAGCTTGCATGAGCTTTTGAATGACTTTCCAATTGCTCGCGAAAAAATGTGTCCACCCAATTCTAAAGTTGAAAAGCTAATTCTCACGTATTAGCCCAAGAAGAATCATGTTCTTCATTGGATACTTATAAAACTGTATATAGAATTGGGTGCGGTTGTTATAACTATACGTAGAGCAATTAAATTTAAACAAGCACCAATTTATTTAGCATATATAGATAAAAATACAAATCTGCGCTCAAAATCTTGAAAATACGGACGAATTCAGCTGAAAAGATGATTGTATATGCCTCAAAGCCGACTTTCAGAAAATTAATCAAAATTGATGATGATCTGAATAAAGATTCAATATGTTTAGACCGACCTAATTATATTGGCCAATCAGTACTAGATTTGTCTAAGTTGCGGATGTACCATCTTCAATATAATGAATTGGCAAAATATAGTGAGGAATTCAATTTTGATATAAATATCGTTGCTGGCGATACCGATTCATTTTTTCTTGAGGTTAGGAACTGTAAGCTTGACACTCTTTTGCTAGCAATGATTAGTGGTTAGATTTTAGATACATCGAATTATGACCCGGCACATCCGTTATACTCGAGAAACCTTGACTCGATGATTGGAAAATTTAAAGATGAAAGTAAAGGTCTCGGGTATACGGAATGGGTTTTATTAAGACTCAAATGCTATAGTTTATTAGGTAAAAAAGATACTATGAAAGCTAAGGGTGTTAACATAATTAGTACAAAGATCGTTCATCAGTCATACTTAGACTGTTATAATAATAATTGGATATTTTCTGTGCCATAGACTAGGATAAGGATGCGCAGCAATCAACTTTTTACTTTCAAAACAGTAAAATCGCCTTGTGAAACAATGACGAAAAGCGATTATGAAGGGGTAAAAATAGCAGTCTTGCATTTGGTCATTATTTAGGTTTCGATGTCGAAAATGATTATGGCGGATTATGATTCAATGATTATGATTATATGATGGTACGAGATTAAATTCAGTCAACAGAAGAACATTATCGACTTAATAACATTTATAATGATATTTTTGATTCGATTATTTAGTTAAATAAAATTTAATGTAAAATAACTCTTGTTTTTGATGTTATTGTAATAATTTATTTTAATTTACAAACTACCACACCAGCCCCTATCATACAATTCACAAAACATTCCTCACACTGTCATTTCTCAACTCGCTTCTACTCACAATACTATCAATCTTGATATCAAATGATTCGTTGTCCAGTGGTCAAGAAACGAATACAGTGTTTCAATTGATCAAATCAACTTATTGGATTTATTACAAATATATTTTATATATTATTCTTGTGTTCCTACAACATAAATAATAATTATTGAAATGATTTTAAAATTTTTTATGTAATGAAAAAGTTATAAATGTCCATTTAAACAGTTATTTGTTTTTACAAATATAAAGTTTTAGAAAATTTCACTTTAAAAATTTTATAAAATCGAGATTTTAACAAAAATCTAATAAATTCTCAAAAAAATACTTTTATATTTTTAAACAAAACTATTTTATATTTATTATCATATTTTCATTGTTATCAATAAACACGATGACGATCCTGTAAGGCAAAGTACAAACCTCACTTTTTATATCAAACAAAGATAATTCAATCACTGATAGTTTTTCATTCATTGAAGTTCCACATTTCTTCCTCAATTCCAAAATCCTTCTCTTGAATACTGGAACAAACGAAGTTTAATTTTCAAATGGATTAAAAAAATCACAAAACATTGGCATTGATTTAATAAATAAAAGAAAGCGCCAATATAACTCATATATTACTACAATATATTTACGACAGGCTCACTGTCATCGTCAAGTAGATTCGAACTTGAAACTAAATAGAATAAATTACTTTTATTCAAACAAACTTCTTTTATATTTAAAAAAATTCTACTAAAACTCATAAATTCTTTTTTTTAAATCTAAAGTTTTAAAAAATTTCACTTTGTATAATTTTATAAAATCAAGATTTTAGCCAAAATCTAATAAATTCTCAAAAAAATACTTTTATATTTTTAAACAAAACTATTTTATATTTATTATCATATTTTCATTGTTATCAATAAACACGATGACGATCCTGTAAGGCAAAGTACAAACCTCACTTTTTATATCAAACAAAGATAATTCAATCACTGATAGTTTTTCATTCATTGAAGTTCCACATTTCTTCCTCAATTCCAAAATCCTTCTCTTGAATACTGGAACAAACGAAGTTTAATTTTCAAATGGATTAAAAAAATCACAAAACATTGGCATTGATTTAATAAATAAAAGAAAGCGCCAATATAACTCATATATTACTACAATATATTTACGACAGGCTCACTGTCATCGTCAAGTAGATTCGAACTTGAAACTAAATAGAATAAATTACTTTTATTCAAACAAACTTCTTTTATATTTAAAAAAATTCTACTAAAACTCATAAATTCTTTTTTTTAAATCTAAAGTTTTAAAAAATTTCACTTTGTATAATTTTATAAAATCAAGATTTTAGCCAAAATCTAATAAATTCTCAATAAAATACTTTTAAATTTTAAATTTATTTTCATCCTGTGGCACAAACTTTCTTTTACTAATATCAATAAATTCGCTAAGTCAACTGTGATTGAGAATAAATATAAGTCGATTTTCAGATAATATTGAAATAAAAATCCCATATTATGGATTGTAATAATAACGAAACAAATTTAGTGATATATATTACATAATGCGCTGCAAATTCCACAAATCAAGAAGACTAATAAGATAAATCAACTCCAAAAACTAATAAAAATATTTCAAACAAACAAATTAATTAAGGATAATAACCATCGATATAAACAAAATATAAAAATAATAAGTAAAATGCAACTTAAATTTGGTTTGATTTAAGGTCTCTAAAAATTTAGTGAGTTGCCCCAGTATTAATTTCCTCAAAATCTTATTTTTGTTTCAAAATTTAATTCATTATATTCGATAATAATCCAATTAAAACAATAAATTATTGATAAAATAAAAAAGTCAATTAAATAATAATTATTGTATTAAAACTGAAAAATTTGTCATAAAACCGTGAGAGAACTAGAATGATTATTATTATTATTATCATTATAATTATAATTATTAATATTATTAGTATATTCAATAAATAAAAGTGGTGCAATTAATTTGATCGTCCGGCTGATTGTTCCAATCGAATTGCTTGACAAATTGTTTGATCGAAAATAGGAGGCAATTGATTGGGATAATTAACTGTTGGTGGACAGAAACTATTCTGAAATGCTTGAGAACCATACGAAAGGTTGTAGGATTCGAGATCTGCGGATAGCTGAACATGAGAGGGGGGTGAGAATATCGGAAACGATGAGCAAGAGAATGGGGACATCATTGAAGAAACGTAATTGTTGGGATTTTGGTGCAATTTTGACGATTCTGATGTCAAATGTGACTTCGGTTGAAAAGTGGCATCATTCGCTATTTGTGATGCTTGAGTTGGTAAGTTGCTCATTCTAAAACGTACATCATTAGATATGTAGACTGAAGGAATTGACCAATAATAATTTTGTAACAATTATTGTTATCGCGTTGTATGTGAAGTGTTTTGATAAGATCATTATATCCGAAAATTAATGAAAAAATGTCAGTACGAATATTTTTAATGTTGAAATGACTTCAATGTAAGGGTTACATCCTAGTCGATTTTTGACTGTATAAACCTACCAATATCTTCAGATATTTGTTTGATTTTAGGTAATCGGTTTGTAATAGCATCGATTCTTTCAATCTTGATGAACGTTTTTATTACACTCCGCACGGCTTCGTATTTCAATTCCAACTCATTTGCTATAGTTGTATATGACTTTCCGGTTTCTTATTTAGAAATAATTTTCCGACTCATATCGTTTGGAAGTTGCTTCTTCCTGTTAGTCTGATTTCCCATGGATTTAACAAATTATATTTACAGATGGTTTTAAAAACAGTGATATACCTGGCAATTTATAATTTTAATAGCAATAAAATCATTTTTATTTCATAACATAGTTTTTTTATTTGATAAAATAGTTTTTTTATGTGAGAAACGTAGTATATCCTAAATTGTGGATATGTGAATTGCAGTTGTTGTTTTCAAATGTATTGAATGGTTAAATTGGTGTATTAAATAACTTAATTTACGGACTGTTAAATAATATTGTCATAAAATTTAATTTGAAATATAAATTTCAAAAATTTTTAATTTTAGATGAAATTTAAGTTTTCAAGAATAACTTTATTAATAAGTTTATAAATAATGAATTTTCTGAATAATTAGTTGCGTGAGTTCCCCCAAGTGTTATAGTTTTGACTCCTCTAAAATGTAAAGCCAGACATAAAGGAATCGTGTGAAAATAGGAAGCAAGCACATTCGTCCCACATAAAATGTTGGTTTTTTATACCTTATAATAAATAAGTCTTGTTAAAATAAAAATAATTTAGTTTTTACTTTTTACTTATGAATGCATATAAATAAATTAATTAAACAGCAATTCTATGATAAACATTGTCAACTGACAACACAATTAATGAGCCACTGGGCTCCATCTAACTTCTTATGAGGGATCCACAACTCCAGCAATTTGAGAACCGCTGATCTGTTGCATATGTAATTTTTCTTTCCTATCTGATGATGACAGTGTGCTTGTCAGTTGTATTTTTAATAATTAAATCATGCCATGTTTATTTTATAATTAAAACTGCGATATTATTATTATTATTATTATTATTATTATTATTATTATTATTATTATTATTATTATTATTATTATTATTATTATTATTATTATTATTATTATTATTAAATGGTTAATAGTATCTCAGACCCTTATGAGCTATATGACCATTATTTGACTTATTATTCAAGATAGCACCGCATTTCTTCTCATAAATTGATATTTTATTTCTTATGTATTTAAATTACTTAAACTCAAATACAATATTTGAATCCTTTTCAGTTTTTCGCAACCTTCTAAATTGCTTTACTTCATTTTATTTTCTCAAAACTTGTATCAACTTTTCTCCTTAGTTTCGTTCTATAGTTTTTAAATCTCTATAAATAATAATTTCAGTCAAATAAATCTCCTTTTCGCTGAAAAATAAAATTATTAATGAATTTTCTATTCCCCATTCTAGCAATAATCTTTTCTCGCTCAACCAACACTTTTAGATACTCTTTCGTTTGTTTGTCCGGCTTGCGGTTTTCTTCATTCCATCAAACGGATACAACAAGAATCGGGTGGAACATTCACTGAACCTCAAAAAAGGCCTGTCTGGAAATTGATGTCCAATTTTTTTATTATTCCTACGATCTCATTTGGGTTAGGGTTCTAAGTGTACCTAGCAATAGAGATTTATGCCTACGGAAATGACTTGTTTACCTTCGTTTACACCAGTTATTGTTTGGTTTGACTTTGGGTAAATTAGGATGAACTCAGTTAATTAAGGGACCCGTAAAGTATGTAATTATGTCAGTATATGTGATAGTAAGAATCTGTAAAATACAAATGAAAATAGAAATACGTAAAGTTTTATTGCTCTTGTTAATTTTCGAATTGATCACCACAAAAGGGAATATAATTGTATAGTTATATAAAAAACATTTCCTAACGAATTTTCAGAAATTCCAACAATCACATCAGTTATCTTATCTGGCAAACAAATACTTAGTAAACTTTATAAGAGCAAATAAACTAGATACGCCAAGCAGTCTAAAACTTTTAACATATAATTTCTATCAAATGAACTTACACATTTACCTCGCGTTGTTTTAAAAATACTTGTGAATGATTTACAAGTAAGAAGAATTTTTAGAAATAATATATTAAAACAATTTATTAGAACTAACGGGTTATTTTTGACCCAGGATTGGTTTCCAACATTATTTCGAGTCCCCTTATCCCGTTTTGAAAGATCTAATTAATTATAAAAACTAAATCCAACTGTTTGACACATTTGTAACAAGTACCTTTAATTATCTTAGACGTGTTACACATTGATAAGCCTTGTCGCTTTTTTTGTCGTTTAATTTGAGTAGCATAATTATCTCTCGCAGACCACCCAGGATATAATTGATGATGAAGCTCTTTTTCTTTTCGAGCCATTTCATAATATTTGGCCTGTTCTTCTCTAGAAAGAGCGTGCCATCTACGGCCAAGAATTTGATTAATTGCTGCCGATTCCTTAAGTGTACATTCAGCCACTACTTTTGCCCGCATTTCTTTCATGAAAAGCATAAATGCATTCAGTGGTTTCTTGATATGTGGCTTTTTCGGTTTTTCGGAATTCTCTTCAAATGTGAATCTCAAAGAATTTCTAAAAACAGATAAATTATTTTAAATATTAATAATAAAATGATAAATGTGATATGAGAGTAACCTTGTTGATGGAAAGCTTAGATTGGAGCCACTGGAATTAGGAGTGCTATGAAATAAGTTATACTGATTTAAAGATGAATGTTTTCCATAAAGATTTGTGAAAGGAGATTCCGTAAGACAACCCAAATGGTTATTGGAAACATTCACCAATGGATTATATAAAAGAGATGGGGATAGGTTTCCATTATCTAAAATATGTATATAAATATTTTGTCGTAAACCTCTTCATTTTTTTGATAAACTCACTTCTTTGACCATACCTCATATTGTTTGAGGAAAACAATCTATAATCTACTAAAGGTGGGTTGGAGTTCCATGATGCTAAATCTTGTGAATACATAGAATTCGTTTGAGCTATTGTCGACAAGTTATTTCCCGAAATTGATGGATAGAATAGCTGATTGTTACTTTGTTTATAAAACGCTTAATAATAATAATAATAATAATAATAATAATAATAATAATAATAATAATAATAATAATAATAATAATAATAATAATAATAATAATAATAATAATAATAATTATAATAATAATAATAATAATAATAATAATAATAATAATAAAAAAAAATAGTTAAAATAATAATCAAAATATTAATAAATGGATTGTAAAAAAAATTATTATTATAAATAAACGAAAACAAGGGATTTTAAAAAAAAGGCTGAAAAAGGCTCCACAGAACCAAAATTAAAAATTAAAATTAAAAATTCAACAAAAGACTTACTTTAAGACGAAAAATAATAATAAATAAACAAAACGAATTTTAGTAGAATTTCCAAAAAATGATCATTATATTAACTCTGAAAATTTTATTCTTGTCAAAAAATAAAAGAAGTAAGATCAAATAAAAATGAATTATTTCCCCACAAACGATTAAATAATAAATGAATACCTTGATCGATAGCCGTTGGTTGCAAACAATAGTCATCCACCATTGATTCTCTACTTAATTTTCAATTGTTTTTTCCGTGCACAACAAATAGAAAAGAGATGAAATAAAAAAACCCAAACAAAAACAAAAAAAAATTTCTCATAAAGAAAAAACAAACGATAAAACAATAACTGCAATATCGATGATATCTTTGATGGATTTATTAAATTAAAAAATTCAAGTAGAGCCCAATTTCCAAGATAAAAGCTTCTGAAAAAAAGTAATTTTTTTCAACTTTTCAAACTGCCTTAGTCAAACGGAAAAATTTCAAGTTCAAAGCCTCAAAAACAGTTTTTGATGAATTTATTTTTGCATATTATTTCAAGTGAGATAATTAATAGAGCTCATTCAAAATTTCTATTTCAATTTTGATTGGCTCGTGGAATTCTAGCGACAAAATCGGGAAAGAAAATTACAATCATTCCTAAAAGTAATAATAAAAACAATAGAATTTTACGATAGATTATTGGTCAAACGAACCGCTTAGATATTTTGTCGTTGTTTCAACAACAACACAAAAAAATCGAAACCCAATTATTTAAATATTAAATATTTTATTGATTTTATTTTATTTTCTAATTAATTTTTATTATTTTTATTTTTTTCTTTACATGATTTTAACCAAAACCGAGAATAAAATATAAATAATCTATTATGTCTTTGTTTGAATTGGTGTAGAAAATTTTATTAGATTTTTTACTATTTTTTTAATATAAAGAAAATTATTATAAATAACAAAAACAAAAAAAAATCCTAGAAAAAAAATAATGAGTCTATCGTCATTAACAGAAAATACAATTAATTAAAGGACTGAAATCTTTGATCTGGTTTTATTCTAACTGTATAAACAAATTTTTTCGTGATCTTTCCTTCTGAATAGAATCCACACATAACTCGATTGTGACGCTCTAAGCTTTGATCTTGCACGCTCTGCTCGACTTCAAAGGACATCGAATGAGTGATACACATCTATTTATGTTTTTAGCAGATAAATTAACATTTCCTATTGATGAATTTATAAAATTAAATTTGTCCCCAGTCTCAACTTCATCGCCATATTAATAAATTTCGTTTTTTTCCATTTATATTTTTTTCCGTTTTTTTTTCAAATCATTATTCCAAAGTTCGGCGTTTTAATGGTTTTTCTATTTCACTGAAATTTTAGCGACAAAAAATTATAATTGAATTTTTATTTGAGGAAAAAAAAATTATTCATTGTAAATAATACATTTTTTTCTCTCTCTCTCTCACTATTTGATTTAATAGATAAATTAGTTTAAAACAAAATCGAGTTCGGTTATATTTTATTTTTATTGTTAACGATTAAAACAATGGGAATTATTAGTTTTTGCATCATTGTATTATTTTTTTGTTAATTTACTATTAGATTAATTGGTAATAATTTTGTTTGGTTGGAAGGGTACGAAGGAAGCTAGAGGGGGAGAACAATCAAAATGAAATTATGTTCTTGATTAGTGAGTAAGACTCCATTAGGAATTACTCTAAAGATGTAAGTGAATTTAATCATGAATTAGGGACCCGTTATGGACCTATTTCCCACAATTATTGAATCATTCGAACAATCATTATTGTTGTTGAGATGATTTTTGCTAGAAAACAATTATCCATGTTTGGGGAATCTTCCACGTATAATACCTATTCGTAGACTAATTATTTTGTTTAACTACTGTATCACTTAATTTATTTCTCTTCAATTCATCTTAATCTCTATTGAATATGGGCAATTATGACCTATGCTAATAATTATTATGCTCTTTTCGCTTTTATTCATATATTATACAGCTAATTTAGTGACAAAAATATATGCAAAGTCTTTCTTTCTAGTTTTGATATTCCTTTAATTCGCATTAAAAATCAAAACAACTAAAAATACATTTTATTCAAATCCCCGAAAAAAGGGGAGTTTAATTTAATTAAAGTTTCAAAAGTCAGAATTTGAATAATTAGGATAATTAGGTTTTCGGAACGTTTTCTAGGATAATTTGAAACTATTATGAGACTATAGATGAAAGGCCAGGTGAAAAATTTGGCATGAAAAAAAGGCATAATTTTTATTTTAATTATTTTCAATTTTAAAATAAATTAATTTATAATTTCCAAAGAATATTGAGTTCCATAATTATCGACAGAGAGTACGAGAGGTGGGAGGTGGCTACTCTCAATGACAGAAAAAATATTTGAACTTTAGAAATTTGTTTTGACAGACGTAGTTAAGGATTCAAAGTTTTTTATGTATCTTTAAGAAAGGCAGCCTTTTTACTTTTAATGTTCATAATTACAAATTTTTTATTTCATATGAATCATGAAAAAAGAATTTCCATTTTTATGTTTATATGACTATAAAATAAAGCTTTTTGAAGGGAACTGCAAAATTTGTATTCCGTGAAGTGTTAAAATTTCCCAGGAAGAAAATTTTTAATTTGCAATAAAAAAAATAATTTTATTAATTTTGTTTATTTTAGATTTTTTTTATTCAAATATACAAAATGTATATGAATGATAAAATAATAAAATAAATTTACTATTTATCAACTATTTTTACTAAATCATATATTCAAAACAATTAGTAAACTCGTTTAGAATTTTATTAACTTTTAATTTATTTATGCTTACAATTTCATTTATCTTCATTTAGCTCTCAATTACATGTCAAATAATAAATGAATGAATACAGTGGTTAAAGCTTGTGTAAAATACAGTGAATTAGAAACGAGTCTTTTTTATTGCTTCGCTCCATGCTCTCAAATTCACGGTCAGTTTAAGTATAATAATAAGTAAAACTTAGTCATTTAAATATTTTTTTAGTAAATTCATAGGTAATTTAGTTAATGTCATCTTTCTATATATTTTTAAAAATTATGATTGATGTAAATATAATAACAATGTAAGTTATGGATTTTGAGTAAAGAAAATATTGATTATGGATATTTTTAAGAATATCTTTTAAAAAATGGCCTTTATTTTTTCGATAACTGATGTAGGGAGATGGAGAGGGCGGAGGTGTTGCTTCGTTAGTCGGTTTTGCTACGTGCGCGTATTAATACTAGATACTAGCTGACCCGTACACAGCTTTGCTTGGGAACATTTTGTTATTTTTGATTTTTATATATATATATATATAAGTATATATCAAAAATGTATATATCAAAAAACAGAAATTTTTTCTCTTAGGTTCTGCTATCAAAGTTTTATATTGGAGTATTTTTATCAAATAACCATGTTTTACGTATTATTATAAATTAATTGACTG
The DNA here is from genome assembly GCA_022537955.1 of Schmidtea mediterranea. Classification (NCBI taxonomy): domain Eukaryota; kingdom Metazoa; phylum Platyhelminthes; order Tricladida; family Dugesiidae; genus Schmidtea; species Schmidtea mediterranea. The sequence goes on from CM039680.1 coordinate 165,263,992, forward strand.
TGGCTTTGTTTAATTTTATCCTAAATAATTATATATTTTTATCGAATATACATAAATAGGCAATATTTTTATTAAAACTTTGACAAAATAACCATATATCTCTAAAGACTTTACAGAAATTGATTATGAATTTGATGAGTTTCTTGAAAAAAAAGTATTTCTAACTAAATTTTCTATGAATAACAAAGTTACTTGTGATAAGCTATTTGTTCCACACAATGTAAATTTTCTCGGTCTTGTTTAACTTACAAGAAATTATTATTTAACATTAAATGAGCATTTGCACAAGGGTAGTCTCACAAGAAATTCATATTCATTTTTGTGAAAAACTATTCAAAATGAATTATTAAGTACACTTAAAGATATGACAAGAAGCCATATTTTGGATTGCTCATAAATAGAAGTATTTTCCATAATTTTAGACTGCACACCTAATTTATGCCATATAAAACAGTTTTCCATAATTTTAAGATTTCATGATGTTCAGGATATGGAAGTAAAAGAACATTTTTAGTCATTCAAACCAGTTTTTGATTCTACTGGGAAAAGATTATATAATAATATTATGGAAAATTTAAAAGAATTTACTTTTTACCGATTTTGAATGTAATTAAATAAAAAAAATTGGATGTGAATTGTGTATATTATGTATTGATGAAAAATTTTAAATTTATTTTTTAAAAATTTTATTGTTTTAAAAAATACTTGTTTTTAAAAAGAATGATAATTTTTAAGGTTTTTTAAAAAATGAACTTACAAATTTATTTTCTTAAAATTAAAATAATTTTATATATTGATTAATTTGTTTAAATTTTCTTATTTTCATTTAGTTATTGTTAATGTGATTTTTAGTCTGAAAAAGACTGATAAACGGTCTAAATATATAGTTCAATGTTATATATAATATATAGTTGGTGTTTTTCAATTATTAAAACTTTGACTTCTTTCTTTGACTAATTATTATTATTATTATTATTATTATTATTATTATTATTATTATTATTATTATTATTATTACCATTATTATTATCATTATTATTATTATTATTATTATTATTATTATTATTATCTTATAAGGACTTGTTTTGTTTTTCACTTCTGATTTCTTTATAAGTGACATAATATTTTCTACAAAATTTGACTATGAATATCTTAAATAAATCTGATTCATAGTCAAAATTTGTCGAAAATATTATTATTATCGTTATTATTATTAAAATGGTGATTCTTTGGTTGCAGCTTAAATTAAAAGATCAGATAAGTGAATAATAAAATAAGCCATAATTATTTTTCTAAATGCTTTCCAAAAGATAGGATTTTTAATATTACAGATTTTTTTCAAATTATGTATAAAATAAAATAATATAAAAAGATTTGATAAACATAAAATTAGTGGAGTCAATCAAAGTTTCTTCCTTTCTCTGAGTATCTTCAGTTTTAACATTTTTAAATTAATTTGAACATATTTTTTCGAGTATAGCAAATTTCTGACATACATGGATTAAAATTATTGATTTTAGAAATATAATTCTTTTCATTGGTATATAAAGTTGATGTAAATGACTGTCATACTTTAATCTGGAAAATAAAATGAACCATGTGTGTAATAACTTAAATAAATGTATTGAGTTATTTGGAAAAAATAATTATAATATTAATAATAAAAACGAGGGACCAACCGGAAATCGCTCCAGACATTCACCTCGGAAAATAATACAGGCGCAAATACCTAAAAATTAAAATTTTGAAATTCAATGAATATCAAGATTACAGTTGCAAATAACTTATACAAATAACTACATTTCTGCGACAATTTAACCGATAACTTAAGAAAACATTGTGATAATTTTGGGCTATAACTTCTTTGTTTAACACATGCGGTCATAATCTCATAGGCATTAATAGTCATAAACATTACAATTTTAATTTGTTATCCTTATTAAAAGTTTAAATTGAAAAATCAAATTAAAATATTAAATATGTCAATTCCGAAATTGAGAAGCAAAATTTATAATTTCTTTACAATTCATTCAATTGACGAGTCAAAAGCAAACTCCAACGTCTGCAATGAGAAGCCAACAAGAGGTAGTTCAAATTCTCGCTCCTTCAGCTCTTATAAATCACCTCCGATAGTTCCATCATGCAGAGTATGACGATTATGTCAGATCCTCAGAGAGTCAAAAGAGAAAGAGAGACAAAGAAGATGAAAAGAAAGACAACAGGAAGTATAAGCAAGGTACTGTTGAGTCGTTTTCTAAAAAATGACACTTTTGACTCAAAATAATTCACACATACATGCCATAACCAAATAATAGCTACTAATATGCAACCATTTGGAATAGTTGAGGATACTGGTTTCACTCGTCTAATTGAACCACGATATAAGGTCCCTTCTTCGATGCACTTTTCATGAACAAAACTCCCAGACATGTACTCGTCAGTTAAAGCAGTCATAGAAGGAATGGTTGTCAAGGCACGCCTGGACCAGTGATAACAATTTAAAAGCATTTTTAAGTCTTACTGCCTACTGGATCGATGATAATTGGGAACGAAAGTGTTCATTTTTGCAACTTCGTTTGCTACAAGGGTCAAATACTGGTGATATGCTTGCTGCTGAACTGTTGTCTATTATGGAAGAGTAGAAAATTGTGGGTGACAGAAGGGGAATTTTAGTGAGAGACTATAGCCAAAATATTGTAAAAGCAGCACGAGTTGCTAATATATCTGACTTAGGATGCTATATCTATACTATGCAGTTGATAGTTGGAGAAAGTCTGAAAGCCAAAAGGCAGTTAAAGATATGGTTGCAGTTGCACGTGGCATTGTTGGGCACTTCAGACATTCTAGTAAAGCAACAGAACATTTGAAGAAAATTCAAGATTCACTGAATTCCGATAGTGGTGCTGGTGTTGCTCTTCAATTGGATCCCACAGAATATTGGAAATTAAATCAACATAAACACCCAATTTTGGCAAGTTGTGCCAAGAGATGTCTGGACACTCCTTCATCAAGTGTGGAATTCGTACACTGGTGACATTTGCGAAGATAAACGTTCAAACTTGTCTCCGGAGAAATAGGAACAATTATTGTTCCTGAAAAAGAACTTAAGCATAATTAATTTTGATTACTGATTGGTGCAAAGGAAATATTTTATTAAAGTTATCACTGATCAGAAGGTGAAATAGAACATTAAAGTGATTAAACAAACCTGTTTTAACTTTTAAGTTTTAAATTTCAAGTTAAAATAATATGGTAGGGTATGGTGATTGGATTGAATCAAATCATTTGATTTCATTAATTAATTTAATTTAGTGGTAATAATTATTATTAACCCTTAATTTCATGATTTTTTTTATTTATTTTGAATAAAATTTATATAAATTTATATAGAGCACACACAATAATATTTAAATAACTAAAATTGTGATTTTGAAAGGTTGGGATCCCTTTGACGTTTGAGGAAATTCAAAAGTTCTGAACGTTTTGAAGGTTTCAACACAACATATCTGAACCCAAAGAAATACAATATAGCAACATAATGTAAAGAATTTAAAACTCTATGTACATCGAAAAAATCATTACCATTATATTCAACGAAACCTTTTAATTAGGAAAGAATGTGTATTAAACAAAATAGTGTATGTATGTTATAGGTAAACTATATTATCTGTATGTAATAAATATATATAAATTATAATAAATAGTGTGTGCATGCAATATAAATAACTGTGACCTGCTTATTTATTAAAGTAGTTTGGTATTATGTTTTGAAAATGAGTCATTGATGTTTTCTTTGGAAGAATCACCAGAGCTTTGGTCTTCTACCGTGGTAAGATGAGTTGAAGGAAACTCGAAATTAACCAATCGTGGAAACATCAGCTCCTGCTTGCAGTGCTTCCATAATTGCCATAGTTCCTGGTCTGGCAATTGACCCCGAGTTGTTAATTAAATCAGCTTTCATCATATCCTCTTTATCAGGAACAATTTTAATCATTAACTTTTTGGCGGTATCCAAAACTTTTGTAGCAGATCTTTTCCAAATCATCGTTTGAATTTGTAATTAGTTCTCGCAAAAATATTCCTTCGTTGAAATAGGTGTTGATAATTAGGTGCAACAATTGTGCGATTTCAACTTCAAAAGTTAATGTCTCAGTTTCATTGATAGTTTCAATTAAATTCCCAATTCCAGATTAAAAAAAAGTAAAGTCAATCAATGTTTGTAGAGTAGTAACTTGATTCATTAATTAATAAATTAGAACTCAAAAGATCAAAATCCATTTCAAAAATGAAGTAATTAAAGTTCCAAAAGAATATTTATTTTTAATTAAATTCCATATAATCAAAATCCACAAGAAATAAATTTGAAATATCAGCAAATTGATTCAACAAAACAACAAAAAACCAATTCAATAATTATCTATAAAGAAGAAATCAATTAATCAAAAAGTCACACAACGCGTGAGATACTACAAAATCCATAATTGACCGAAACAGTCATCAATACATAAAAATTTCCGTGACTTACAAAAAAATACTAGGAAAATTTTAGCATAATAATTTTTTAGCTTAATATTGTTTTCCGCAAAGAGGGTAGCCAGAATGAAAAATACCATAGGACATGGCTGGGATGGGACATAACCATCTACTCGTACAGCCTGTACATCAACTTTCCCTAAGCAAAACTTGATACACCGTTGCAGTTGTGCAAGAGTGCTTGCCTCCCAGACCTTGGCTTGAGAATGCCCAAGAACTCGTCAATCTGTGGGTGAAGCCGTGGATGACTTGAGGGATTTATGCTTTGGGGATCACTTCAATATTGAGTTCATTGAAGACGTACTTGGTTAGAGATAATTGTTGTCCTGGGTATGATAATAGATAAATGGAAGAAGGCATTGTTAGATTTGCGTATTTACTGCTTCATGCAAAGGATATAAATGTATTAGAATACATCTGAAAACATTTGAGATCAATTGCTTGTCCGATTGCGCACTTTAAAATTCGCAATTCAAATAGATGAACCAACAGGTGTATCAAAAAATGACATTTAATTGCATATGTTCGATAATATAAAAAAGATATTTTGTTTTTCAACTCTGTTCCGGAAAATTTTACTTAAATTAATAATTTTGTTGAAGAGAATGAAACGGAATTAAAGATTGAATTTGCCTCTACACCGACAGAACACAACAAATGTCCAAACACAAGTCAGGTTTTCAAGCATTATTTTCAAATGAAGGACTCGAAGTTATGTGTTTACCCACTGTGTGCTGGAGCAGCTTTTATATCAAACCATTTAAGAGAGAAACTCTAAAACAGTTTTTTATAATGTCATCAAAAGCAGTCCTGTGAAAGGCAGGCAATTTGGTATGATGTGTAGAAATATTGGAGCTGTCCAAGTATCACTTCTTTACTATTTTGAATTGAGTGCAAAAGTTGTTCGCATTTTCTTGGAATTCAAAAGTGAAATTTCCATTTCTCTTCATAAAAACGGCATATAAGAGTCGAATTGGTTTTGAAACAAAAAATTTATTTTAGTTGAAATATTTAACCCTTTGAGTGCCAAGGAGCGCGTTCGCGCTCCTGCTCCAGCATGGACAAATTCGATCTCTATTTCATACTTGTCGATTTTTATTTATGGTTTTTTATTCCGAATGTGTATTTATAAGAAATAGAAATATTATTTATGCTATATATTATATCTTTATGTTGAGAATAGTCCAGTTTTCGAAGTGAAAGACGCACAATAATCACATTAGTTAAATGCAACCCTATTCTATTTATTAATAAAAACGTGTCTCGACAAGCAGTTTCTCTTCGTTGCTAGACTTCGGTTTCGGTTTAGAGAAATTACCAGGTCGCAATTTGAGAAGATGCATTGTTTGTAGTAGTAAAGATGAGAGACCTGTAAAGAGATCAAGCCTAATTTGTTGTAAGTGCAAAAAAGGGCTTCATGGATTATGTATTGGGCAACATAAATGTACATAAGGGATAGATTTTGTGGTAAACGAATAACGTTTTATTTTTCATTTATTTTGTAGAAATTATACTATTTTTTCAACTCATTTTTTGTTTTTTAAATACTTTTTATAAATAAAATGCTTAGAAAGTTACAGAGAAATATATTTTTAAATTTCTATTTTCCTCTAGCAGAGTGGTATTTTTAGCTAATCCTCCTAAAATCATGTTGGCACTCAAAGGGTTAAAAAACTGAGTGATTTAAACCAATCATTGCAAGTTCACAATTTCAGCCACTAATTCAAAGAGACATATTTCCACTTTTAGCGGGCAACTGGTCGACACAGGATATATAAACGAATATAAAGCCTTTTGTGGATCATATACAGAGTTTGCAAATGCACTTTGCACATTATTTTAAAAAATTTTTTTTCACAAAGTTTTGCAGAATCCTTTTATGATTGACCAAGTAGATGCATTTGAATTGTTTATTAGCGAAAAAGAACGGCTAATAGATTTAATATGTGGTACTTCATTAAAACAAAAATCTGATTCAAAAACTCTAGTTAAGTTTTGATATATTATTACCAAAGAATTTAATTTTTGTCGAGCAAAACTGTACAAGTGCCGTTGCCAATCATAACATCTTACCTGAATATCTTGCCTTAGCTACAGTGAAGTTGAACTATCGGTGAAAGAACTTTTATAACACCAGGATTTCTGAATTTGAGCATTTCCAGAGTTTATTAGCCCTTAAATCAAACAAAATGTTTACAAGTACTAATATAATGGGGAGGGTCATGAACAAACTCAGTACTAATTACAAAACATGTTTCGCTTAGAAATTATTCCTTCTTTGAATCCTTTTCAACTAATTCGCGAATGATTTTATGAATTTCTTGCTGACTTTATTTGATTATTTAATTATAATATAATCATATTTAAAAACTTACCGTTATAGAGAAATTCTTACATTTTACCGAGATCTCCACCATAAAATCCCCATAAAATTCTTTGATAATATAAATTACTTTTTTAAATGAAATTATCCTCAATAAACAAATTTAATTAGAGTAATTATTTTTCCTGGCTAAAATTTATAATTCCATTTGTACAAAAAGGAGCACCGTGCAAGGGTGACATTTTGTCCGAGGTAAGCGAAACCCTAAGTCCAATGCTCGCGAAAAAAGCAGTGATAATTAAAAAATTTCCGTAACAAAAATATTTTCAACCGAAACAAAAAACAATCAAAAATTGTAAAAAAAGTAATTAATTAAAATTCAATCAAAATGAAATAATTAAAATTTAATTAAATTCCTTTAAAGTGTGATTATTAGAGAGTCGTGTTAATTATTATTATAGAATCTAAACCATATGGTTAAATTATGTTTCTTTTGTAGAATTTCAGTCCACCTTCCCATAATTAGTAGGAAAATTGTAATATATTTGTCAAACGCTTTGATGGCTGCTGGTGACTGAAACAAACAAAAGTTCCGTTAATGGAATTAAATCAGTTGTACATCTCGTAATGTACAATTTAAACAAAACTTCAAAGTTGCCATTTTTATTGATCTGAACTTTTGTAAATCAATAATTTGCCCATAAATAATCTATTATTGTGACTTTGTTTCTCTCAACAATCGAAAATAAGAATGAAAATGATTCCCGAAACTCATTAATTAATTTCTAATTAATTAATTAAATTGTTAAAATTTTAATTAATTCTCTTTAGTAATTTTTTAATCAAAAACATTTTGAATTTTGTTTAAAAATTAATTGTTTGTTTAAATTAGAGTTGCAATTAAAAACAAAATTTATTATATATATTTTTTTAATATAAACTACTTACTAATAGTAAATAGATGAAATAAATTCTTTAAAACAAATATATTTAATTTTTTTAAAATTAACGTATTTTTGATTGGATTTTATCAAGTATTAATTGGTTGCTGGAATTGTTCGCTGAAAGTTGCAAAATTGAAATTTACTAGTCAGCTGCTTATTTTGAAAAGAAAGCTCTCCCCGCCAGTTGGTGATTTTCAGATAGGATGACTCTGGTCTGGGAAATAGTGCAGCACATTTAACAAAAAACCACTTGTGAAATGCGAGTTATAGGTGTAATCGTCAAAATTCTCCATCTCGCTATAAATAAATTCTATGACTAGACATTTTTCATACCGTTGTTCGCGTTGGGTTCGTCCTGAATTATTTCACTGAATTATAGCGATAATGATCCGCTTGTAACGAGATTTCACATATGGCCGTAAGCTGTTGCAGAATTTTTGGGAATTCGATTTCAGAAAATGAAAATGAAATTACTTTTCCAGCATTCATTTATTGAAAGGTTGCACTTTATCCTTTTTCTGCACAAGCCACAATCTCTTTTCAAATCAAGAAACCCTCGCAGAAAAATGTCTCATTTCGACTATATTTTGTTCCTAAAATTATAATAATTATGCGTGATATGTTCTTGGGTTTAATTTATTTCAGAATACATAAAAATATAATTCACACGATTTTTTACTTATAATAATAATTTTCTAAAAGAATACTAATTATATAACCTCGACCTTTTGGGTTACAAAGGTTCAACACATTGGGATCTCCATAAGTAGGTATCAAAAGCTTTAAATTTGTATTATCAAAATTGATCCGCACAAATATATCTTTATGGGAAAGGTTACATTTCCCATCAAGATATATCTGTGCGGATCAATACCTTTCAAAGGTATAGAGATAAAATTCAAAGTTAAAAATGAATTTAATATTAATTTATTTATTAATTAAAATTAGTTTACAACCTTAATTATCTCAGAAGAAAAACAAAACTACTGAGCTTGATAAGCTCAATAGCAGCCTTGCCACAAATATATTGTATTGATTCAACGAAAATATTGAAAAAAATAATTGATACCGCTCACAAATGCATATGATTAGAGTTTTGGTAGCCCTTGACTAAATTTGCATAAAACTGATTGAAAATTAAATTGTGCATGAATTTAGAAAAAGTGCTAGGTAATTCCTATTAACGTTGCCTGTCAAATTAAAGAGATCAAAGAAGAACAAAAAATATATTTTAACTATTGACCTATTTTAAATTTTGACCGGGAAGCAGTCTGATCCGAATCATCATCCATTAATTTATTCAGTTCTTCATCATTGCCGATTTCAGATTGCCAATCTCGAGGAATAATACGATCTTTCTTGTTATTTTTTGCAGCATCACCAGCTAATTCAAGTAAATCAGCAGCTAAGTATTCCAAAACTGTCGCCAAACAAACCGTTGCTCCAGCTCCAACATATTCGTCAAAATTTCCCTTTCACAACTTCCTGTAAATTCTACCAACAGGAAAATGAAGACCAGCTCTTGAGCTACGAACTCTGCTTGTGGACTTATTTTTTTCCAGCTTTACTTGTCGTAAACATATTAAATGACGTTAATTCTTGCACTGAAATCGAGGATTTGATAGAACAAGCCCGGAAAGCCATATTCAATGCGCTCCTGAACACCTCATCATTTGACTGGAAGATAGGATACCATAATTCGGTTAAATTATGTCCACAAAACTCCATCAAAGTCGACAATTGCGTAATTTTAAAAACATTTTGCAATGATGATGTTTTCGTTAATACATTTACATTTGAAAAGTAAAATTTAGAAATGAGCATGAGCAGAAATTTCGACATAATTTCCGATTCCGTTTCTGTAAGCGATGACAATATTTTGAACGGGAAAAGAATTTTGGAACTATTTAACACGGCACAGAATAATCCGCAATATGCATAAAATAATCCATTTTCAGATAATTCAAGGTTTTCACCACAGGTTCATCTGAACAGTACTCAATACCAATTTCATCGTCATTTTTATTCAAACTAAATTTGATGAAGTCTTGGAATTCTTTAATATACTTCTCCATTTTATATTAAAAATTCTTCAAACTATCAAGTGCGAAAATTTTATTATTTTTTAAATCTAACCCTTTACATTTTACTTTTAAAAGCTAACACCTTCAAAAAAACTTTGTTTATATTCCAGAAATTTAAACACCAATTTTTAATCTAAAAGCACATTTATCAACTCCATTATTTACATAACGTATTTTAATCACATAACATTATTTTACACATCCATTTCTAAAAAATTTCACAATTTACATTAAATTTTTTTCTTTCTCAAAAATAACAAATTTTAGCATTAAAAGTTATTAAATGCTGCAGCTTCTTTAGATACTAGTTCTTTGTCAGCTTCAGCTCCTTCAGTAACTTGAGCAGCATCCTGGGCCTCAGCAACTTCACTTGTTTCTTTGTTAGTCTAAAGGGGGTTAATTCTATTTACAAGACCCCCAACAAATTACTTATTATTATTTGCTTTAAAGTTAAAACGGTGTCCGAACACCTTTTATCTTAAATGCGTTTATACGGACCACGGATCCAGACTTTGTTTTGTATTTAATACGATTTTTCTGCACGCGGACACTTGATAAAAGAAACCCCGAATAATTTTATTAAATAAAAAGAAATTAAAATAGATCGACGATGAAAAAGATAAAAAATTATAAAGATTTTGTTGATAAATTTTTCATCTATAATTTACAATAATTGCTTTCAAAATATTTAAAACGATCCACTTTTCACTGACGACAGGAAAGGGTTTACGCACGAGACACGTTTCATTGAAAATACTTCAAACGTGTCAAGGTCTTTTATAGGTGATTCTGTTCATCAGTTAAGTTGAAAGTAAATATTAATAATATCCAGGAAAAGGAAATTCGGTTTAAAGGAACATTGGGAGGGAAGGGGGAAATTAACAGTTTTTGATGTGGATAAATCAGTAAATATTTTCTACGCTCGCTTTTTATTTAACTATTTCTATTAAGTAGATCCTTGGCTTGCTCAAAATTTATTTGTAATAATTTAAACAAACAGAAAAAGTAAACAAAGTATGCAGATGTTTTTCACAAAGAGGTTTCTATAATTTTCCCCCACATTTCATTACAATAATAAAACAGATGAGAAATATAAATTTAAATGTCCTTCCTGAACTGGTTCTTCTCGAAAATCTTAGGTAGTATAAGATTTGGTTTTATGGCAGTTTCTGGTGCTAGTCCAGTGATTAGACATCAAACTGAAGATCCTTTTAACAAATGCAAAAAAGAAAGGTAGAAAAGGTTCTTAAAAATGTAGGAATTATCTTCCAAATCTCTAAAAATATCATTTCACTTATTTTAGTAAGACAACTGTTTTTTTGATAATGTCGTTTGCATCTATGAATTCCTTGTCTAGTCTGTCCATGATGGATACTAGAACAATGACTGTCCTGGAAAAACCAGAACTAATGGTCACCTAGTTTGGTCACCCATAAATTTTGGTCAGTTTTAAATAAGAAAAACTGTAAATGTTTTTAATATTTAAAAATATAAATAGATAATTTATGATTCTAAAAATTAGAAAAAAACATAATTCAATTTAGGACAGATTTTGGAATTGTTTTGTTTCATTGTATTACAATTAATGAACTGGCGGATTTCGGATTTGTGTTTTGATTTGTAAATGAATTCCTGAATAATTAAATTACATTAGGATTTTAATTATAGTTTGTTACTCTGACTCCTATTCAGGGTCGGATTTTCCTATAGGCTAAATAGGCTTCAGCCTAGGGCCTCATAATCAAGAGGGGCCTACAATCAAATTATTAGCAAAATTAAAACTACACTATTCTAAAAACAGTGAACAATGAAGAACTGGACCGAAAAAAGGAGAAATTCTATGCATATAATTAATAAATAAACATCAAAAATGTTCGGCTCATTGATATGATATCAATGAGCCAAACGAGTCAATCAGTCCACAAGATAGCAATGATATCCGGACGTTCGGTTATAACGGAGTCCTAGTGTTCTTTGAGAAACGGATTAATAGATAAAAACATATATTGACTATCAAATATTTGCAATTGAAATGTTTAAAGCACAAAAGAAATTACTGAAAAGCTTTATTTCCACTACTACCGAGTATGGAGACATTGCACAACGAAATAATAATCACCTCAATAAAATTTTGTTTTATTATTTTCGTAGGTCCTTATCAAATTTTTCTCTAATCTACCAATTGATCTTATTCGTTTATAACTTATATTTTATTATAAGTTTATTCTCCCTACCAGTTGTTTACGATTTCCGATTCCTTTATATCATTAATATGCAAACTATGTGCCGTTAAGTAATTTTTAATTCGACTTCTTTTTTATTCGAATAGTAAACAAAATTTGACAAGGGAATTTGATAAAAAAACTAACCGTAGAAACATAGTTTTTAAAACTCTTTTACATACTCTCAAAATTAATATTACGCAAAATCACCTTGGTAAGAAATTACTTTGAAAGGAACATTTTTTACAATAGGTGACCAAATTGAAATTTTCCAAAAAGTTAATTATAGTATCTTCGATCGGTCTGCAATTTTGAAAGAATGCATTGTTCTCGACAATGCCAAATTTCAGATCGATCCGATCACGATAAGTAGGTTAATTTGCCGTTGCAAGATTTGAGTAAATCATTCAAGCATGCATATAAACTGTAGTTAATATATAGAGTAAAAATAATAGTTTATTTCCTCGAATTTGGCAACAGGGTCCAATTAAAATTTTCTAATAAAATTTGCTTTGAGCTTTTTTCAGCGTTTAGACTCTTTATTTGAGCCCTGCATATATTTACAAAGTTTTGCGTGCTGTGAACTATACGGTTTCAACATTTATTGAGAAATAATTTGTTTAACTAATGATTTTAGGTTTATAAATTTTCTAAAGTTACATATCTTTGATAGTCCCTTGACAATTTTTGCTTTGCGGCTTCTTTGATATAGTTTGGAACCTAAAATAATTAATTCTTTCCTTATGTATCTCCATAACAATAGCCGCGATTTCTATTTGCTCCCATCAATTATAATTGTTTCTCAATCACCTCTATATTTGTTTCTTTTGCTATCTACCAAACTCAAATTTTTTTAAATTAATTAATTAGTTATTGTTTAGTTTTTGAAAATTTTGTAAATTCTGAAGTAAACACTAATGAGAAGACGTAACATTTAATTTATTGATAAACATATCATGACTGTCTAAACAACCATAAGACGGATTGGGTCATGCCTTGGTCGTGACCCATATTAAATGTAAAAATAATCTATGATATTCAAGTATTTTTGTTTTAATAAACGCCATACAATTGGATTAAAAGCTTTCAAATATCTCGAAAAATTTATATCCAGTATTGTTGAATAATTATCACTCTGACAAAGAGTTGGGCTGTTTGAGTGCGCGATAACCCATAGTGATTCACGTACCTCACTGTGTATAATTAAATCTTTGTCAATTGAAACAAAAAGGCTTTTGACCAAATTACTAACTGAATACAGTGTGAAACAAAACATGGTGAAAAAACAAACAATTAAACAAAAAACTCTCATTTTCACACAAATTTAATGTATCAGTACGACAATTGCCACCGGTTTCTCGGCGGAATTCTCATATCATGCATTAATAATTACTATGAAAATCCATTTTCAGAGAGTTTGGTTGATATTTATACAGAAATGAATAAGTTCACCGTCATATGCATTGTATGCGTTGTATACATTGTATACATTATTTACATCATCAGTGATACAGGCTGGATTCTAGATGTCACCTCTTTCGTAGTCAGTGTGAACACGGTTCGCCTTTCATTTATCATTTACTGACGATTATCATATCAATTCACAGAGAACGAGTTTCCTGTGTTTATTAAGTGTGAAGGAGAGGATTTGCGATAATTGCAAAGAGGAAAGGTAAGTTATAAAGATGGTTTTAATTGACTTCAATATAAATATCATTTCTGACTGAGAGTTTTCATATGAAATTCAGATGAATTAATCTCGGGTTTCCTGAGAAATAAATCATTCGAATTTTGTAATTATAAATTCTCAATATAGTAAATTTTATTTTTATTATTTATAAAAATACCAATTAAAACAACTGTTATTGCAATGCAGCATGGATTAAATTGATGGGTCCACAATTTGGCGATAACCTACCTCAGAATGCCTTCCAAATAAATATAAAAAATTATTACATTGTATTTAGTAAATAAATTATACTTTTTTTTGAAAATACAGAAAATTTAAATATAAAAATGAATATATATATATATATTAATTTACTCTGCAGTTCATTAAACCTTTGGACGCGTCAAATAAAATATAGTATTGGCCTGGACGACTTTAGTTAACTGACGCGTTTAAGGGGTTAATGAACAGTATTGGAATTAAATTAAATTAATTAATTGAAAAAAAAAATCATTATTTAGAAAAATGTATTTTTGAAATATTATAATTACATAAATAACAGTTTTTGTTAAAATTAAATAACTTTTTGGTAACCTTTGTTCTGATTTCAGTTTTTAATGATAGAATTTTTTTTATTGATCAAATCAAAATTAAATATAGAAAAATATAGAAAAAATCAAAATAGAGAAAAATGGATTTTCAAAAATTTCACATTGATTAAAACAGTTGTTAAAATGTTTTATTTATTTTAGGTATTCGGGACTAACCTAACCCGAGTTTTTGGTAGGGGTTAGGGTTAGGGTTAGGAAAACAGATGCATTTTTATTATAATTTGATAAATATTTAATGCAATTTAGTCTTATTTCAGTAAGATTAGTGAGCATAATTAGATGTCAGCCTCTTGACAGAAAAAGGTAAATTAGCTTTCCAAAGATATATTAATACACATGAAAGGCGTGCTATTGCATCTAATAGATAATTTTCACTAGAACATGCATTTTAGTCGACCCTTTTAGTATGTATTTTATTGTTATTTTAGAATCATTTGTAAAAGTAAATTTCTTGGTTTTTTAGTATACAAGCTCTGCGACAATAGAAAATTTCAAATTAATATCTCGATCTCTTTATGTGAACCTTTATTTATTATTTTAATATTTTGAGGTAATCATATTCTGTGGATGGCGAGGTTATTTCTTATTCGGATTAATGATTGAAAAATATGGCTGTGAATGGGATTCTAAGGCTCACAAAGGAAATGCGTGCTCCATAGTATGTTGTAAAAAGATTGTCCCTCAAGGTACACATATGAGTGAGGACAAAAATGCAATATTGGCTATTCAAAGATTTAAGAAGGAAATAAAGAAGTAAAAAGAATTTATCGAGAATGAGAGGATGATTTTCTATTGTTTACCAATTTCTATTCTTTCAGATGCCTACGTTATCACAGCGATTGTAAAAAAAAGTTACCATTAATCAGTAAAGGCAATCATCTGAATATTATGATAATTGCAGCGCTCGTGAATTTAATTTATTAAAATCCTGGTGAATTCAAAAAGAAGATGAAGCCCATAATAAAGGCAATAGTTTGTTAATAAGATTATTTAAATTCATATTTTTATTCATTAAAAATATTCAGATGATTCAAAAGATTTTCAAAAGATTTGTTATTCAAACAAAAAACTCCCGAATAGAACTTGAAGAATTTAATCGTGAATTTTCATATTCTGAGCGATGTCAACATACCCATACATTTAACCCATATATGCCCACAATTATGTGTTTGGATTTTGTGACCGGGTAATTAACAACCATTGATAATAAACAACATCTATCTAGCACTGCATTATTTGAATTATTATTCAGAACAATTAAAATAATAGGCTTTAAAAATTTTTTAATTTTATTTTCAAAACAATAAAATCCCTTGGGTCAGTAACGACCCAAAGGGCATATATGGGTTAATATATAATATTATAAATTTAATATACATATTTTTATTAAAGATAAATTAATTGCTGGATTTATCTCACATTGATTGTATATGAAATATAAAAAATTTTAATAAAGCTTTTATAGGAGTTTGTTATAAGATGCACTGCAGCAATTATCCAAATCGGCAATACGCGTACATGTATTGGGAAAAAGAGTGCTGCAAAATTTAATGACTTCGCTGAGAAAAATGGTCCAGATATTACCCCTATAAAACAGCTTTCATGGTCTCCTGAAATAAAGGTCAATAATTATAATAATAATAATAATAATAATAATAATAATAATAATAATAATAATAATAATAATAATAATAATAATAATAATAATAAAAATAATGATTATTATTATAATCATTATACACTTGATAATTTTCCCACCATCTTAGTATTCAAAAGTGTCTAGGGATTATTGTAAAATATTAAATCATTTGTAATTAATTAACAAAAAACTCCTTGTGAATTACAAGTACAATGATTTAAAAAATTATTTATATTTAAACAAACAAAAAATCACATTTACAAGGCCTAGATTGTATGATTGGGTCGCATTGAATGAATTCTATTTGATTGTATTTACTCTTCAACAGACTTTTAGATAGTCAGTTAATTCGGATTATTTTCATTTCTTATAAGACAACTTTCTGCCTTTCCAGCCCCCTTGAGACTCATCAGCAATAAATTATCTTATTACTATTAATGGCTGCCTTCGTACACCGGGGATTCCTTGAATTTTTCAAATAGTATAGACTAAATAAAAATAAATACGATTGTATTGACACAATTAATAAATGGAAAATTAATGGCAGTCATTAAGATATTAGTATAATAATCTTAGACGGGGGTCAGCATACTTTTTTAGGCGTGGGAGCGAAACTTATTCAAGAGATTCATTTACCTAAATGTTGTTTCGATTAAATGTTTCAAAAATATTTATTTATTAAATCAAAATAATTATTAAGAATTGCAAATTTGACTATCTGAGACCAGTGTACCAAGAATGGGTTGATTTTTGAGGAAGGTGACAGAGTTTGGTTATCAGATCGGTAACCTGTTGACCACACAAGAATTCGGAACACGATGGCACAGATGAAGAGGTCTTTATATTTAATATTTTCAATTTAATGAATAATTATTACAATGTCTTGATGTAGGAAAATGTTCGCCCAAGATTGAGCTGAACAGCAATGTTGCGAAATAGAATTCTAAGAGAAATTCCAATGAGAAATGAGCATTATGAAAAAGTGAAATAATGAACTGAGTAAGTGAAACAAGAAACTCGTCATAAATTTATGAATGAAAGAACACATTAAATAAAATGAAAAAATTATATATGCACAGGAGGAATTAGAGAATATACTTCTTAGAGAGATACTTTTGAAGTCCGAGTGAAGAGGTTTATGATCAAAGGAAAGGAAGTTGCGGCATCTGAGGAAATACTAATTAAGGGAGCTATTGAAATTAATCCAGAATCTTCGTCACTCGACTAAGGTATATGAAGATGCAATCTAATAGTTAGAGAAAATTATGGTGTTAAAGATCGTGTTAAACCTCTGCACTATTTTAATAACATTCAGTCAATAAACCTTGGTGGAAAATGAAATTTAGAAGGACCTCTCAGTTAAATAGGAACGATGATGGCCCAACCTTATAATCGCTTCGGACTGATCAATGTTTGATAATTTTACCGTGACCCGCTGAGTGGGAGGAAGCGTTATTGTTTATATATCAGATTGTTTTGATTTAATTATTTTAGTTTAATTGTATTTAACAGTGCCATCAAAGTAATAAAATATAAAAACACAATAAAATGTATATAAGTAATTTAAAATTTTAAGTCAACATACGCTAAATCCCGAGAGAAATACACCCCGATAAATAAAATATAAATAAATTAATGTTTTATGGGTGACCCGGTTCCATTTATTCTACCATCAGTTACAAGTCCACAGCTCAGGGGTTGGGAACATAAGGCTGAACATTGAATGGGTTTGTGACATCATTTATAAAAGTTAATCAAGAAGATGACGGAATTAATGTTAAATAAATAGATGATTACACCAAAGAATTGAAAAGAAAGTAGAGAATTCAAGTATTAAAAAAAAACATTTACCAATATATTATACTTTTATTCAGATTTTCTATATTAATATCATAAATTATTAATGGGTTTCAAAAGTTTGAGTACGTATTTTGATCTTGCGGTACGCTGAACACTATTTTGAGAAACCAGGCCGACAAAACAAAATTTCACCCCATATCTACACAAGAGTCCCATTGAGATAAATTCTGCTATAATTCAAGTTGATACATAAATCAACTTGGCGGAATTTATTTTGTGAAAAAATAAATGCATTTCAGCCATTTTTTAAATGGCTGCTAAGTAAGTTATTTTTTATAGCTAAAAAACTTAAAGTTAAAAAATTTTAAGAGTTGAATTATGATTTCATAAGGAAATATGATCATAATTCAAGCTCTTAAATATAACTTTGATCAACTATTTCATATATATTATTATAAATAATATTTAAGAAATCAAGTAAGTAACAGTAACTAATTTCCAAAAATATGTATTTTTTTTCGGATATTATTCAAAAAAAGTGAGTTAAATTATTTTTGAAGTTATAAAAATTATTAATTGGATTAAATAATTATATTTTTATACATATTTTTTGAAAAAAATCTTCGATTATGTACACAAAATAATTTGGTTTATGATTATTTTTTAAAACTTACTAATATAATTTAAAAATTTATGCTTATTTTCGGATTTAAGGTTTTGCTTTTTTTCGACAGAAATATCTGAAATATTAAATTAATTTTAGTTTTAAGGGTAAATCTTATGAAGATACATCCTCATTTACTGGAAATTTCCTAGCAAAAACCTCAAAATTTAAATTAAAATTTTTTCCACCATTTTTCTTTCTAAAATTACCTCAAAAATGTCTATAAAATTATTTATTATAGGGGTTTTTTTCAACTCCGGATGGCTACATGTTGAAAGTTTACATGCATGTTTTATTATGGGTTGTGTTAATGTGCATTATTTTATTTCTCTGTCATTTTTTGATTTTCTATAGTGTAGGGTTTGTCTCAGTGACTATTTTACAAGCAACCTCAAGGTGAGTTGGTGTGTTTATATGCTATAAATTTATTGATTTTTGTTTTATATTAAAGGTGATTTATCTCAACTTCGCTTGGTGTAGAATAAAAGTTACAATAGTAATGAAACCGTTATCTGACCTCTCCATAAAATATTCTTATAAAATAACAAAATTTGACAATTATTTTAATTAAATATTAACCCAATAAAACTTCGTTTATCCGACACAATCTGACCTGATGATTGACAGTCAAGTGAAAATGTCGGAAAAACAATTTTAACACGAATATTAAATAAATTGTATTTATTCATCAAAATAATCTAACAAATATTCAAATCATTTATTGATAAATCCAGAAATTAATATCTGCTTTTTTGAATTTAATCTTTCTTTTGGCTTCTACATCTCAATACGTTAAATCCACACTATTGGACTGTTTTTGTTCCTTAGCATTCTCATTTTTTTTTAAAATTAAATATGTATTCTCGACTGTATTTTACCAAAGTTATTTAAACAATTTTATTTATATTTCGGATAAATAATGGAGGTTTAACCGTGTCATGATTTGTAATTTTATTTAATAATTATCGAACTCATATACGGAACCGTAAAATTATGTAATTTAATCAAATGTTAAAGAATAAAATAGAATACATAAAAACAGAGTAAATTAGAAATTATAAATTTTTAAAACAATTTTTACTGAATTAAAGGAATTCAATTCAAAGTTTTATTTTGTAAAGTTATCAGATCAAACTCTTTTACTATAATCCATGTTGGTTCTTCATAAAAATCTTCCATTATTTTATTTCTCTCTCACTTTTTGTGTTTCTATAGTGTAGGGTTTGTCTCAGTGACTATTTTACATGCAACCTTAAGGTGAGTTGGTGTGTTTTTATGTTATAAATTTATTGATTTTTGTTTTATATTATAGGTGATTTATCTCAACTTCGCTTGGTGTATGCATGTATTCCATGTAAAATCATAATTCAACTCTTAAAACTTTATAACTTTAACCTTTAAACTTTAAAAAATAACTTACTTTGCAGCCATTTCAGAAATGGCTGAGATCCATTGATTTTTCACAAAAAATATATATATATATATATATATATATATATATATATATATATATATATGGTGCACACTTTCAATTGTAGCAATATATATCTGCAATTGCAATGTGCATCTGGTGCAAATAAAGCTATTGTTACTATAGTATAGTATAAACCGTAGCAGTATACCAGCTTTTTTCCAACTTCTAGTATACAAAGTATAGAAATAATTTTTAATAAAAAAATAAATATATAATAAAACAATATACAAAAAATAAAAATATTTGGTGCCCTAGACATTTGCCTAAGGTATAATGGGTCACTGCGCCCGGTAATTATGCTACTTTCGCGTCAATAGAAATCAAAAATATTTTGGTTTTTTCGTATTGAAATAGAACAAATAATTATTGCACGTATTTTATTATTATTATTTTAATTTTCTTTGTTTTCAAACTAATAGATCTCTGAGAATGCATTACATTTTATTCTTAACACTGTCGGTGTTTGTGACCTGTTCCGCTTAAATGAATTTATTTATTTTCGCTTTATTACTTTTCTGGATGTTCTGTTCTTTATTATTCATTGAATTATGTGTTATTGATAATAATAATAATAATAATAATAATAATAATAATAATAATAATAATAATAATAATAATAATAATAATAATAATAATAATAATAATATTAATAATTTAAAAGATAATTAAAAAATTTTAAAAAATTTTAAAAAATTTTTTAAAAATATTTCTAAAGGAAAGAGCAGTGATATTTAACCCGAAACTATCAGTAATAATTAAATGTGGCTTATTCATCATATTTAATGTTGTTTGGCATTTATGGCGATGAATATTCTCACAGAATCCCCGGTAAATCAGATGGAATAAAGTTCGCTTGGTTATTCGGACAAAAATTTACATGAATTATATTAATGGACTGGTGGTTGTCACTATGAAAATAAACGAACCAACACAGTTCTACAAATGGCATAACTATAAATAGTAGTATTATTATTAGTAATAATAATAATAATAATAATAATAATAATAATAATAATAATAATAATAATAATCGTGGTGGTGGTGGAGGAAATAAAATTATGTTAACAAATCATTAAGAAATGTTTGAAACTTAATCAGGTTAACTGGTAAAACAAAAACACATTTAAGGAAGTAGAATATTTGGAAAATGATTGGATTTGTGATTATTTTCCCAGGAAAACCTTTTTCAGTGTTTTGTTCGTATAATTTTACTTTTTAGAATTCAGAAATAATTAAGATAAATTTTTGATTTAATGAAAATTGTCGGTTTTATTGGATTAGTTAAAAAGTCGCATTTATAAAAACTATTGTTAAAATTCATTTGTTATGTTAATATTCCATTATTAACGAAATAAAAGTGATTCGCAAATTGCAATTTTGGTGAAAACACGCCATTTTTGAAAGGCTGGTGCAATTTTTTTTATAAAATTTTAAGAAAATATAATAATATTTAATTGGATTTAAATTAAATTTAAGCATTGTTTTAAAATTGTATGGCAAATTTTAACGAATATATTCTCTAATACAGCGTTTCCCAAAGTGTGTTCCGCGGAACCCTAGGGTTCCGCGAACTTTTTGTAAATATATTTCCAAAAAATCTTTATAAATAATTTTCGATTCCATACGAATCCAATTTAAAATTCTTTTTCGATTCCATTTGATATTGCCTCAAAAAACATATATCCATTCTATTTTATATGTCCCAATTCCATTTCATTCAGCATCATCAGTACAAAGTATTGTTATAAAACCTAGATCTGGCAACATTTACATTGTGCAAACAATATTTTTATTCCCGTTTTAGACAATCAAATGAATTTATTAATTTAATTTTTTGTATTATCGTTTTTTTGTTTTAATAAATACTATAATTTTCTATAATAATATATAGCTCATATTAATATTTAAAATTAAAATTCGAATATATTAGTATATAAGGGTTCCGTCAAAAATTTGAAATCAAAAAGGGTGCCGCGGTGAAAAAACTTTGGGAAACGCTGCTCTAATATATAATTATAAAAAAGGATTTTAGTAACTTATATCTATAACAAATATTTAAAATTTCTTTATTACAATGTTTTATAATTTATTGATATAAAAATTACTTTTTTCTAGCACGTTTTTATATTTCTTTGAAGGATTGGTACGTCGTTCACCCAATAAGTAGTGAGACTCAATGAAGTGAATAAATGAACTCAAATATATTACTTATTTACAATAAATAAGTCATATAGAGTTTATTTTTCACAATAATTTCCATTTGCATTGACATATTTTGCTAACATGTAAGTTAAAAGTTAGTAATTATAACTAAAGGAAAATAATCACAATAATTAGATTATTAAAAGTTTACAAAATAACTTTAACCACTGTATGTGCAAATAACCTCATTAATTATTAAACATAGGACTGCACAAAAAACATGTAGCTCATACAAATAAATTTATAACAAAATTAAAATAAATGATTTATATTTTCTTATAATTTCTTCATGTTAGCACAAAGTGATTTAAAATAAAAGTAACATTATTTGATTATTTTAAATCAATCCAGGGGACAAGTGCCCCCCTCCTCGAGGGCACCCATGCATGTAACCAGGTTTTGTAAAGTGATTTTGAATAAATTCGTAGACTTCTCGGTCACAAAAAATGGGTTATAACATCTTTAAAATCGTTTTTTGTGGCAAACTGCTAACTTTGCAGGTTTCCATGGGGTGATTGAACAATTAGAAGTCTGATGGAGTCAAATCCAGATTGTATTAAGGACGTGGGTGCAGGTTAAGTTTACATTCTCAATTGTGCCCACTGTAACTACACTGTGTGAATGTAATCGTTATCGCGTAACTAAGAGTCCGCACATTTTGCATTTGCACAAGTTTAGAATAGTAAGAGCTGTTGATTCAAAAATTACAAAAATTAGCTTCGTTTGAACCGTCTTTTAAACTTTTAATTAAACATATTTAATAAAATTTATAATTTATAATTATTTTCTTGAAAATATTTTCTCAATAAAAAGTTAATTAATAATTTTCAATGTAAAAGCATAAAAATAAATTTTTGATAAAAAATACTAAGAAACTTATGATATTTTCTATAGTGAATTGCGGTTTCAGGATCTTTAGGTTGAATCCCATAGAACTTTTAAATCTAGATAAAAACACAAAGATTTTGGTTATCTCGTGAAGTTGATTTGAACCACCTCAATAAGAAACCCTAGGAGTTTTGGCTCCTATAAAAAATACTAAGACGTTATGATGTCGATAAATAACCCGTGCTATTATAAAATTTAGGTCTCAACCATTTTGCACAATGAATTTACTTAAAAGACGATTTGTGCAGGATGTTATAGTCTCAATAAAAATACTTGTAATTAACTTTGATAGTGAATTTATGTCATATAATGTTTTGTTCAGAAAAATGTGGTCTAATAAAATTTTTGTTCAGTTTTCAATTAGTAAATTTTCAAAAAAAGAAAAACACGTGTAATTATTTGAATGGTATAACAATTTTAAAATGGAATTTAAAGCATGGTTTGAATTTGAATGATGTAATTGGGCTAAAATTTTAAAATACAATAATTTAATAGACAATCGATTGACGTAAGAATTAAAATGGTATTCTAATGATTTTTTTTAAATGAAGCAAGAGTGGAGTTTTAAGGATACTATTTATAAAAATGTGCACATAAGAAAGTGCAAATGATATATATGAAGGTGACCATGTTCATATCCCATGAATTCCGTTAATTCATAATTCAGGACATAAATGTGAAGCAATATCTAATGCAGTTATGAATTCACTGATATTTTATCCACTTCATTCACTAATTCACTCAATAGACCATTGCAGTTAACTGTGATTAGAAAACAACTTACATCTGTCTTTCAATAAAGTATAACCATGAATATTTATTTTAAATTGATAATTCGTCAACAATTTGTGATTTTATCAAAAATAAGATCAATATATAATATAGTAATCTGAACCATGTTAGCGTATAAATCATTGAGGTCTATTGGGGAGCATACGATTCGCTACCCAGTTGAGTTTTTGTATACCCTTAACTTAAATTACTCCCGAATTTGTTTCAAACAAGGAGCTTCAATAGTATTGCTACACAAAACTGAACCTCATAAACGGCAGACTCATTTAATATTTTATATTGTAAGTTACAATATACCCATTACAGTATACCCGTGCTTCGCTACGGTTATAATTTTTTAATTAATTTATGTTTTAATAAATTAATAAGTTTCATTTTTCACATTATTTACATTTTTACTTTTTATTAATTCAAATAACAAAGAAAAATTCCAATGATCATAAAAATTCCATCTCCAATGACTTCAATCATGTCCTCAGAAAGTGGTGGCCATCACAGTTCTAGTCTTTGCCTTCTTTAAACCCTTGATACAAATTATCTAAAGAAATGACAAACATTATGGACGATTAGTGAGTAATAACTATTGATTTCTAATTTTACTTTAATCTTTTCAAGTTAATTTCTAAAGCTAAATATAATTTTATCTTTTAAAAATTCATATATTTAGTTTTATTTGTGTTTGAAGGAATTTATTTTTAAAAAAGTGTAAGACATTTTAATATTTTTATTTTTAACATCCTTTTTACATATCATTCAAAATCTATTCTTTCAATAGCGACCTCTTGATATGATTATAAAATTTTTCAATTATATTTACATTTTTCGATGTTTTTCATCAACGTGTTCAGTGAGTTGATGCAAAATTACGTTTCCTGAATTTCTGAAATTGTAATTTACATTTCTGCTTCCTTCCGTTTTACATACGGTAAGGTTGATTGAGAGGAATCTTCGGAAAAATTATTTAACATTGAATTAAAAATTCCCATAATAAATGATAATGTCCATAATTATTGTCTCCTCGCGTGTAATTTTTTATTTAGGGTTTTTCGGTGTAGTGATTTTATTTTTTTCAGCAAACTTATTTTTCTACTCTTTTATAGTAAACTCACTAAATTTATGTCGGTGTCCATAACTTTTGTCATTATTTCAAGTATGTATTTTTTTTCTATATGTAAATTAATTAGTTTTCTAGCGGGCTTTAATTTGTATTTCTATCAATACTTGATGATAACCTTGTTTGTAAACCTTTAGGTTCAAAATGCCACAAAAACGATTTTCTTTTCATTAATTCTCGATTTTTGAAACTCTTATTTTTGAATTATCTTTTCACTGTGACATGATGGGACCCTGTAAAATGCCGGGTATCCCCTTGTTCATTTTAGTCGTGTTTATGGATTAAATTAACAACTGAAAAAAAAGTAAATTACAACTGTTTTGCAAATTGAATCGAAATTTAAAAATTGTTCTACATAAAATTGTGAACAAATAAAAATTAAATATTCAATTAAAATTAATGAATTTTTGATTTTATTCATTATTTTATTTTTGAAAATCTGAGGTAATTACGAAGCACTAAAAAACCATTTTGTTTTAATCTCAATCAATTCAGTTTCAATTTTTCAATTAATTTATTTAATTTCTAGCTCTTTTTTTTTATTTTTCATTAATTTTCAGTAACATTTTCCCTGACCGATCATTGTAAACATTGAGATGATAAAGAATTTTTGATGTTGAAATAATGAAAATAAATTGTTTTCCCCGGGATCTTATAGACTTTTATTAATAGAAGCCACTTTCTTTGAGCCTGTCATAATTAACTTTTCAATTAATTAATTATCTGATTATTAATTAATTAATTCATTTAGTTTACTAAATTAATAATTTATTGAATTGACGTAGAATATTACAAATCATGTCTATAATATGACTACTGAAATAGTTAATAATAATTATTTTAATTATAATAGCGATAGCAATAATAATAATAATAATAAATGGATGGAAATCAAAACTGTACTATTTCTAAAAATTGGTTTTTAGTTTTTGTAATAAAATTTTTTTTATATTATTATTTCAAAAAAAATATATAATTTATCCAAGTAATTAAAACAAATTAATCTCAATGAATAACACCTAAAAAAGAACAAAATCTAATTAAAATTTTAAAATCAAATCTCAATGAATAACACCTAAAAAAGAACAAAATCTAATTAAAATTTTAAAATCAAATCAATAGTAATAGAATATTTTTTCAATTAAAATCAAATCAATTGAAAAATTTAATTCAAAGCTTTTGGGCGATAAATCCAATAAATTTTTGTCCGACGGTTACTCAGCACCTTTCACTGATAAAGATCAATATTGCCTGCTGAAAATTAAATAATCCACCGTTTTCCTCTCTATTCTCGTCTGGGAAATTTAATTTTGCACGAATACACAACTGTCAGAAATAGTGAATAAAACACACATTAAGTTTTGTGGGATTTCATCTGTCTATGACCCAATTATCGTATGCGATTCTCACTGAGCATTTGTGTGTATTATTATTATTATTATTGGTGTGTGTGCGCTTGTGCAAGTTGTGCAGTTCACGCGAGTGACGCGAATCTCTGCAGCATTTGTAAGCTTATCAGAAAGGGATAAATATTTATTTACACTGAAGTGCAAAATTTGAAATCTGTAAGATCATTGAAATAAAATACAAAAAGGTAAATAAATTAATTTACCGTTTTAGGATTGAAAATGCAAAATTCACATAAATGTATGTGTGTATTGTCTGTGTGTGTGCTTTTATTAATAATAATAATTTTAGCAGAAATATTTGAATTGATAGAATAAAATTTATCATTAATTAATATATTTAACCAACAATAAATAAGCATTTCTAAATTGGCAATCATCATACTCATTAATACGTGTTTGTTTTAATGAAGTGGCTGCCTTTTTTGAATTTATGTTTTAATAAAGTATAGGCTATTTTAAAATATTGCTTTTAATAAATTTGATTATGCTGGTGTACTGGGTGTAATTAATTTGTTTAAGTCTGTACAAAGCTT
This sequence comes from Schmidtea mediterranea, assembly GCA_022537955.1. NCBI lineage: Eukaryota > Metazoa > Platyhelminthes > Tricladida > Dugesiidae > Schmidtea > Schmidtea mediterranea. Next base: position 165,290,893 of record CM039680.1, read on the forward strand.
ATTCAAACTTATCCTCCTCGATCAAAATACCTTCTTTTCCTAGGGTCTATGCTATCTCACCCAAGCGCCCCACAATTTTAATCCTACCACTATATACCCATGAGCAAGCTCATGTTGGCACTGTATATAGCAGCTGAAAATTCATGAGCAGGTGAGCTCCATTTCTAGAACTACTCCTCATGATATTTTCACTTTCGGGTTCCTGACTGGCGATGGAAGGTCTTACGTCTCTTTCTATCTATACGCTTGTTCATACTCATCTATTTCTACAATTCCTATATCAATTTGTCATCATTACTGTTTATTTATTAAAATATTTTTCAAAAATTTGGGCAGCGTTCCGCCCTTATTTTATGGAAAATTCCTCGTTTCATACAAACGTTAGCCTATGGTAAATTGAAATGAATGCATTATTATAATGTCATTATTTTAGTCCAACAACTCATATTTGCTTTCCTATGGTCGCCACAGTTACCACCATTCGTAAATCTCTATATTATCATCTCACAGATCTATACCAAAATGTATCATTTTATTTTAATTTTCTACCACGATGATTATCAAACAATGTACGTGATTTAACCCTACTTTATACTTTGTTTGATCTAAATTTCTATCACTAGTCGTACCCTTGATAATATAATAATCGGCAGAAGTTAAATTAAAATTCAATTTTCCTACTTAAACATTTACACAAATGTTAACCCCTTAATTATGGCGATCTTCCCGCAGTTTACCCTCTTACCGCTCCGACCAACATTGAAATGGCCGCCACGGTGAAGTACGACGGCGTCCTACTCCGCGATCAGTGTGACAAGACCTGACCATGCCGGCAGACACCGAAGAGTGGTTAGCGACAAGGCAACACCTCAACATTCCTCTAAATCAACTGAGGAAATTGAATATTTCCCTAACACTTTCCACAAACTAATATAAGTAAAATGAATATAAATAAGTTAAGCGGGACCTGCCGAGCGATGCCAAAAGACATTGCGGCCATCCAGAATAAGTTAAATTAAATAAAACATTAACTTAGAAAAAAATATATTTCTACAAAAAAGAACAATACTTACGATCGACAAGTTTGTCAGTCAAGCATCCAAATTTCAAAAATTGTCATACATTGTGTCTACAAAATTTTCTAAAAGTCTAACAAAAATTGTCTGTCAACAAAATGTCTACCAATGTCTAAAAATTTTGTATCAACAAAATGTCTAACAGTCTAATAATTTTGTGTCAACAAAATGTCCAACAGTCTAAAAATTTTGTCTCAACAAAATGTCTAAAAATTATGAAAATGGCTGCTGTATATATAGTCATTTCATGCCTGGGTGCGACCAATCAGAGTATTTTGAGCCTTTTTCGGCTATTTTTCGGGGGGTTTTATTGCTTTAATTTTATTTTAAATATTTTATTTTTCTCCTTATTTTTCTCTATTTTTTGATATTATTTTCTCAATATTTCGTAAATTTTTATTTTTTATCGTTTAACCATTCTTTTTGATTGTTTCTCTTTTTACCCTTTGATATTTAAATTTTTGGTCACCGCTTCCGCCTATGTATTTTCTAAACCTTCTTTTGCAAGGTTTTAGCGGTTTTATATTTTGGTTTTGTGTTTCTTTCTGCATCTGTAGACTTTTCAATGATTTTAATTAATATTTGTTTTATTTAATTTTGTTATGTTTTTATTTTGTTTTATTTAATGTTTTATTTTATTTTTGATTTCTGCTTGCGGTACGTGCTTATGTTACAGCAGCCATATTGATAATTTTCAAACCTCATTAATTATTTTGATTTAATTTACACAATTTTTTCATTTTGTTTAAATTATGGCTTATAGCCCAACAATTATATTTATTAATATTTAAAGTTTTATTAATTAAGAAGAATGAAATTCGATGAAAAATGTGATGTGAGAGTTGGAAATTTCAAAAAGATTTGTAGATTGTTGTGCTATGAGCGTTAGAAAATAAGTCGGTACATCTGAGTGCTTGAATTAGAGTAAACGAATGCTGTGATGTTCGAAAAATTGTCTGTAACTCAATATTTATAATGGACAAGTTGGTCGATCGAGAGTTGAAAAAGACAGTATTACTATTTCAGTAAATATTATTTTTAATATTATTATTATTATTATTATTATTATTATTATTATTATTATTATTATTATTATTATTAATATTATTATTATTATTATTATTATTATTATTATCATGATTATTATTATTATTATTATTATTATTATTATTATTATTATTATTATTATTATTATTATTATTATTATTATTATTATTATTATTATTATTATTATTACTATGAAGTAAAGATGTTAAGTAAAGTAAAATAAGTATAAATGTTGTTGTTTGTTTTTACAACTTTAATTTTTAATAAAATTTAAAGATTTTGTGTTCGACAATTTTAGTGACTTCACTGGACATGGTTTTTGAATGGATTTTGAATTTTGAAAAGTGAACATTAAACATATTTTATTTACTTAATATATACCTCACTAGTTACTGCTAATGACCAATGTATTTTTAAAGTTATATTGCACAATTGAATATATAGGTATATAAAAGTTTGCAAGGGAATATATGAAGATAAAGATATTGGAATTAAACGTCATGCAAGAATTTTCCTTGTCATATCAACATTAATCAAAAAGACTAGCGGAATGTGCAAAATTAGCGATGATAACAATATCATTAAAAAAAATGTGATAAAATTCAACTTTTATACTACTCAACAGAACTCTTATCGTGTTATTTTAAATGTATGAAATTAAACCTATAACTATTTTATTTGCGATTAATTCAGTTTCAATAGAACGTAGAAATTCTCCATGAAAATTTAGCCGTTCTATTAGTTTATAGTTTATTCAAACCAAATGACTACCAAAATGGAATATAGTTAACAAAGTCTTCCAATAGTTCCAAGACTTTTTAGAATTTCTTAACTTTCAAATACTTTGAGAAATTTCTAAAAATTGAGAGAAACTGATGAAAGTTCTCCTAATTCGTATTCATTTATTGAAACCAGTTCTGGTTTCCTATGGCAAATATTATCTCAATGGTTTAGAGTTTAGAAAAGAAAACCCATTCTTGACAATATCTTTTGTGTCAACCTACAACAAAGTATCTGTGAAGATTAAAACAAAATAATGTTTACAAAAAATTATAAATAATTAACATCGAAATTAAAACAAAAAAGTAAAACAAATTAAAAATACAATAATTTAAGGTAGAATAGTTCCGAAGCGGTTTCATTCCTAATAATTAATATTTCCCAACTGGATAATTGGAGAAATTTAATACTAAATTGCACGTTATAGAATGAAATGAAATACAATGAAACTTACACTAATTCTAACAGCAATCCCCATTTCACTAGACAAATCTAGAAACGTTCAAATTAAATGATTAAGTACCGATTTGCTAATACTGGGAGCATATGACAGATTTCAGGAGATTCCCATCGCCGGTCGAGAAAGTGGAAAATAAATTCCCTTAATTGCTTCAATTAATGAAGTTTCTCTTTGCTTGGATGCATCAAACTGTTTCACAATAGCTGCACTTGGCAAATTTACAAATGAATTTCACCAGAAAATAAAGCTTCTCTAATTATCCAAATAATATAATTACTTTTTTCATACATCTCAATGGAAACATTGACTAAATTTTACATTCTCATTTTACATAGGATCATCATTTTAGATAAATGGATTGTCAATGTTTTATTGCATTCTCCCAGAGACTAAATTAGATAATTACTCTTTCTTTTGTCTTTTCAAACATGCATTTAATAATAATAATAATAATAATAATAATAATAATAATAATAATAATAATAATAATAATAATAATAATAATAATAGTAATAATAATAATAATAATAATAATAATATTATTATTATTATTATTATACAAAATATTAATAATAATACTTTATCAATTGCGGAAATTTGCTAACATTGTTATTTATTTAAATTTTATTTATAAAAATGATTCCGCAAAAGAAAAGATTTTAAAGTTTATCAAAACAAACCTCTGCCAAGGTCGAATGTTGAAAATCCAAAATTTAATAATTAAGTTTTTATATATTAAATATTAAAAAACATTTATTGGAATTGAATGAATAACTTTTATTTTTTTAAAAAAATTTAAATCTTTTATTCAATTTAATAAATTTATATTATTGGTAAATCTAATTTGAAAAATATTTTGGAAATTAGTTTAAAAAAATATATTTGTTGACTACAGTTGAGTGAAAGAAAACATCAATCAGAGAAAAAGAGCAGAAAGAAAGTCTAGTTAAATTTTGGTTATGAGTGATCAGGGCTGTTTATCGGCCGAAATATTTCATATTTTATGTATAAACATTGCGTAAATTGGCTTACATTGTTATTTATTTAAATTTTATTTATATAAATGATTCTGCCATTGACAAAAGAAAAGATTTTAAAGTTTATCAATAATAATAATAATAATAATAATAATAATAATAATAATAATAATAATAATAATAATAATAATAATAATAATAATAATAATAATTATATTGAATCATGAAAATATCCAACATTGTCAATTACCTTAATTAGATTGATATTTGCTGGCAAAAAAATTATGATTATTTTTTGATTTTGCAAAAAATAAATATTTATTTTATGGTAAATTAAAAATAATACATACCCAAATTATATAATTAAAACTAGTTTGAAGTTCTATATTATCATAAATTAAAATATTTTAAGATAATATTTTAGAGATTTACAATATTGTTTTTATAATATTTTATTTTACCTTTTTATATGCTAATATTGTTTAAACAAATATGTATATGCTGAGTGCAATCTAAAAGAAGATAAAAAGAGCCTTATAAAGGGATCTATTGTTAATAGACCTTCAAAAGTGATATAATCACCAATGCTCTTCATCGTATACGCTAAATATGATTTTGGGTAGCGAGATGTCGAGAAAGATGTTTGGTTTAATTTAAATGATTTTAGATTTTAATTGTAGCTTATTTATTTGGTAGCCAGTTCAATTCTAATTCTGAAATCCTTCAATTAATTAAAACATAGAGTATGATGTTTCCTTTGAAAGTATCTAAATATTACCAAATAAGTTTGTTGGAGAGAGGCATATAAAATATAAGTTCTCTTTGAAAAATATTCTTTCTCAAATTCAGTCGCAAAGTTTCTCATTTAAACCTGAACCTGTTGCTACTAAAAATTTTCTTCACTTTAAAAACTCAGTCCCATAATTTCCATTGTTTAATTTTGACATTTATACGAAAAATTTTTGATCTTAATTTTAGTCGCAAATGTTTTTTGTGTATATTTAGTTCATGATTTGTATAACTAATCTCGAATTGAAACTGAGCTTCGATCTTTTTCACGGCATTTAGGAGTGTATTCTTCTCTCAATTTTTTTCATCGTTCCATCTTTCGTTTATATTAATATCTATCGCCATTTTCTAAAAAATCTGCCATACGTAAATTAATCGGATTTATTTATAAATAAATTACTATTTTTAGGCTGTCTTTTAATAATAAAAAATATTGTTAAAAAATTTAAATTATAATTATTTAAAAATTTTAAAGTTAGAAAATTATTATATTTAGAAATTTTATATTCTATTTTACATTTTAATAAAATTTCTTAATTTATTTATTTCATTATTTCTAAAAAAATATTATTTATTTTAATCATTATTATTCATTAGATAAAAAAGCCTCGTGAATCTTTTAAAAGACATGTCCTCGAAAAACATTTACAATACTGTTATATTTTTTATTTTAATTAATTAATTAATCTTTAATTAAATATTTTCTTTATTTTAAAAGAAAAAAACCTATAAATATTTAGCTAAAAAAATATCAGCATTTTGCAAGTTGTTAATTTTATTATTTTATTACTTTTAAATAAATCAAACAGTATGTTTATTTGGTTCGAGGACGTTTCATCGGGGGACTATTCATCGGCGGACGGTTCATCGGCGGACGGTTCATCGGCGGACGGTTCATCGGCGGACGGTTCATCGGCGGACGGTTCATCGGGTGGACGGTTCATCGGAGGACGGTCCAGCAGTGAATGACAGCCTCGGCATGTCAAGTAATTATCCAGGACTCTACCGTCCATGATATCACGTATAAAAACCACCGTTACTTACTGAATAGAAGTAGGACGACGAAAATGTATAAAAGACACGATACTGTAGCTTAACGTTGTAGTTAAATTTTCGGTAAGCATACCCTTTGGATTCCCTCTTATAGGCGGGTTCGAATCTCAAAAAGAATTTTTAAAATTATAAACGATTAAAATTTATATTCCATGAATCATAGAAAACTTTTTTGAAAATTTGTCATGGAAGGAAAGAAATTTTTTTAATTATAATATATTAACCCTAACTAACCCTACACTGATTTTTTTTTGGGGGGGGGGGTTTACCCATACTACAATTAACTAAAATATTTAAATAATATAAATAAATTATATATTTTTCCTGTGAATCGTCCACCTATGAAGCGTCCTAATTATGAACCGTCCACCCGATGAACAGTCCGCCGATGAATCATCCACTGATGAATCGTCCGGATACCGTTTATTTTAGGTTTCTATCATAAAATCGTCCTCTTGTATTAAAACAAAAAATAATAATACAGTTTTTATTTTATTTAGTATAATTTAGTGTTTTTTGTCATTTTGAATTGTTAGAACAGGAAAGTTAATAATTTTGATTAAATGTAAACTGCACAAATTTAAAATATGATTTAAATAATTTAAAATACGTGATCATACTTCACGTGATATAAAATAAAGTACACAATACATTGAAGATCATTAAACACATGCAATTAAAATGTTGACGAAAGAAGATGCAATCACCAGCAAATAGAGCGCTCAAAACTCAGCCAACTCCAAAAAAAAATGATAAAAAGAAGGAATTAAGTATGATTATTTATCGTATTTACTGATGAAGGACCATAATCAAATTAATAACAAAAGTTATAGCTGGTATTTACAATCGAAGAATCCATTACGAAATTCTGAGAATTTAAGGAAGGAAACGAAAGGAAAATATTTAATTTATAAATGAGTAAATATTTTTACGAAAATCGCAAAAGAAATAGCGAAATAAATAGAAAATAATTTAATAAATATTGTAATTTTTTTAAAGAATCAGTGGAATGCAATGTAACAATCAAAGCAAATAGTTCTGAATCCCACGCATGGCGTTATCAGGCCAAAAAAATCAAATATTTCTAAAAAAAGCAACTTAATTTATTATAAAATAAAACTGAACACATAAGGAAGTTATTCTAGTTTAAATTTCTCAGAATTAAATACACAGGAAATTTCATAGTGGCAGAGAAGGCGTGGGTGTTCATCACATGTCATGTAATTCAGGCCTGCCCAACACAAATCTGTTTAGGAGCCAATCTCAAAATTATCTAATTTACAAGAGCCTAATTTGCAAGAAAAACCAATTAATCCAAAAACTAGTGATTTATTTTATATTTTATTATAAATATATATTAAATACACTATTAAATTCGACTTTATTTTTATTGAAAAATTTATAAATTAATTTTAATGAGAAGTTTGCTTTACAATTTGTTTGCTTAATTCTTCAAAATCTACTTCAAATTTTGTGGTCAAAATTCTTAATTTGGTTCTCAAGATTAAAATCTAACATAGATGATCGATGTTCATTCTTACAAAACTTCATTTTAGAAAAAAAGATTCACACAATCCAGTGCTTCCAAAATCACTGACAATTTTTGCTGCAAAATTACGTAATTTGGGATATTTTTCTTCAGTAATATATTTTCGGTATAAATCTACCTTACTTATTTCACGAAAAATTGCTTGAAGCTCAGGATTGCACTGTAAATCTAATATTTCCACTTGTAGTGGTATTGCTACTTTAGTAACATCGATATTAAATGGCGATTAAAATATTTCAAAATTATTTCCATACGTTTTAATTTCTTTGAATCTTTCCTCAAAAACTTTACCAATATTATGTATAATTTCTGCATACTTTTTATAATTTTTACCACCAGGAAAATAAAAATTTTTTAACTCTTGAAAGTGAGATGCATCTTCATTTTGCCAGTTGACGTTCCCATAATTGTAATTTTAATTCGAATGATGTTATTTCGTGACAGGAATCAATAATAAGTTTATCGGCTTCTTGAAGCTTTAAATGTAATTCATTGAGATGGGATATAATGTCCACGGCAAAACATAAGTCGACAAGCCAATTAGGATCAGATAATTCAGCAACTGTTTCATTTCGTAAGCTCATAAATAAATCAATTCATTTTTTAATTCTAGAAATCTTTTTAAACATTTACCCCGACTGAGCCATCTAACATTACTAAAATAAATTACATCTTCGTATTGGGCATTTAATTCTTTGCAATATTCTAGGAATTGCCGATGAACCATACTACGACTTTTAATATCATTAATAGTTTTAATCACAACTTTCATAATATGTTGCATTTTTATGGTTTGTGCACATAAATTGTCTTGATGTATTATGAAGTGAGAAACATATAATTGTTTTATGTAAAGTATAAAATTCACCAACCTAGTTCTAAGACAACCTAAAAATTTTATATTTTCACCCAACATTGATTTTGCTCCATCGGTCGCTATGCCTGGTAATAATGCGTATTTTTTAAAACTTTCCCAAAATGCATTAAATATGTCGGTCCCTTTTGTAGTATCTTTAAGACTTTAAAAAAGTTCCTTAGTGATATTAAAATTATGGTCAACGCCTCGAATAAAGATTACAAGTTGTGCGCTATCGGATATATCTGTACTCTTATCTAATTCTTTCTTTCAAAATTTTTATATTTTCGTCAGCGATAACTGAAATTCTTCGAACAACTGTTTGGCGAGATAAACTAATTGTCTCAAACAATTTCTTCTTTTCAGGGCAAATGCTATTAATAACAATGCAATACAACTTTTAATGAACTCGCCATTACTATATGATTTCATATTTTTTGCAATCAAATTCGATAAAACTAAGCTAGCTTTAACTATATTGTCCGGCTGTTGTAAAGATGTTTTCATACAGTTTTGTTGTAAACTAAGAGCTTTCTTCAGGGATATTATTTTATGACTTCGTTCTTCTACAACCAGATGATGAAAATCACTATGTTGAGTCATGTAATGTATCCTAATATTTGAACTCTTACAGGTTTGGAATGTAGTTTTGCAAATTAATCAAACCACAGTATCTTTTACCATAATTTTAAAATAATCGTTTTCCAAGCTTTCTTGATATTGCCGATTTTCATTTCGTTTACGCTGCTCTGCCATTTCTAAAAATACAAATGAATTTTAATAAAATAAATAAAAACTAACAAATTTGATGAAATTGTCAAATGTAAAATCAATAAAATATACTTACTTACAAAATATTTCGATAATAAGCAAATAGAATTGGATTGATTGAATAATATTATACAACTTTAACACAAACTCATAGAATTATGAACTTTAATTTGCATAGAATTATAAACTTTAACAATTGATGACTTTTATTTTAATTTTTTGACTTTTAAAAATATGCATATTGATTAGTAATTATTTTCTTATAATTTTAAAAAATTTCAACGGTTTTGAAATACATGTAATAACATTTCGGTTGAATATATGGTTTTTTTATTTGCTCCGAGACATTTATTTCTCATAATGTAAAAATGGCGTGCTTTCATGCAATTTTAAATTATGAAACCCATTTCTAACTAAATATGTGATTTGCCTTTTTTTCTATGAAATTTCGCTTTTTTATAAGAGCCACGACCTTCTTAATTCATATTTATGTTGGGAGCCACTAAATAAATCTAAGAGCCACACGTTGGACAGGCCTGATATAAGTAGATGTTGTGAAATCCATTGGAGCTTTCCTCCTTGAGTTAGATTTTTGTAGCGTCTGTGTGAGCGACATTTTTTTATGTAGTTGTGATTCAGTGCTCACCAAGACGCAAGGCAGTAGAGTTTTATTGCCTGTTAATTGTTTGTGTGCGAATTTTTTTAATTGTGCCTTCGAATTACTCTAGTGTTGTAATTTTTTGAGCCACTTTAAATTACTTGTGGATTGCACAAATCAAAAACTACTCTAGTCTCATTCAACTACCCATATTTCTTTATTACTTCCTGAAAACATGTCGACACATATCATCTCATTATTCTTAAGTAATAACCTTCCATTTTCTTTTATCGAAACGCAACACTTAAGATGAAAGCTCAAATAAAACTAATCACATCATTGTAACAACCGACAGTGCGCCTGTGAAACAACGTCGCAGAGAGTTAGCTTAAGCTTGTAAGATAGCTGCAGAAAAGGTATTTTCGGAATTAGAAAAACTGAATTATACAACGTTACTTTTTTCCGTGGGCTTCTCCCCTCCATATTGTTAATAAGATAAGATGGATCATTAAGAGTGTGTGGTGATTATCTAGGTGTTAACAAAATAACAGTACCTGACTCGTACCCAATGCCTCTAATTTCTGATATTCTTCAAAGATTTTCTAACTGTTCAATATCTTCATTGTTAGATTTAGCTAAAGCGTATCATCAAATTCATTCATAAAACACCCATGACATAATCTTTGGGGGTTGTTTGAATACTAAACCATGCTTTTTGGACTACTCAATGATTCGCATACATTTAAACGATATATCAAGAATACAAAATAACTACTGCTATTGGTCCCAGTAGAAACACTAAATGATGGTCACACATCAACAAATTGTATTGATACAAATAAATCTCCAACATAAGCAACATTTAACAAACATTACATAAACCAGAATCACATGCAAACGTTCATTAAGACATTAACGAGAAAGACAATTAAAGTTAAATTAAAATTACAAGAAAAAGAAAGTGTTCCACCGCACCTACAAAGATTAATTTTCTCAGGTAAGCAATTAGAAGGTAATAAGAAAGTATTGGATTATGGAATATAGAAGGACTCAACATTACATTGCGTTTTGTCACATAAAGGAGGTAGTGAGGAAAAGAGCTTTAAAAATGAAATTTATACGGTGTCATCAAAGAAAACCGTTTCACCAGATTAAGAAACCAAGTAAAATCGTTCATGAAAGGCGAAAATATTCACCAGCTTTATGAACAATATGGCACTGAATTTGAAACATTATCAGACTGGCTCACCAATCTAAAAGACATTGGAGAGAAATTCGGTAAAATGGTAGAAGTTAATAAATTGAAAAACGATTTAACTGAGATTGATAAGCGGAATAATGAGTTAACCGAGCAAATTGATGACAGAATGAAGCAAGAAACAAGATTCATCCATGAAATTGAGAGTGAAACGAATTATGTTCCAACATTGAAAAAAATGAGGAAATTGAGAATTCCTATGTTTTCAAGAAGTTTGAGAGAATATATATCTTAGAGAGCTAATTTTGAAGGGTTAATAAAGTTTTAGGGTAAAAAGAAGAGAAGTTGCGGCAACGTTTGGTATGAGCGCCTATAAAATCGATATGGAACCTGGATCATTCGGCAAGGCGTATGAGGATACACTCAAACAGTTAGAGCTAAATTACTGTGGAAAGGAGTGAGCATAAAGAAATCTTAGAATCTTTCAGGTCAATCAAACCAAAAGAAAAAAGAGATTTAGAAGAGTTATTTAGCTTAATCGGAACGTTGATTATACAGCTCAAAAAAGTTAAGAGAATTAATGTTGGATGAGTGGATGATTTCATCAAAGAATTGCAGAAAAAAGCAAGAGGTGGGAGTTAGGAATTTACAAGGTTGTTTGCAAGAGAAGTTACAGCGAATGAAATTAATATCAGAAATTAAACAAGGCACAGATTATCATTATAAAGTTCAATATGAGAGAAATCCAAGATCTTCAGATTCACAATCAAGGTCTTATTTAGTATTGAACGAAATCTATAAAAAAAGTAGAAGGTTTTAATTGCTGTGGTACCCACTTAAAAGTAAATTTCCCGAACCTTCAGTGCAACGTGAAAATTTCAAATGTTGGGAAGGCTTGCTGTGTACAGATAGACATGGCTTGTGAGTTTGTTCAGAGTTCAGAATGATGAATGTAGAAAACCAAATTAAAAAAGTCAAAGAGCTTAAATTGTGTTATAATTTCTTGATGAATAATTATCTGTTGGAAGATTGTAGTAGAGACCAAATGTGTAAAGTAAGCGGATGTAAGTAAAAGAACAATTATAGGCTGCATGAATTTCCTAATTCACAGATTACAGAGGAGCAGAGAACGCTCATGGGAGTTCATAACCAACTAACGAAAAGTTCTGCAAGATGGATTAGTTTGAGAATGATTCCAATAATCCTAGAAAATAATGAAATGAAATTACATTTAAATGCTTTGCTCAATTATGGAAGTACGGCAAGCTTTGTGAGTGTCTCTTCAGAGCTTAATCTCAGTGGTAAAGAGCAAACGTATCTTTAAAGGTTATTGAGGTAAAAACTGAGACAAGTCCATCCCAAAATGTTTCTCAGAGATAAAGAAGACAAATAAGGAGGCAATTTAAAGCATTATCTCTTAAAACTGTAACGGGTAATATGAAGGTTGTTGATTGGAATAAAGCAGCTTTTTATGGCCTCATTTAATAGAAATTCGACTTCCATCCTTAGAAGGGAAACAAACAGTTGATGTCTTAATTGGAGCCGATTACTTAGACCACCATATAGCAATCAAAGAAATTGTAGGGAATAAGAATGAATCTGTTGCAAGGCTTTCATAGTTAGGGTGGACCTGTATTGAAGGACCTGGAGTGTGGGAAACTCTTAATTCATCAGGCGAATTTCGTACACATTTACTTTAATAAACAAGAAAATATTAATTTTGAAATCCAGAAGTTTTGGGAACTTGGGGAACTCCAAGGAGCATCGACGTCATTCTGAACAAAAGAAAAACTGATTATGGACATGACAAAGATTAATTTGACATCAAACAATAACAGGAATGAATTTGATACACATTGGAAGACTGAAAAAGTGGATATGTAGTTGAATAGGCGCATGGCGGAAAATCGATTGAAAGAGTTGCAGGAAAGGTTCACTAAAGATCCAGCAAATTGAGTATTCTAATATGATTGGAGACCACAGGAATAAAGGTTGCATAAGGAAAATCACCAAGATAGAAGAACTTGAAAGTAAATAATCGTTACCACACTTTCAAGTTATAAAGAGAATCGAATAGTTTTTTTGCAGCGTCTAGAATTTATGGGGTATGTTTAAACGACCTAATGGAAACAGGACCGAAATTACAAAACGAATTTACAAAATCGGTTTAAGAAACACAAGATCGCTATGGTCAAGGAAGACAGAAAATATCTGAGATTTTTGTGGCAACAAAATGGAAGAGTCAAGACATTTGAATTTAATGAATTCGTATTTGAGGTTAATGCCTCCCCCTATTTGGCTCAATGGCCACTCAAGAGAAAGCGAGAAATTACAGGAATAAGTTTCCTAAGGTGGCTGAGACGATAATTAGATCCACATATATGGAAGATAGTTTAGATTTGGTGAGATCGGATGAGGAAGCCTGTGAATTAAAAGAACACTTAAAAATTTGTCTGGGGAACAGCTGGAATGCAGGCTAAGAAATGGATCACGACTTCAGAAAGTTTGTTGAAGAAGATCCTCGTAAAAGATTGGACTTTAAGGTTGAAAATTGAAGAGGTGGGATAGTGAAAACGTTAGCTATGAATTGGTTATCGAAGTCAGACCGTGTAGAATTTACAGTGAAACCTTTTCAATCAATGACAATTACCAAAATGATTTTGCTAAGTTGGATAACCAGGGTATTTAATCCGTTTGGCTTCTTAAGTGCCTTTGCAGTAAGAGGGAATATAATCATACTAGCGACTTGAATGTCTGGTGCAGATTGAAATGAAGCATTACCCCCAAGGGTTGAATCAAATACTAGAAGTTGGTTGGAAGAAGCTTAATATATTCTTCGTGCGTCTGAGAGAGCTTACATCACTGTCACCTATTTAAGGGAACAGGCGGAAGAAGGTATTAGAACAAAATTCATATTAGCCAAATTGAAAGTGGCTCCTGTTAAAATTATCAGCATCCCGATAATTGAATTGATAGGAGCTTGTGTTGGATTAAAATTGGCCAAGAGGATTGTAAAAGCAATGGACCATAATGTTAAAGAAGTTACATTCTAGATTGATAGCATTAATGTATTATATTGGACACGACAACATGCTAGGACCTTCAAACAGTTTGTGGAAAATATAATAAGGAGCATATAATGTGCGAAATCAGCATCACAGTGGAACCATGTAACTACGAAAGAAAACCATGTAGACTTGGTTTCTAGAGGGGTTCTACAAGGGATCTACAAGACAGAAAAGAGTGGCTAGAAGGTCCAAAGTTTTTTAAATTATTTAAAGATTAATGACCTAGAACAGAGTATAAGGATGTTTTGACCGCATGCAAAGAAATTAAAAAATTGTCTGTTCACTAATGAGGTAGATCTGAGGAATAGGAAATTTAAATTGCATGTTAATTGTTTCGATTTCCGAGTCATATTCAGATTATGATAGATTGAGAAAGTTATATGCTTGGGTAGTTAGATTTGTTTGGAATTGTAAGTCTTGCAATGGAATTAGAATGAAGAGTCGGTTGAAGTTGGAAGAGATCGAAGGTGTTGAAGTTAGAATAAGTAAAGAGGACCAAGAAAAATGCTTCATAGAGGAAATAAAATATTTATAAAATATTTAAAATTTAAGACTTAATCCAATGCTAGACAAATATGGCACCTTAAGATGTAACAGTCAAGTGATTTATGCCGAATTCTTGACCAATAGAGCTAGATTCCAGATTATATGAAATGACAAAAGATGACTTACTAGATTAAATAAACGATCAAAGAAACCACTATGCAGGAGTGAATCATTTGTTAAGTGACATAAGTCAAGAGTTTTGGGAGTCAAGAATAAGGCAATTGATTAAAGAATATGAAAAAGACTGTTATCATTGTAAAAAAGGGATAGCAAAGGGGATGGAACAAATAATGGCTCCGTTACCTTCGTTTAGATTTGAAGAACCATTAAAGACACTTGAAAAAATTGTATTGGACTTTGCAAGGCCATTAGAGACGGTTCAAGGAAAAAGCAAAGCAAGACAGAAAAGATACGTTTGTTTGTTTACTTGCCTTCAAACCCGTGCAGTACATTGTAAGATGGCTTATTCCTTTGACACAAATGTATTCATTAGAGCAGTAATATGATTCATCGGAAGACGAGGAAAGCCGCCAATGATTTTGTCTGATAACGTAACAAACTTTGAGGTAGCTACGGGAGAAATACAAAAATTTGTAATAAATCCTTACAAGATGAATAAAATAATTTTGGAAAATTAAGTCAAATGGATATTTAATCCACCGTCAGCACTACATTTGAGGGTGTTTTTGAATCGTTAATAAAATCAGCAAAAAGAGCGATGAAAGTGATTATCGGAGCAGGTGATGTTTCAGACAAAGAATTTGACACAATATTTATATAAGTGGAGGGCTTGCTGAACCCAATAAATAACCGAGATTAAGAAATTCCCATAAAATACTGATGGAAAGCAAAACAAATTTCCAGAAGTAGTCTTAAAACAATTTGTTAAACTGGAAAATTATGGCGAATTCCTGCTCAAACTTTTGAAAGAATCGTTAGGTAATATCCAATAAAATTATAGAAGGTTAATAATCCCAATTAGAAATATAGAATGAGAAAAGAGATGTAAGACTTTTCATCGGCAGCCGGGAATCCAACATTAAAAATTTAGCGAAGAGTAATGGAGTTTGTCTGCTCATTTGTTTACTGACACATTGTGCATTATCAAAATGGCAGTTCCCATGAGTGCACTTGTGGTATTACGTAAAAATGTCTTGAAGACGTTTAAGGATGAGTTGCTAACAAAACTACAAAGGCCTCGTGAGTGATGAACCGACTCCTATTGTTTATTAAATTTTATAAGTCTTAAAATAAATAATTTAAAACTCTCAAATATTTATTTCAAATTCATATAGCACTATTTATAATCAGTTTTATATTGTTAATTGAATTCTTTATTCTTTCGCCATTGAGCCAAGGCAGTTGTTTTTAACCTTTTTAGTGGTTGGCACCACCTTGAACTTAAAATTGAACTCCTTGAAATTACAGAAATTACAGCTATTTCAAGATAATGTCTTTATTAAAAAGGAATGTCTGATTTTAGAATTTTGTTGAAAAGTTTTAATAATTAATGGGAACGCGTGATATGTGAAGCATTGTTGATAAGGTCATTGGATCCAAAGATTAATGTGCAAAGTGCTGTGACTACGAATGTTTTGAATGTTTTTAAATAGTTTACGTGTGTTAAATCATGTTTATGTATTGTTTTTTAAAAAAAAACTTTTTTTTTAATATTATTAAAATAATTGAAATTTTAAATTACATTAATTTTTTTAAAAAGTTATAATATAAATGAAATTTTAAATTAAATAAAAGTTATTTGAATATATTTTATAAATATTTATTTATTACAAAATTAAATTAATAAAAAATAATTTGTTTAAATTAAATGTTAATTCATAATATTTTTAGTTGGTTTTGAGTACCTGAAGATGATAGTTATGCTATCGAAATATATCGTACGAAAAGTTTTTTATTGGCGTTATCTTTTAATAAATATAAAACTATACATTAATTTTTATTTTCTACGCTGTTGGTGTTTATTTGTAATAATACTATTATCAACCAATTTCTTATTGATCTTGATCTGCTGGTAAATGCGGAACCTTGAAGGCAAAGGTAGAAAGTGTAGGTCCTTAAAGTCGTCGTAACGTTAGCTAGTCTCTCACAGACTAGAGTTTCCATCAAAAATATAGAAAAGCATTTTCTCGAACCCCTGAAAATGCTTTTACACTCCCCAGGTTAAAACTATTGAATCAAGGGGGTGAGCTTTATTTGTATTTGGCGTTAATCAATAGGAAAACGTAAAAATACGGCTTTTTATGTGTAAATCACAATTTATAAAACTACATAACTTATATTTGCGGAAGCATAATTAAATGGGCAATGGCGTAGAACAGCGGTTCCCAACCTGTGGATCGCGACCCCAATTGGAGTCGCCTTAGGCCTTCTGAAAATAATTTGTTTATACTAATGAGGGGTTTCTTACTATCATTTTAAATTTAAGCAACAATCCTACTCTGACTTTATAGTATAAATTAAAGTATAAATAAAATCAGATATTTAGAAGTCAAAAACATAATAGTTAGCTGCAAAATGCAATTACTTGACAACTTGACAAATGTTATCAAGGGTTCACAGCACCAGAAAAGTTAGGAACTGATGATGTTGAACCAGTCAACGCAAAATCAAACAAATATTATAAATAAATATTTTTAAACTTAAATAAAAATAAACTAATTACATTAATTGGCAAACGAAAAATTAAAATAAAAACATTTTAGAAAACACAGAGAAATCTATTTGTATCGTTAAATGAAGTTTTAATGGTGATTATTTGGGACATAAATGTTTGGTCGAATATTTATGGAGAGGGTTCCTGTATGTTTATCAGGAATTTCTTTGGGAAAAAACTGCCAATTAAATATTTAGCCGAGCAACTTGCGATGAATCACGGGGATCCAGTTATGGACCAATGGCAGTTGCACTAGAAACCGGCTGTCCATAAACACGAACTGTAATATAACTAGTGAAACATTGTGAATTTTAACTAGAAAATTAGCAGTGAATTCTCAGTTAAATTGGTATGGCGTTTGCACTTTTCAAATATCGAGATCTAATTGTTTAATTGTTTTAATATAGTATTGCTCAAGTTAGGCAAAGCGAAGAGCTTGTATATGAGTTCAGATAAAAAAAAGGTGCGATGAAAACCTCATAGAGTTTCGATCTCTTCGGAAATAGCTAATTCTCTAAATTTAAAAAATTAATTTTTTTATTTATAAAAATTGCATTAAAAATATGTTTTTCATAATTGAAAAATTCGAGTTTAAATTTCTTCATAAAGATAACGTGCCGTGAAAAATTCAACCAAAATATAAAGTTATGAGAATAAAATAAATAGATAAAAAAATATTCATTAAAAGTCAGGGACAGTGGAAACTTTATCCCAGAAAATTGGCGAAAAATCCCTGTCAGTTTTTACTGTTTAATTTTGTTTTAAACCATTAGTAATACAACTAAATTTTAATCATTTGAAATAAAATTACAAATGCTTTATAAACAAATAACAAATAATTAATTTTTGTTTAAATATCTTCATTTTTTTCAACTTGATCTCCGCATTATTATCTACAAAAAACTGCATTAAAAGCTATTAAATATCATCATTGATTCATCCATAATGTTTGACATTAAAATGCAATCATGGAAATTTCTGTTCTGTTTAATGCTCGTTTCCATATTTTCTTGTCAGTTTGAAATAAAACCAATTCCTTTGAACATCGAAACTATTCGAATTATTTTGGATATCAAATTATTGTGTTCTCCTGGAAAGGCAGGAAATGAAAGAAATATCATTGATATACATTAAGAACACAACAATGTCATCATTGACAAAGGTCAAGAGTTGTACTTGAGGAATTTTAAATTGAAAGATATTGGGAAGTATGTTTGCCGATCAAGCCAAAAAGCAGGATTGGAATATATAGCTGTAGAAAATTCGGTCATTACTGAACAAGATCAAGTAATTGTTAAACAAGACAACATTTTCCACATTGTCATTTCTCAACTCGATAAAATTCTCAACACTTTCAGACTTGAACAAACAGAAAATCTCTATATTGAGGGTTAAGTCACGAATTGGTCAAGTAATACAATATATATTAAACACTACTGTTATGCTCCTACAATCATCTACTAAGAGAGATTTACGCATGATTTGTGTTTGAGAAAATAAAATTTGATATTTGTAGGTATTTTATTGTTTTTCGATAAGTTTGTGGAGTCAGTCAAAAGTCATAATTGTACCGAAAACGAAAAACATTTTAAACTATAACTGATACACCAAGCCCCATTGAGATAAATTCCGCCATAATTCAAGTTGATACATAAATCAACTTGGCGGAATTTATTTTGTGAAAAAATAAATGCATTTCAGCCATTTTTTAAATGGCTGCTAAGTAAGTTATTTTTTATAGCTATAAAACTTAAAGTTAAATTTTAAGAGTTGAATTATGATTTCATAAGGAAATATGATCATAATTCAAGCTCTTTAAATATAACTTTGATCAACTATTTCATATATATTATTATAAATAATATTTAAGAAATCAAGTAACAGTAACTAATTTCCAAAAATATGCATTTTTTTTCGGATATTATTTAAAAAAAAGTGAGTTAAATTATTTTTGAAGTTATAAAAATTATTAATTGCATTAAATAATTATATTTTTTATACATATTTTTTGAAAAAAATCTTCGATTATGTACACAAAATAATTTGGTTTATGATTATTTTTTAAAACTTACTAATATAATTTAAAAATTTATGCTTATTTTCGGATTTCAGGTTTTGCTTTTTTTCGACAGAAATATCTGAAATATTAAATTAATTTTAGTTTTAAGGGTAAATCTTATGAAGATACATCCTCATTTACTCGAAATTTCCTAGCAAAAACCTCAAAATTTAAATTAAAATTTTTTCCACCATTTTTCTTTCTAAAATTACCTCAAAAATGTCTATAAAATTATTTATTATAGGGGTTTTTTTCAACTCCGGATGGCTACATGTTAAAAGTTTACATGCATGTTTTATTATGGGTTGTGTTAATGTGCATTATTTTATTTCTCTGTCATTTTTTGATTTTCTATAGTGTAGGGTTTGTCTCAGTGACTATTTTACAAGCAACCTCAAGGTGAGTTGGTGTGTTTATATGCTATAAATTTATTGATTTTTGTTTTATATTATAGGTGATTTATCTCAACTTCGCTTGGTGTAGAATAAAAGTTACAATAGTAATGAAACCGTTATCTGACCTCTCCATAAAATATTCTTATAAAATAACAAAATTTGACAATTATTTTAATTAAATATTAACCCAATAAAACTTCGTTTATCCGACACAATCTGACCTGATGATTGACAGTCAAGTGAAAATGTCGGAAAAACAATTTTAACACGAATATTAAATAAATTGTATTTATTCATCAAAATAATCTAACAAATGTTCAAATCATTTATTGATAAATCCAGAAATTAATATCTGCTTTTTTGAATTTAATCTTTCTTTTGGCTTCTACATCTTAATACGTTAAATCCACACTATTGGACTGTTTTTGTTCCTTAGCATTCTCATTTTTTTTTAAATTAAATATGTATTCTCGACTGTATTTTACCAAAGTTATTTAAACAATTTTATTTATATTTCGGATAAATAATGGAGGTTTAACCGTGTCATGATTTGTAATTTTATTTAATAATTATCGAACTCATATACGGAACCGTAAAATTATGTAATTTAATCAAATGTTAAAGAATAAAATAGAATACATAAAAACAGAGTAAATTAGAAATTATAAGTTTTTAAAACAATTTTTACTGAATTAAAGGAATTCAATTCAAAGTTTTATTTTGTAAAGTTATCAGATCAAACTCTTTCATTATAATCCATGTTGGTTCTTCATAAAAATCTTCCATCTTTCTTCTTCGTGCTTGTGAATTTATGTCAAAGTCTTTTTAATTAAAATTTTAATAGTAATTTTTACGAATGAAATAATTCGGTTCAGTATATGGGTAGAGCCATGTATGGGTTCGACAATAATTATTTTAATTTTTTTTAACACTTTGCATTCTTAAATAATTCGTCACAAGTTGGAATATTATTTTAATTTATATAAGTCAATCTGGCACTATACTCTATATAACATGTTGATAAAAACCGTCAACTTACCAAGCTCACACGACGTCCTATGCAAGTCATATAGACATTTGGTACAGATATCAATCGATGTACATAGTTGTTTTAAAATTTAATTTTAACGTGTAAAAATGTCATTATTTTAATAACTCTCTGTAATTAATTTTAACTAATACTAATTTTAGATTGTTTTATATTTTACGATTCTCTTATTACTGGAATTCAATATGCAATTAAAGGGTTCTAAATTTTAATTTAGTATTAAAATAGGTTTGGGTTGTTTCTTTATCTAGTTCATTAAAACAACATCTCAAAATGGCAATAATGTTATTAAAACCAAAATATTATATAGTAAATACATAATACTATAAATTGTTCGCAAAAGTATCTGAATATGATGTGATTTGGTCGATGTGAGTGTCGAGAAATCTTTTGAGTCAGAACGCTCACATTTACCTATTTATTAATTAAATTCATGAACTAAGTCAATAACGGAAAGTTGAAAATTTCACCTCTTCTTACGAATCAAAATGTTTTTTGTTTTATTACATAATTACATAAAGACAAATATTATTTATCAAGTCATTCAGTTAAAACAAAACATGGAATGAAGCATGAATATTACAAAAGTAAACAAATGTGGAATTTAATGTGAGTTTTATGAATTCGATATTAGAAATAATATATTTACGCGATAAACAGTATAAAAGTACTTGTTTACTAAAATGAATTTTGATTGATGTTTTTGCATCTTGGAATTATGTATACAACTGAAATATCATGAAAATTTGTAACTAATATGTTTAATAACACCAGTTTAAAATATATTTGTCATTTTGGATGTTTTTGTAATAAGTCATATGTGAATGGTATTTATATCCTAACAATAAATTTCATACTTTTGTGCGAAAAACAAAGGTTTGGAGTTAACAAAAATGACTCCAAAGAGGGCAATGCCTAAACTAAGAGAAGTCTATGAGATTTGTGACGAAGTTTGATTAGAAAAGGATTAGATAAATATTATTCTAAAATATTTTATGTCATACATTGACTAATCTTTATTAATTAATAACAGAATAAATTGTTTCCTTTACGAAAAACCGTATGACAGCTATCAAATTGGGAGGAAGGGGCATTTTGCATTGGAACATCACTGACACTGAGATGAAAATTTTAAATTTTAATGTCACTTGTTTGCTATATTTTAGGCATTTTAAGAATAGCATTTAATTAAATTATCAATTAATTAAATTAATTTTTTTCATAAATAAGTTACATAAGTTCCAGACACTAAGAATGAAGACGAAATTACTTTAAAATTCCAAAAATTTATTTTTTAATTATGCTCCATTTGTTTTAATGTTGACTTTTGAATTATTTAATGCTTTTTTATATAATAGTTTTTATATAATTTATTTTTAATCGATTAATTTGAGATAATGTTCCCTGGAGTTTTAGAATTCCATTTGTACAAAGAAAAAATCGATATTTAAATTAAGGAATTATAGTAAATATATAAATTAAGATAATGATCCAGTAGACAGATTTTAAAAATTTACATTACAAATATATTTTTAAAACTTTCAAAAAAACCTTTATTATTATTCTTATTATTATTATTATTATTATTATTATTATTATTATTATTATTATTATTATTATTATTATTATTATTATTATTATTATTATTATTATTATTATAATTAATAATAATAATAATAATAATAATAATAATAATAATAATAATAATAATAATAATAATAATAACAATAATTTTTTTATAAATATAATGAATGTAAAACCGATTAACAGAAATAAATCATTAAAACAAAGTGAAACATTCACAATCGTGACAGAAACTACTAATAGTAAAAAGTCAACCACATGACAATTTCACCATGAGGTAAAAACGAATATTAATTAAAAATATTTCAGTAAATTAGATAATTTTGCTATCAAGCATCAGTGCAGTCAGGGGAGATTTATCAACTGCCGTATACCTTCAAATTAAGCCTTTTAAAAATCAGAAAATTAAGGAAGTCATTGAGTTCTTTTTAGATTTATTTTTCTTCATTAAATATCAATTCATCAATTAAAAAAATGACATGACAAGTTAAGATAGTTTTAATAATTTATTTAATAATAATAATAATAATAATAATAATAATAATAATAATAATAATAATGTAATAATAATAGTAATAATAATAATAAAACGGTGATTTCCTAATAAAATAAAATTTCAAACAAGTAAATGATAAGATTACTATTATTATTATTATTATTATTATTATTATTATTATTATTATTATTATTATTATTATTATTATTATTATAATTATTATTATTATTATTATTTTTATTATTATTATTATTATATTTGTGTGAAAGCGCTTAACTTATTTATTTCTAAATTCTTTTTTCATCATATTTAATTTTATTTAAAGAATTTCACTTTAAATTTTTTAATATTTAATTTCCAAATCTTTATCGTTTAACAGTTTTGAGATTTACCATATTAAAATATCACTATTCATAAAAATAACAACAACAGCAGCAATAATAATAATAATAATAATAATAATAATAATAATAATAATAATAATAATAATAATAATAATAATAATAATAATAATAATAATAATAATAATAATAATATTAATAATAATAATAATAATAATAATAATAATAATAAAAATAATAATAATAGTGATAATAATCGTCAAATGAATTTATTGTGATAATTTTATCAATTATGCAGAGGTAATTTGCTGAACAAAGATATGAGATATTAAATATTTATCAGAATCCATTTTACTGTCCACAGCTTTGTTAATGACAAGCGAAACTAGTCACATTTATTTGGGTAAATGATGGAAAATTCACAGTTGAATCTGCAGAGAAATGATTATAGAACAAATCATGTAAAAATTCAATTGAAGCAAAAAATAAACTTCATAATTTGATTATGAATCTTGACAATTGCTTCTTTTGGAATCGACGACTAAAACAAATATTTCCAACAACAAGCATAAAGAAAATGTATATTTATTTCTAGAAACTCAACTCTATTTCTGTATGAATTCAATATTCACAAAGCTATTATAAAATGTCGACAAAGTAGACTGAATATTATATTTTCATTAATTATCGAATATTACTTTTTTATAATTAATATTGTAACTCAGACTAATTTATTATCCTATTTATTTTTTCCAAATTATTATTATTTTTGTTATTATTATTATTATAATTATCATTTTTGGAAAACAAAACTAAATTAAACTAATTAATTAAATTAAACAAATTAATTTTTTAAAATTTTTTTTATTATTGTGATTTTATTTTTAAAAGTCAAAAATTTTTTTTCGTGAATTCTGAAAGATATAGCAGACTTAAAATTATCCTTCGTTCCACAAACAATTCTTAAAATGTAAAATAATAGAAACCAAATTAAAACAAATACTTTTAAATAATTTTTAATAAGGTTTTTAGGAAATTGAAAAAGTAATTTGCAAAAATAATAATTGTTAAAACTATTTAATAATTCCATGGTTACCGAAATCTCATGTAATAAATTCATTATTCATTATTTTATAAAAATATTCTCATTTATTTTTCCAAATTGCGAATTATTATTGTTATTATTTAATTGGTTTTTAATATTTGGTAATCCTTTCGTAATAAAATTGTTTTGGAAAGAAAAATATCTTGTTGCCAATAATTTATATTTTAAAATGAAATTTTCTATTAAGTTTGGAAATTGTTTTAATGTATGTAAAATTTCCAAGTAAAATATAATTTTAAAATGTTCCAATTTCACTACTTATGTTAGATTTTAAATTAATATTACTTGTCAATTTCTCCAACCCCTCGTGCTCTTTAAAATCCATCAACACAGATAATACTAGCAACGTATATTTAGATTATATAATTCCAGTGTGATTCAAGTTGTGTGGAAATCTAGCATTAATAGGCCATTTTACCGTATGAAAATGACTGTAACACTGATGTTGAATCAATTTTTCCGCTTTGCATTTATCTGGTGTTATTTCTGTTGTATAAAATTTATTAATGAAACACAATGTAATTTTGATACATCGAGAATAACCATTTCTAATTGACTGTAAAAAAAGAAAATTAAATATAAATATTTGCTGTCAAATTTCGTTTTCAGCACTTTTTGTCTTTAAAATTTAAACAAAGCTTTTATATAATGAGCAATTTTATATCGATAATTTTGCAGTTTAAATGTGTTATAAAGTACATTTTATGTACACACTTAGCTCACTATACAGCCGCTCTTTATACGGCTTTTCGCTATAACTGCCTTCTTTAATTATGACACTGTTTCGATTTACGACTAAAATGTCTCATTATAAATCCCTTCAATATAATTAAATTTTCTGTCTTCAGGTTTTTATAATTTGGCTAATTTGCAATAGAAAGATGTCATAAAAACTACATAAAATCCTATCTCATGACGTAGAAATTCAGATGTCATTAAAACAGAAAATAAAAAACTACAACAATTGATATCTGAAAACTAAAATTGATTTAACATAAAATAAAATAAGCGTTGAAACAATAATAATAAAATAATTCTTGTTTGTTTTCTGTGTGTATGAACTAGAAAAATTGAAAACATTTCGAAAGTTTGGATGACTATGATTATCTTCTAGGACTGGCTTAAAAATCACTTTTGTCCAGAAGAAAAAAAAATATTTACAAGACAATAGCTTGAACAAAACGCTTTGCTCATTTTGGATAATGTCCCAGGATATCCAGGTAATTTATCGGAATCACAAGAAGATGCAGAGATCGAGTATCTTCCCAAAAATACAACAACTCTTCTCCAGCCAATGTACCAGGGTGCAATAGCCACTTTTAAGGAATATTATTTACGCAGAACCTTTGTAAAACTTATAAACGAAACCGATTGTGAATCTTCGATTAAACAATTTTGGAAAAACTACAATATCATGGATGCTGTAGAAAACTATAGCGAATCTTGGAAGGAATTAAAATCAACTACAATGAATCATGTTTGGAATAAAATTGGCCAGAATGCATAAAAACTAATGTTCTTGAAGTTCATTCTCTTTCCACAATCCGATAAACCATATTGCACCTAGCAAATGACTTTGGTTTTGAAGATTTGGAAGGTGATGTGCTTGATTTACTAAATTCGGATAGACAATCCCTTTCACACGAAGAACTGATCCAATTGAAAGAAGAACGAGCACATGATGAGGAGCCAGAGCCGGAGTCACGCCAACAGTTAACATACAAGAACTTGTCGAATACGCTTTCTTATTTCGGCAAAGCCATAAATATCCTTCTTCAAAATGAATCCGATGTAGAACGCAAAGCTTAAGTTTCTCAAGGAATTAACTCAACCATTATCTGTTATAAAGAACTACAAAAAGAAGGAAACAAAAAACAAACAACGTTAGACCAATTTTTAAACATAGTAAATCCACTACAGTGGAAAGTGATGACGACATCACACCTTACTGATTCTCCTTGTTTGTAATATTAGAACTTGTTTTAAACATTTTAATTTATTTTTTTTATGTAGTAAATATGTTTTTTCTGTTTTGGAATTTCAACGTCTGTTTATTATTATGTACTTATTATGTAATTTTAACTAAAAACGACGTTGTTTTATAAAAAATTATAATGGATCCCATTGAATATGTATGGGTTGTTTTTATCAAAATAACTGATTCGTTATACGGCATTTCGCTTTATGGGCAACTTTACAGAACCGTATCTAGGCCGTAAAGCTAGGTACGGGCGTATTCAAATTTAATTAATAATGACCTTGAAATCGGTCTTGTTTAATTGTATATTTTACCAAAATTTTAATAACTTATTTCCTTTCTCATTACTTTTTATTAGTTACATATGTGTAAATTATTTATTATTCCGAAAAAAAATATCATATAAGTCGCATGCAAAAGTTTGAAGCTGATCCAAATTCCGATCCCGGGTATTATCCGTCAACAGATTAATGTATATCAACTGTAATAAATGTCATTAAAACGTCTGTGTTGTCTTCTTTCAATATCACTCATGCGGAAATATAAGCATACGGTAGATAAAAACTGAAATTGTTATTACTCATAAAAATTATCATTATTAGTTATATATTCATATTTTTCATCATTCAATACATGCAAGAAATCATAACACATGCAATCATCGTACAATTCCTATTCAATATATTACTCATTAAAATGAAAATCAGAACGTATTTTGGTACTTTCACATTAATGATATGAATTCTGCAAGAAACTGAAGAGGATTATTTAATAATTGAAACTTTTTTCAACAATATAATTATTACTTCTCCCCAAACGCTTATTTTGTTACTCACTTATCTGTTATAAATTTATTATTAAAATTTTATTAAAATTCCTTACATATTTTTAACATGAATTAACTCTTCTTTTTAATTATCCTCACAATTATAATAAAACTTTAAATTTTATTTTTCAAATAGAAATTTGTTGCACAATGTTGTGTGATGGTTAAATATGTAACATATTTATGTGTTCAAGTGGAAATTCTTGAATTATTATCTATTTAAATCAATACTAGAAAGGGAAGTTTTAAAAGATTTGGAGAATGAAAATACAAATATTGAAAATGTAATATGCATTGCTACCAATGTTATCAAAAAGTAAAGGTTTTGGTAAATTGGTCTCTTATCGCATATTTCATGGAATTATTTCATTCCATTGTATTATATACCAAGAAGACTTAGTCGTCAAGTCATTGGGAATGATACAAAATTTGAAAAATAATAATGTATGCGGTTGTACCAATAGTAAATTGCACTAAGTCTAGAGCATTGAATCACAGACTATTCGCTGGAATTTTAGAAGGGCTGGAATTCTAAGACATGGTTGTCGAATATAGAAAGTGTGAAAACACATAAACGCTGATACTATGATCAGGATACATCCATATGAACAATGCTTACTTAAATATAAAGAACCGATGAAACGTGAAAGTATACGATAAACTAATAGATGGGAAAGTGACAGAAAACAACTTTATAGAGTCAGAAAATGTTTTTCTTTGATTTTGAAGTACATTAACATGATTACTTACAAAACGATGATTTTGACACACAAGCCATAATTAAAAGGATGAAACTGCAAGATCCGGATTATGACAGAAACTAAAAAAAGTTTTGAAGAGATAGAAGAAAATTACAAACACAAGAAGAAACTGAGAATACAGATTGATACTTCCGAAATCTAAGAGAAAGGAATTATTAATACACTCAAAGTGCCAATTTTTTCAGTAATGTATCCATGTGTTTCAGTAGAAGGATGCAGCATTCGCGCTCTCAAATATAAGAAAACGAAGTGCTTCCGTCTACTCAGCAATCTTCCTCCACAGATATAAAAAGAAAACTCCGATTCAATGGATCCTCATTCATCAACACTTTACGCAATTCTTTGAGAGGCAATCATCAAGGATTCGACCAATAGACATCCAGAAATCAAAAAAAACTTCTCAAATAATAATGTACGAACATTAATTCTTAATATGAAGCTTGATCTATTGGGAGTACTAAGAAAATGTCAAGAATGTACAAATAATAAAATCAGAAACCGTAGAATTAGTGAACCATTCCAAAGAATTATTTTGGAATTTGTTTTGTTTAAAAAATAGGTTTTAGCTCAACTTACAACTAAAATTAAATCATCTTCTAACAATGAATTTATTGTATCGTTTGATGTAGTTCCTTTAATTGAAATAAGTGAATGCATTGTAATTTATGTATTATTAGCTTCTAACTTCATAATATTATTGATGTGGTTGCTTTTCGTCAACTTTTACATTTGGCACTTTGAACATTCACTTTATTTTTAATAATCAATGGTATAATCTGATTGGAGGCATTGCTATTGGTTCTTTTTTTAGTTGCGTCATTAGCTTTGGGCCTTATGTCAAATTTAGAAAGTAATTTTATACATTGTTATATAACAGAATGTAAACTTTATGTCGATGATATTTTTCTAATTTTTAAATATAGAGAACATGTTTTACCATTTTTGTACTATATGAATAATTGGCATAGCAATATAAAGATTGCTTTTCAAACTTAATTCTAAAATTTAGTTTTTTGATTTACTAATTGAAAAGGAAAAACCCGTATTTTGAAATTGAAGTTTTTATTGAAGTTGTTCAGTGCCTAATGATAACAGTTGATCTGTCAAAATACATTGCACAATTATTTTTTTATTTATATGAATAAATTACTATTGGTATTTATTAGTTTAATATATTTAAAACTTTATTCTATTTTTTCAAATAAATCTTTACATAAATACTCATAATTGTATAATTATATGATTGACCAAACGAAATAACACCGACAATATACCTGACCAATATTTATATATACTAATTCAGGGATTCTCAAACTTTTTATTGGTGACTCCGACTCTTTATGTTACAAACTATATAATACTACCTCTGTTCCACAAAATTTGTCACATTTGATGCATAAATTATGTTCCATTATACTTGTCCCATTTGATAAAACCTTTATAACTATAGCTTCGCTTGTGTTAGACCGATATGAGGTTTGGCATTGTCTTGCTATGTGTAAACAGTACGTGATTTTTCACTTTTTGGAAATTTTACAAATTTTCAACAAGGCACATTCAAACTGTAATACTACTAGTATTGTGTTGTGAGTAATTCTACTGGAACTTTATTTCTTTAATTTTTTTAACTAAATACTACTAAATTTTTTTCCTTAAATTTGCACTTTTAGAAAATAATTAAAACAGTACAAATTTAGTAAATCTTTAACAAAATTAGTCAAATAGCATACATTTTCAATAATCGGACCAAAAATATCCAGATGTGACAACTATTGTGGAACGAAGGTAGTATAATTTTTTGTGAAAATTTTTTCATACAAATTTTTTCAAACCAATCTGAAGGAAATAACAAATTTGTATTTGTCTAAAATACTTTAACTACACTACACTAAAATAACTAACTATAACTAAAATAAAAAACGTAATTCACTTATTTAAAAAAAATTTGGGGAATTCCCGAAATAAAGAATAAAGATTGTAGCTACGTAATAAAATTAGTTCTTTTTTTCTTATTTTTTGCCGTTAGTTGGGTTTAATTTATTCATTCCTTTTGAAATAATCTTTTTTGTGTGTTTGGAGGGTAATTTTATAATAAAAAATATATAATATCCTGTGAAAATATTCTATTATTTTTCATTTTGTTATAAAACTTTGAAAAATCCTGTGAAAACTATAATTTACTGAGTCGTTATTGGCAGAGGTGATTTACTATTTTTTTAAATTATTTTATTTTAATGTCAATTCAATGTATTTTAAAAGGTCTATAAAAATTTGTCAAATTTAAAAATGAATAACCAAAAATTAAAAACGAAGTCTGCTGTTTTTGAATATTTTACGCTAGCAAAGATGAAAAATTTTTATGAGTGCCAGTGTATTGTAGTGAATAGCGATGGGCAGGAGCCGTGTTTGGCAGGAGCTGTGTTTGGCAGGAGCCGTGTTTGGCAGGAGCTGTGTTTGGCAGGAGCCGTGTTTGACAGGAGCTGTGTTTGGCAGGAGCTGTGTTTCGTAGGAGCCGTTTGCGCCTTCAAGAGCAGGAAATTTGAAAATACACTTATAGCGTTGTTATTCTAAAGTTTTTGAAAATGTTAATGAAAAGGATTGCAACACTGCCACGAATTATAATATTATCTCTACTTATCCTTCAGGATTAAAAAATAAAGGAGAACCTGGTACACTTCAAAGTCAAACATCAATATCGAAGTTCTTCGTTGGGGACAAAGTAACAGTAACGATGACTTCAGAAACCTTTAAACATTTTCTAGTCCAACTGGTGATGCAAAATAGTGTGCCTTTAAACTTATTTCGAAACCGATCTTTTTGAGTTTAAACGGGGAAATTAAACCTAAACTTGTAATTACTTTGACATTAATGTTCGATTCATTGATGAAAACAATAAGGTGTTAACTTGGGAATAAAAGATACACAGGCGCACCATACAAGTTCTTATCTCCATGAGTTAGTGGAAGATGTTTGAAATGAGTTGGAAATTGAAAAAGATCGGATTTTATGCATTGTTCCAATATGTTAAGCATTAGTAAAAAGATGAATATATGAAAATGAAAATGAATGAGCAGTATACACACATTTTGAATGAAATAAGGTTTTTAGAAAATAGATCAGAAACTGAACTCCTTATTGAAATGACGGCCATTGGATGAAATGGTTTAAGATACATCTGTTAATTTTAAAATTCAACATATGCGATGTGTTGTACATACCTTGCCATAGGCAATTCAGGATGGTCTTAAAGGTCATGATGAGGCGGCTTTTATTGAAAAATTAAGAAAAGTTCTCATTGTGGCGCGAAATCTTAAAATTTGATGCAATTCTGAAAAGACATACTAAAAATGGAGCTGTCATAGATCAAGCTACTCGCTTGGGAAACACCTATTTAATGATAAAGCGTTTAGTTGATCTAAAAACGTATATTGAAGATATAAATAATCAAAGAATTTCCCTCAGTCAAAATCACTGGGAACAAGCAGAAGAAATGGAAAGAATATTATTGTATCCTTATATTGTAACTAAAAAGACTACAAGCTGAGGATTTGACACCAGGTAGTTTTTTTTCAGAATTAAAAGGCTTGATAAAACATAGACAAAACTAAAAATTCGCTTGCCAATGCAATTGTAACATCAATGAAGAAAAGGGAGGACCTGTTATTTCAAAATGAGATTTTATTAGCTGCTATATATGTGGATCATAAGAATATAATTTTATTAAGTCATGATCAGATTACGAAATAAAAATTTACAAATAGCTGAAAATCATGACGCCACATCTGCTGAATTATTAAGCGACGAGGACTATACAGACATAAACATTTGTGACTGTTCAGATCCAGATTCATCTTCAAATGAAAAAGACTTCAATGCATATTTAAACAATTTAGAACGCATAAAGCGAAGACATCTAGATGCAAGAGAAAATCAAGAATTTACACCAGTTGAGACTATTAAATTTGTGAATGAATTTTTCAGCTCTTTTAAAGAGATTGAGAAATATGACGGTTTATGAAAATTGAACTTTGAAAACGCAATTGATACATATCTGGAAATAGTTCGAGATGTGGCTAGATGTATGACAGCATGTTAGTGTTAAAAGGTGATTAAAAGTGAAATAAGAGCATAGGTCAAGGTTCTAGGACAATAACCCCCCTCTCAAAAACCGCCTGAACATAAACCAACTGCACAAATTAACCCCTATGTAAAAAAATCCCGTGTAAATAACCCCCGACAATTAAACCCCGTGGATATATACCCCAATCTAATTTATTATAAATTATAAAATATCCATAAAACTAAGAGATGAAGAATAATTAATTTATATTTGTAATTTACGCCCGAAAGAAATATTGTGTGTCATTCCTTGTAGGTAATCTAAAATGTTACTATCATGACATCTGCCAGATATGGCAAGAATCCGTGCGTTTAAATCAAAATATTTCTTTCCAGGAGTCTCCTTAGGATAACCGGCTAACAATTAAGTGCATCGAACTTCTTGTAATGCTTGTTCTCTTTAAAGATATCCAATAAATATCCAAATTGTGGGGTGGTAACTTCCGACATTGAACTGGAAACTTCTGTGCCATCTTTCTACAGCATTGTTTGTTCTTGATAGTTCATTTTCGCATTGTTTGTACATATTCCACTTACTAATAAGTTTGATGCCGCCGTGAACGAATTTGGTGTCTTCCAATAGAATAATCTTCGAAATAATCTACGACTGGTGGTTCTAGGACAATAACCCCTTTGACATATACCCCCGGACAATAAATGCATTAGTTTTATGGATATTTTATAATTTATAATAAATTATTGACTGGTATATGTCCAGGGGCTTATTTTCACGGGGGTTAATTGTCGGGGGTTATTTACATGGAGGATAATTTGTACAGGAAGTTTATGTCTAATGGGTTTTTGACTGGTGGTTATTATTCGGGGGTGTATATCCAGATGGTTTATGCCCTGATACCATCGATTAAAGAGGACTTGGCTTCAGCCTTTCTTTTTTTAAGAACAATGTACTAAACTTTATAATTTTTTGTTTTTGCGAAGAAATTGAAAAAAAATAGTTGATTAATAATTTGTTTTAAATTACTAATAAATTTTTGTCATAAGATTTTAGAAACTGAGGAAATATAAACTTTATAAAAAATCATGGAAGCTGTATTTTATTATTTTTGCATGCAATATATTATACTCATAAAACATCTACGCGAGCGGTTCCCAACCTGTGGGTCACCTGACAATTTGCCAGGGGTCGCCTGAGACCTTCTGAAAATAATTTGTTTCGCTAGTCAGTGGTTTCTTACTATCATTTTAAATTTAAGCGATACTCCTACTCTAACTTTATAGTATAAAGTATAAAATATAAATAAAATCAGATATTTAGAAGTCAAAAACAAATAGTTAGCTCAAAAATGCAGTGACTGAGGAGCAAACCTATTAATTTTATTGTTGAGGTCGCCACAACTTGGAAAATGTTATCAAGGGCTCACAGCACCAAAACCACTGATCTATGCATAAAATTACAATTTTAGGTATTATAACATACTTACATATTATTTTTTCTTTTAATAACTTTTATCAATTTCATTAATTCTTTCTTGTTTTCAACGTTTTGTAAAATTTTGTGTAAAATATTATATAGCCGGAGTCGAGTAATCGGAGTCGTATTTAACATTTTAAAAATGGAGTCGGAGTCGCAATTTTTAGGATTGACTTCGCAGCCCTGGTTAAAACTGTAAAGTTTATGTGATTCACGTATAAAAAACTTTAATTTATATATTGATTAAAATGAATGAGCTTGCTTTCTATTTTTGTCAATAACATTTTTGTCATTTTATATTTGCTATTTTTAGGCGAAGTGAGTTTCGATATTTATTTTTTATTCAATAAACAATTAATAAGAACTGCTAAATATTCAAATTCTTGGAAACCCTTTTTAATCGGTTCGCGACTTACCAGTGGATTGCGGATTCACACTTAAGGAACTACTTTACTAGTATGATAATTATATAGTATTATCGTCAACATTTTAATTATATTCGTTAATTATTAATGAAAGTTAGCTAAGATAATAGAGCTTATAAATTCACTAATCATAGTTTTGTTGGGTTACTTTATCGGTTCTAATCTCATTGAACTGTTTTGTCGAGGGTATTTTGAAGGGAATATTTTGTTGAGGGACAAGATATATAGAATGTCATATATTTGTCAAATATTTTTTTTGGTTTATAAGATCCGAAAAAACAACTCAATTTTGCATAGCGATTTGATGGAAAAATAAAATTCCTCCGTCAAAAACTTTTAAAATAAATTATATTTAGATTGTCAAAATATTTGCTAATTAAACCATTAGTTTGAATGTGATTAATTGAAAGTGATTAATTGATGGTTAATTTTTATTCGATAATTGTTTAAATTATAAAAATATTTTTAAAATATTTTTATAAATTTTCCATCGCGAATGGCTCATGTTTCCGGGGATTTTCAAGATTTTGTGTCAAATGTTGCTATATAGAATGTTGAGGATATAGTAATAATCGTTAAAACATATTTTTGTTACAGGAGTCAGCATTCAATTATCAAAGATTTGTTGAATAAAAATAATAACAATTCATAAATTACAAATAAACTGTTTTGTTTAAATATCTTAAATATACAATATCAATATTTGATATTAAAATGAATATTTAATATTTGGATTTTAAACCAATCTGAAATCAGGAAATCTCAACAATTTCAAAATACATTTCGTGTTTAGTTTCAGTCCAAACAAAAAAAAACATTTAGATGTTTTCTAATTATACAATACGGTTTGCTGTTTCATGAATTGAATGAATTGTTTTATTAATGTTTCAATTTCCCATTTCAATTCATGGGATTAAATTTCTATTGAAATTTGATTAAAATTCACATTATCCCATTAATGATTTATTTGGTTAATTTTTAATCTCATTTGACTTTTATTGATGAATTTTAAAATTAATTTTTTTCCATTTTTATTTTAAAAAAATATTTAAATTATTGTAAACTTTATTTATTTATTATTTAATCTTTCTGTTTTTTGTAAACAAATAATAAGAAATTTGGTTTCATAATTGTGTTGAGGATTCCAAAAAATTAAATTAAATAATTATTATTAAAATAAAATAAATGAGTTTGGAAAAGCTATAAAATAAAGTGTATGTTGCTCCAGGATTTAGAGAAGGAGAAGCGAAAACAAAAAAATGGAAAAAACAAAAAGGAAATAACTAAGAATCGAAAAAATCGAATAATAAAATACGACAAGGTCAGTCTTAATCAAAAAGTACAAAGTGAAGAAGAGAAAATTTAAAAAAAAATCATAATTAAATTTACATATCTTTATGATTTGATTAAAATAAAAAGAATGGATTACCAGGAAAGCCGAAAGATGGCCCCTTCGTTGTTATCATAGCACTATACACATTTATCGACCCAAGTAAAGCTATTGAATGCTTAAGAAGATTGAAAAATAAATTGTTAATAAAGGAAATGAATACCGAGAATATCATAAACTTTCTTATTGTTATTCTCGAAAATACCTATTTTACTTTCGATCAAAATATATATAAACAAATTAAAGGTCTGCCAATAGGCTCTAGCATATCAGACTTGCTAGCAATCATATTTATGGATTACCTCGAACGACAGACACTGAGGAACATACAATCCATTGGTTTCTACTCAAGATATGTAGATGATATATTTATCACGACTAAGATCAAGAAAGAAGCGGAAGAAGTATTTCATATATTCAATGAAGCGCATCCGGATATAAAAATGGATCCCTCAATCTATTAGATTTAAGAATCAAAATATATGAAAACACACCAACCTACCGATTCTACAAAAAATCAGCTTATAAAGAAATATTTATGCACCAAAGATCAGCACTTCCATACTTACAGAAAGTGAATGTTATAAAGAACGAGAAGAAGAGAATATCCAGTCGATTTACTGAAGGAGAAGAGAACTATAAACAGCAATTAAATTTCGATAAAGTCCTACGCAGACACGGATACCGCAAAGAGGACATCAAAAGAATGAATTCAAAACCAAAAATACATATGGACAGAACACAGAAACAAAAGAAGAAATACTTTTATCTAAACATCCCATTTATCAGTGAAACGCTCGACTTCAAGATCTTGAAAGAGTTCAATCACACTGGTCTCCCAATTCGTATATCACACAAGTCTTGGACATTGAGGAAAGCACTAGCAAACAACACAAAAAAAGAAAACATTTGCCCAATGGAAAATAGAGAAAAGTTATTTATCTATTACTGTGGTTTGCAAACGGGATACTATAAGTAGTAACGATTCTTGTTTTTTTAAAAAGTGTAATAATATTAAATTGGCTTCGTTTGAATCGGCTATTTAACCATTAAGGAACCTTTTGAAAATGCTAAGAGACATAATTGGTTCCAAGCCGAATGAGGCTCATCTACTCAAGAAAGGTTGGGATGGAAAATTTCTATAAATTACGACAGAATATTCTTCGTTGATGATCTTGAAAATTTTCAAAATATAATATAACTTAAAATTAGATACCATAAGTTATACATGATTTAAAAAATAATAAGAAATAAGGGTACCGAGAGAAAAACTTACTAAGTTGTGGTACCACCATTAAAAACATTATTGAAAACCACTGATCTATTACTTAATTTTAAAATTGTAAAATAATATAATTATTGTAATATAATTATTTTAATAAAATGTTACAAATAAAAATATTTTCATTCACTATCTATCAAATGACTGTTATAGCATGGTTAGAAATCAAAACCATAGTAAATCTTTAATCCGTGACAATCAACACATGTAGGCCCTTTTATGCTACTACCACATAAAGACACGTAGTCATGTTTAAAGACAAAAAAGTAAACATGTTAAGATGACAAATATTATCGTTACAGGACATACAGTTTTTTCAATTATTGTTTGAACTTTCTGACACAACCAAATATAGTTGGCATCATTGCCAGCTATTCACCTTAGAACGGTTAAAAGCCTGTCATTGAATTTTGAAGCCTTTCTGATATTTTATAATGCATGAATTTTTAGAATCTGAATAATTATGTAAAGAAAAGTTGTAAAAATAATTTTATGATTACCATTAAAACAAAAAAAATTATAAATATAATTTGACAGATAAATTCAACTCATTTGCGCAATAATAGTACAAATTAAAATAAATTTTTATGTTTCTTTAATTTTTAATGTAATGAGATAAATATTAATTCTATGAAACACAATTTTTCCGCTTTCCCTTTATCTAGTGTTATTTTATAACACTAATACATTACATAACCCCCGGGTTTTACATAGCACACGTGCATCAAAAATGAAACCTTCAGAAAAATCAATTTTGATGAACTTCTAGAAGAATTCAGTGCAAATAAATTTAGAATTTTTTTTAAAATTTACTACTTCATTCGTTCGTAGCGTTTTATTACATTAAATTTTGTTTCTTTGTAATTGTTGTGTGTTGTGTTGATTATTATTATTATAATTATTTTTATATGATTAGTTATTGTTTTGGTGCTTTGAATAAATATTCTCAACTTTTTTTTAAACATATATCACAGTATTGATGTATTTTATTATCTGTCATGTAGTTTACAAACTTAAAAATAGGAGGTGAAAGGCCCTCTCTTCAGCTAAATCCGACCCTGTACATGTGATTATGTCAATATTACGTAGCCACAGGTTTTCCATAACATATACAATTACTTAATTGCACGTACTATTATATCATATGTCAATGTCAGATGGCGTCATTACTATTTTTGTTAAAATAAACTCGCCATTTTGAATTTTTATTATTATTAATATTATTATTTTTATAATTATTTTTATTAATATTATTTTAATTATTATTAATATTATTAAAAATCATATGAAGAAAATATGAGACAAGATAAAGAATGCATTAATTTATTACCAGACACAATGAGCGGTGAGCAGAGCTCGCATTTATTCGTGAGATATAACAACCGTGCTACCCCGAAAATGAGGTCAAAGTGTCTGGTATAATCATAGTTTTCGTTGTAACATCACAATAGCTATGATGTCATTTAAACTGAGTAATGTTACGTGAATAATTATACCTGGCGTGTCATGGTCTTACTTCGAAAAATAGCCGTTTCCGGTAGTTACCGTTACCAGCCCTAGTGTTATGTAATATACACAGGGTTCCCTCTTGGGCTGGTGCGCACATAGTTTACTACTAATAACAATTAATGCAAAAAAATCTCTCGAAAAAGATTAAGCTGGATAATTTGTGATGCATAGAAAATTAATTTTTGGCCATTTATCATAGTGAAAATAAATGAAAAATCAAAAAAAGAAAACAGATCAAAGACGACCTCAAAAAAATTAAAGGTTATAAATATAATATTTAATTTATTTTGTGAATTTAGAATATATTTTTAAAAATAATTAAATAAATTCAAGTAAAATATATTATTTTAAATTCTTTTTAAATGTCTAAAAATTCTCAATTTTAAAATAATTACTTAAAATTATGTTTGACATATTTTAATGAAAAATTGGATTACTATAACTATTATGTCAATTTATAATCTTCACAATTTCATAATTATAATAAATAATACAAAAAATTTGGAGGGTAAAATTTGAAACAATTCTTAAATTTATAATTGATACTTAAAATTTTGTTAAAAATTAAATTTTTTTTTGATTCAGTGACAAATGATTAATAAAAATTTTTTATTTAAAATATTTTAAATTTACTAATTAATTTATTAATTTACTGTTATTCCCACTTTTATTGTCACAAATTGACTCGGGTTTGTTACCCGCTACCCACCAAGTTTATATTTTATTTAAAATATCTACTTTTGTTCAGGGAACCAGAGCTCTTAAATTCATGTAAAATATAAATTCATTTTAATTTACCGCTTTATATTTTTCATCACATGAACTGAAATAAATAAAAGTCGAGTATGCACTGATGTATTCCACATAACTTCTTGTTTCAAATTTTCCCTTTTTCACATTTTTCCATGAGTGTAAGTTTCCTCTGTAGGATTAGATATGTATTTTGAATGGATACTAAATTTGTCGGTTTCGTTAAGTATAAGAAGCAAATTTAGGGTAAATACAACAAAACTCTCAATTGCATTTTTTGAATTTCTTCTTAAGACCTATTTTTGAGATTTCATTCATCTTCTCTTTTACTTAAGATTCACCAGAAACTGGCAACGATGATCATATTAATACTGATTATGAAAATGAACCAGACGAAGTGAAAGAAGAACATTTTTCAGCTGACAAAGAAGAAATTACTGACATTTTCATGGAAGACGATGAAACAGATAAATTCGAAGAAAACAGATGAGACTGTTATGCAAATTTTCTGTGACTTAGATTGGTATGATAAAGACAAAACCCAATGATCTAAACCAGCATCTCTCAAGTTGTATGCCGTGAGATAATCCAATTGTATTACTAAATATCTACAAATTGGCAATAGATATTCCATTGTTGTCTATAAATTCAATTTTATGATAATAAATTGTTTAAAATAAGAAACTTATACACCATCTGAGGATTGATGGTGAGATGCAAGCGTGTTTATCCAAC
Organism: Schmidtea mediterranea; assembly: GCA_022537955.1. NCBI lineage: Eukaryota > Metazoa > Platyhelminthes > Tricladida > Dugesiidae > Schmidtea > Schmidtea mediterranea. The sequence continues at coordinate 165,330,570 of CM039680.1, forward strand.
TTTGAACAGAGAATAATGCAAATTTTTTTCACAGAAACAAGCTGATACATCTAATTAGATATTATTATTTTTTAATTTAAAATAAAAAAAGAAAAGAAACTTCAAATTAACTCTTTGTTGTTTAATTTTCAAAGGAAAAAACTGGTAACCCACGGGAAAAACTAACAGATTTAAGATGACGCAAGTTATGATGTTTGTGAGACACTGTTCTAAACAGTTGGCTATTACAAGAAGGACACGTATTCATAATACCATTAGTCATTTGCATGAGTTAAAAGGTTCTGCTTGAGAAAATCCGTCAGAATCTGCAAAAGGTTCGTGACAATTACTCTTCATAGATGAAATAATAGATGAAATTGTAAATAATACCAATCAAAAAATTAAAATAACACGTACAAAGTGAAAAATATATATCAAAAGGTAATAATGGATAATGACTTTACATTAATTTGGAATTCTTTATGCACGATTTCTACTAATTTTTTTGTAAGTTTTTCGGGAATTTCAACTAATCGACCGGACCTTTCCTTATCAAAAACTGACTTTCGGCCACCTTGGAATTTGCCCGCCCGATATTTAACAGTGGGCCCTATATGATCGAGCATCCTTACCATATGTATCCTTTAATTCATTGAAAATTTCTTTACCGGTTTTCTTCTTAAAAACTAAAAATGTTATTATACTTCTATATTCAACAGGTTCCATGCTTTTATTCAAAAACTATCTGACAATAATTATAAATTAATTAATACATAAAAACAAGATATTTATATTTACCTATTATTGTGTTGCTATATATAGTCAAAAATTCGTTAATTTTAGACGATTATTTCTTTGCCAGGTCGGGTACTTCATGAACCAACCTCGTATTTTGATTTTAAAGTTGATTTTGATACGAATTCATTATTCAAGATCCTAAATATTACTTTTGTTGCGCACACAAACACACACACACACATATATATATATATATATATATATTAAAAATTATTTTATATCCTTGAACGAGTCAACAAAAAGTCAGAATTAGAATTGAACGAAATAAAAATTCGAAATGCAGAAAATCAACAAACTATAAAATTTTAATTTTAAAGTGGGTCAGATAGGGATAAGACAGTGGTGAAGATTATGGTTATAATGAATGTATCAAAATACTTTTAAAGGGGTCGAAAAAGCAAAGGCGTGTGTAAAGAGGAAATCGTTACTTAATTAATAAATTAATTAAGGAAAATTACACACAACACAACTATTTATGAAAAATAAAGCAAAGATTTTAACACATCTTCGATTTAAATTTAATAAAAATTGTTTTATTTATCATATCAAAATGTTCTTAGTCTTTGGTGTATATAGATAGTTTCGTGTACTCCATTAAATAGCGAGATCTTGATCTTCAAAGAATCAAATTTTTTCAATTTGTTGGATTTACTAGATAAAATTGCGGTGAAAACAGTGATTGCACTTTCAAAGGCTTTTAATGGTCAAAAACCCTTTCAATAAGTCAAAATATTCAAATTTTCTGAAATTCATGTATATAATTCCTAGTATTGAGTATTCTGGGGATACCTTTAAATATTCTTGAACACTCCTTAACTTTTCTTGAATTGCAAGACAAAACTGGAACAAATATGACAAAATTTATTATCTATGAGTTGTAGGAATTTTAATTATTAATAAAAATCATTCTACAAAATTTTATTTTGCCCATTGTAAATATTATACAACAGTTATGTATTGAGCAATATATGTACAAAATTATGTATTTATTTAATTGTATATTTTATTTATATAAAACCAATATTTAATTTTAATTCTTTTTAATTAACAAATTTAATCAAGAAATTATTTAGACTGTAATATGCAGTTAGAGCTTCAAAAAAATATAATATGTAAATGCCGTTAAGAATAATGTTGTCGGTAATCATTGATGTCTGATATTAAGGTTAAATAAAAAATTTTAAAATTATGTTTCATTTATGTTTCAATTTTAATTAATTTAATTAATTTTAATATTGGCATAGAATTATCAGGAAAATAGTCAACCTAACAGCAGTCAGATCTGAATGCTGAAAACAAATTTTGCATTTTTGTCTGTATGAAAATAAGGTGTCTATGACTTACAAATTATCTCACTTCAATTAATAAAACTGTATTTATGTAAATATTTAAGAAAAATTGTCATAAATAATTTTAAAAATAAAAATAGTTGAAGTAAATTCGTGTAAAAATTTTTGAAACAAAATAAGAACTAAAGATAAATAAATACTTTTATAGCTTTTAAGCAAGTTTAATAAGTATTTAAAATCAACTAATCGAATACTAATTTATAAATGTCAGTGACCAAACCTTATCAAAGGCGGATCATGAAAATTTCCTTCATAATATCCAGTTGTAATTATTATTCTGCAGGATAAAGCTGTAAATCTAACTCCACATCTTTACAATTAGAATAATAACTCAACACAAGAACTTTTTATTATTATTTCAAATACAATCGTTCAAAATTTCATCAATACATTTGACATTTGCTTGATAATAGGGGCTAGTAACTCTAAATTTAATAACTTAAATTTTATATTTTTATTGTCTTACACATAACTCTGAGTCTTCACTTTGATTTTACATAATCGCAAAATAGCTTGATGGAGTTAATTTATTTTACTGAAAAATCTCAAACAATTTTTACAAGTAAAAGTAAAATATTAAAATAAGTTGTATTTAATATTTAAATACCGCATTAAGTTTATTTAACCTACCTCGGCTCTTTGGGCCATTTTGACCCGTAGGTGTCAAATGCAATTTTTTTTCTAGGAGCCGAGAAACGTTATTAAAAACTATTTTCAAACAACGCTGGATTTATTTAGTAAAAACCACATTAAAAATACTGTCGGTTCAATATGAGCCGAGGAATTTCCCTATATATGGGTCACCTTGACCCGAAGGTGTAAAATGTAAATTCTTATAGAACCATTTACGTTAAAAAAAACTTTTCCCAAAAGCAAACAAGCCAAATTTATTTTGATACCTTCTTGACCAATTAACATTGTCAACGAATGAAATATATTACAAAATGATTTGAGAAAGTGCAAATAAATATAATGAATGTGTGTTTAAGAAATAAAATTCTTTATTTTTTAAACCAAATATATTATTTTATATTTTTAACAGAGATTGCGAAACTATGGCATGCAAATTAATTTTTATTCTATATATAAATATCTATATACAAAGAACTTTTTCTAGTTTTCACCTCTGATTGTTTTTCATTTTGCAATGACATAAAGAATTTTTTATTGTTTGATTATGAATCATGTTTTATTGATATTCACGTATTTGGACACAGCCTTTTTAAGTGATATATCACATCTGATTCATAGCCAAACAATAAAAAAGGACCACATAGAGCTTCAATGGGGCCCGGGCTAAAATATTTCTCGGTCCCACATATTATATTTATAAAAATATGTTTAATTTTCTGTAATTTGGTCTTGAAATTTGAATTATAATAAAAGCAATTATTTCTTATTTACTAATATACATAAAAAAGCTTCATAAAAATGGCATGTATTAAATTTTTTTAGAAATTTCGTTATCTTATGGTTATTTATAATTCGGATTATTTTTTATTACTCCACAATTTTTAAAAGAAGCTTAATAAACTACTTATGACATAAATATTTTCCTTCGTTTAAAAATTAAAATTATTATCTTGAAATATATATATATAATTTTTTGATAAGGCATAGCCCGCATATATTTTCATTTTACAAAAATAATTTTTACTGACATTCAGTCAAAAAAATATTTGCCATCCCTGGATTTATAATAATAACAATACATATTTAACAGTTTCATTCCAGGTTTTTAAGAGGCAAATTTAGCAATTTTATATGAGAACAGGTATCTAAATGGCCCCTCTTAGCTCGATGTCCCGAAACATTGCTTACTTTTGATACCCGATGGTGATTAGGCCGTTTATTATTAAACCAGAAATTAAATAATTGTATTAACTATAATTAAATAGCTAAATATAAATTATTGTCTTAAATAATTAGACAAACAGAAACTATGCAACTGCGAATTTAGTACATTTTAACAGCTTATTTAGAAAAATGTGTTTAATTAAAAACATGATCAAGTCAATGCCGTAAATAAATGCCACCATTTGTGTTATTGTTTATGAAAATTCATTTGACATTGCACTATTTCTTTATTTCACTTCACAAGTCAAGATTACGAATTCCGCCATAGTACTTTGTATTCATTACAATAATTACAGTAAACAAATACACACCTATACACACATATGCATACATACACACAAACACACATACAAACAAACTGACACATTGATGAAAATCAAATGCAAGGTCGAATACAAGGAGAAAAGCATGCTGAATTTCGACTCGCATGCAACCTCATGTTAACATTGTATATTTCCTTTATTGTATCGAAATGAGTCAGTCGGTTTTGTGCAGCACTTCATTCGTATTCAACTATTGGTGAACTGCTGAACGAAATGGACCAATGAAATTTGATATAAATTTAAACGTAATTTATGAAAAAATTGCTAAATCAATCATCTGACTGTAAGAAGTAATTTGTAAATTCTATTTGGATTAATGTTCAAGTAAGAAATTTTATTTATTAACATTATTTATCCAGTTTTAGAATGTTTTGGCAGCTATTTTTTTTGTATACAGTTGTGAAATCTGAGTTTTCTGTGAAGTTGTACTTATCTGTTGAGGAAAATCAAAAACCGAACAGTCCGATTGGGAATTTGATTAAATTAATTCAAAATCAAACGAAATCAACGGAAATTCTAAAAACGAAATCGTTTCAATTAGAATCGGAAAAGTCTAATACTTATGGTCGCCATTTAATTAGTGTTGACCAGAAAAAAGGTGACATTTGGGTCACGTCTGCTATAGACAGGGAAGAAATTTGCCAACCAATAAGCAAATGCTTGACAGGCGCTTTTTTGAACTATATTATTTTTGCTGATCACCAAATTTTCGAATTGCAAATCGAAATCATCGATATCAATGATAACTTTCCTTCTTTTCAACCTGACGAAAAAACGATTAAAATTCCGGAAAACGTTGCAAGATCATCCGAGTTCTCTTTACCAGTAGCAAAAGACAGAGACAGTGAAAAGTATGGAGTTAAAAAGTATTATTTAAAATCTATCAGCTCATCAATTTATGAAAACTATTTCGAGTTAATTGATCATGGAAATAATATCAATCCTTATTTGAGAGTAATTGGTGATCTAGATCGAGAAAACATTAAAAGCTTTGAATTCCATCTTTACGCGAGTGATGGCGGTGGAAATCAAGGCAAATGTCGAATCATTGTTGAAATAACCGACGTTAATGACAACACTCCCCAATGGGTTGGACTTCCTTATCGAAAAGAAATTTCTGAATGTACTACTGAAGCTAAAGTTCTTCAATTAAATGCTCAAGACAAAGACGATCCACAAACTATTGGAGGACAAATACGATTCAAAATTAGTGAGAATTCCCAGAACTACGAAATGATAGTAAGAATATTCTACATTACCGAAAGTATTCTTTATCTGAATATTGGAGCCTTAAAATCATTCAAGGAAAACAAAGCCTCAATTGTTGTAATTGCAGCAGATGGAGAAGGCAGAAGTAATGAGACCACCATTGAATTGGAGATTAAAGATTGCAATGATCATCGGCCGGTAATTAAAGTGCATTCTTCGAGTTTAAAAATAAAAGAAAATGAAAAGTCAAAGATATTGGTGACAAGAATAACGGTAACGGACGAGGATCAAGGGATTAATAGTGAATTTAGTTGTTCACTGAATGACACAAATTTTGTTAGTTTGGACTCCATGTACACATCACCGCTGGAGAATGGAGGCCAGAAAAAGATTTTCCAATTGAACAGTATTCCGGGATTGTATTTCGATCGTGAAAAAGCCTCTCGATATTCTGTGGAGGTGATCTGCAATGACAACGGTACACCAACAATGAGTTCAAGTGAAATCATAACCATTTTTATATCAGACGAAAACGATAATCCGCCGCATTTTGAAACTGAATTCAAAACCTTTTCCATATCTGAAGATGCAAAGATCGGACATGAAATCGGAATCGTCATTGCTAAAGATAGCGATTCGAGTCCAAATAATATAATAACTTATTCGATTATTGGGGATTATGAAGTGAAAGAAACTTTCGGTATTAATCACAACGGGCAAATTCATTTGAACAAGATACTGGATCGAGAAGTGAAAGATCGATATGAATTCACAGTCGAAGCAAAAGACAATGGCGAGCCGAATTTGAATGATTCTTGCAAAATACGAATTATTGTGCTTGACGTCAATGATAACATACCGGAAATCAGCACATCGTATTCGTTTAAAATTGTTGAAAGCTGGGAGAGAGAACACAAACATTTCTATATTGGAAAACTGAACGCTTCCGATCGAGACATTGGCCAAAATGGGACATTCAGATTTCGCGTCAGGTCTAGATCAACGCCAATTGATATTCAAGTATATAATGAGGGGAAAATCATATATTTTGGTAATATAGATCGCGAAAAGGTTGACAAAATTGATGTGTTAGTTGATGTCATTGATAATGGAAACCCACCTCGGACAGCGACAACCACAGTCCATATTGAAGTGTTGGATGTGAATGACAACCGGCCGAAATTCACATATCCATTACTTAATGCACATAATTATCTCAATATTACCGACGATATGGCTGCTGGCTCCATTGTTGGTGAAGTTAAAGCTACTGATGAGGACTTTGGGCTGAATGGATCAATTATCTACAACTTGACTAACCAGAATCACACTAAGGACTTATTTTCCATTCAAAGTGATGGTCAGATTATTTTGAAAAAAAAATTGGACACCAAAATTAAAAATCCTGATCGTCTGGTTGTCGAAGCTCGTGATCAAGGTACACCTTCATTATCGGCAACGACAACTTTGTATATTCGGTATTTTAAACCAAGGGATTCCTTTGATAGAAGCAATGAAAACAGCATGAATTCTAAATACATTAACCCTAAAGATTATCCCAGAACCGTCAACAAATCTAACGGATTGCCAAATAATGCTATAATTTTGGTACTCCTAGTTGTTTCTATCATGATGATCGTAATCGTTGTTGGGGGAATAGCAATTTACATTTACTGCCGCGGAAAAGGATTATCAAGACTAGGTAATATTTTCTATATAAAATTTAATATTTCATCTAATTTCAAACAGAGAAATTGTTACATTTACATGGCAAAGCCAAGCCGCTTTTTAATATCATTTGTTCAGAAAGGGTCGAAAAACTGTTTAGACAAAACTTTACTTGAATTTGAATTTTCTCTTACTTTAAGATACACATGCAAAAATAAGTGATTTATAATCAAAATAGCAATATTATATTATTTATATTTATCATATTATAATCGAAACCAACAAGTAATAATAATGAGTTTCTAAAAACACGAAAAAACGTCAATAATTCACAAATAACACTAATCAAGGCTTTATTTATTATTTTTTTTCAAATACGAAGATGTTTACTTATACGCAATTTCTTGTGCAGATTTCAAATTCGACTTCGGTTTTTGTTTATCACTTAACATAAAAAACATAAATTTTATTGTAATAAAGATTTGGATTAATAAATGACTTCTGATTCTGAATTAAACAAGAGTTTTTAAACTACATCTAACAGGTTGAATAACTTGTTGCAAGGCTTTTTCAAAATCCATTAATAATCTTAGTTTAAAATTCCTTTTAAATGCTATTTAAAAAAATGTAAGTTAACATTGCTTTAGTTAGTGTTATAAACGGATGTTTTTGGGCCGTCTATAAATGACGTCACGCGATTTTGGCAGATTTTTACCCCTTCCCTCCACTTGTCACATGTCGCCACAAAACGATAGACCCCCCAAATATGACGTCACAAACCGTTGACCTCCCTCAAAAGCCGTATTTCATATTTGAAAATGAACATGTTTCAAATAACTTTATCTACATATTAGTATGTATTTAGTGTAATGCTGCACTAACATCGTATGAGAAAACATGTATTAAAAAGAAGAGCCTGGAAAGCTGAAATTAGTATAAAATTATGTTGAAAAAATACAAAATTTAAGATGTGACGTCACTCCTTTCCCTCGTCACACATCACAAATGCCTGACACCCCTGGACAGCCCCTTATTGGAAAAAACATTCCTTTATTTCTCTTTTCCTATCCTTGCTTATCTTTAAGTTTGGAAAGAACGTCAAATTTCCAAATCAAATAAGTGATCAGTATTTATTTAAAATTTGACAGTATTTTTAATGAATTAAAGTAAATTTTTACAAATCAGTGAATTTATAAAAACAGAAATAGATGAAAAATTAAACTAAATAAGACTAAATTAGTAAATTTTAATAAAATATTTAAATAAAATAATTAATTATTAATTTGAATTTTTAATGCAACAAAGCTTTTGCTGCCTTTCATTTTCATCCACTCTTTTGTCTTTTTTCCTATTGCAATTTTTTGGCGCCTCCAGGAACCGTTGAATACTTTTGTCAAATTTCAAAGCCAATAATATGCTTGCACAAATGTGTGCATGTACTCATTGTTTTTAATGTTAATTATAAAATTTCTCTTTTTTAGAATCGTTCAAAAGGTGTCCAGTGCATTTGTTCTACAGTCTTAATCACTTCATTAGATTAGTTGTCTTAGATAAAAGTATTGTTTGATTCCATTTCCTACAATGACTTGACTTGATTTGCACAATTTGGAAGCCTCAGTCCAAGATGTTTCTCTAATTGAAGACTCGTTTGCAAATACTTTATCTCGTTGTAACTGTTTAAATCAGTGGTTCTTAATCTTTTGGGAATGAAGGAACACTTTGTTATCTCGAAATGTTTTGCGGAATACCTGCGGCCCTTTCAACTAAGTACCGAAAAACGAAGGTGCAAGATTTGTGCGAAGCGCAATACATACCTAAATGTTATGGTTGGTGTTGCAGAGAGGGAAGAGGCCTCCAAACCGTGAGAATTTTTTTGTAAAAGTACCCATGAAATTGCAATTTTAAAACATTTCAATGTAAAAATGAAACTAAATTGAATTCTGAAATAGCATATATTTCTAAATATCTAAATTTTAGCGGAACACTTCACCTAATTCTACGGAACACTAGTGTTCCGCGGAACACCGGTTAAGAACCACTGGTTTAAACCATTGTTCACACATTTCTAGAAGTAAAACAAAAAATCTTTCTAATGGCAGCCTCTCTCTTAGAGTTCCTTCTTACTTTATTACATTGCTAAATAATGGCATTATTAGTTCATGGAAATCTGGGTTTAACACATTCATACCAATTTTGATGTGAAGTAAACTATTTATCACTCAATTTGATGACGAATATCATTTCTTTTCTCCATTTTTTCATAAAAAACTCTTTGGCTTTGTTAATTTGTAGCTTTTTTTGCTCTCTTTTAGATTGTTTTGAAGCTGTTGTTCTTTCTTCATCCTCAGAGAACGATTATGGTTGAAGAAACATTGTCGATTTGGATCCTGATATCATTTTGATCATTCACTAATTTATATTAATTAAACAACAATTAATTATTAATTGAACAACAATTCAACAAGTATACTGACTAATTAATTAAATTAACTTTGAAAAATTTACTGATAACAATATAATGACGGGGTTTGAAAAAAATACCGGTCAAATAATATAAAGCCCCTAGGATTTGCTGAAAAACAAAAGATGATACCCAATTGCTCAAGTCCACACAAATCCAAAATTTAAAAAAATAATAATATTTTACTAAGAAAAAGTATTTTTTATTATTTACTATAAAAATGAAATTAAAAGATATTTGGCCCTTTTTTGAAATTTGAATTATTAACAAAGTTGGCAACCCTAGCCATAGTTGAAGGTAAAATTAAGGAACGGAAAAGTACAAATCTTCAAGTACAAATGAAGATAGCCAATGTTTCAATTCCCAACCGAATTAAAATAATTAAAATAACTATTTGTACAATATTCTAATTAACGTTAACTTATATTTTATTTTTCTGTATAAAAATTTCACTTACACATTTAAACTAAATTTAAACTAAATTTTCTTTGAAAGTAAATTTCTTTGATTCAAAATAATAGAATAACACTTCTTTATTTTCTTTCGTTTTACACATTAATAGTAGGATTTATTATGATTGCGTTAATGAGTTATCAATAAAATTAGGGTTTCGTGACAAGTCTGGTTTCTGTTCGAATGTTAACTAAATTACAATTGAAAGTTACAACTAAGCAATATTATCATAAAGTTTATGTAAAATTTTAAATAAAGATAATAAATTTGAGATCTAGCATGACCGAAACGTCTTAATTGAAGTGGGGAGGGTAAATGTGCTTTCTTTCCCCAGTTGATTTAGATCTTAATATTTATTTTTTCTTACTGTTCACTACATATTTTTATTTGCTTATTCATCATAAATTATTATATGATTTTTATATAAATTTGTAAAAAGGAATTATCAGTAATGTTATTATATTAACGAGGTATTTATGCCAACGGTAGATAATCACACGAGAGGGGGATTTTGGCAGTTAGAATTTTAAGTGAAACAGGTTGGGGATACAGAGAAATGGCATCACCGAGAGAACGCACGAAAACGAACCAGAACACCAAATGGTGCGATTCATTGTGATTTTTTGCATACATGGGGATTATCAGTGTTAAAGAGTTAAAAAAAATAATATTTTAAAATTATAAATAAGAGTTACATTGTTTTATTGTAATCAAAGTTAACAGATTTTTATTATGAATTTTTATATTTTAAATGAATTATCCTTCAACTTCGATTAAGATCTCTACAATTTCTAAATCAACACGTTGGTTAGGTGGTCTTTTTCAAGATGACGATTTAAAACGAATTCTTATAATTATAAAAATACTTGTTCGTATCATTTTCAACAACACCAAAGTCGTAATAGTTTAAATAATTAGTGTCAGGAGATTTAATTTTTGAGGTACATAATTTTTAATATTTTTGGGTAGCCACTTCTAAGAAATGTAGCAAATGTAAAATGTAACTGAGTTTTGTTGAAAAATTTGCAGCCTTCCTCAAACCACTCCATCAATACCTCGTGAGAAACGTAATGAGGTATGGCACTGTGACAATTCCAAACGACTTAACCTTAATGGGATTAGGTACATTTTTTCTTCTTAAATATTTGATGTAATTTCAATATACTAAAGGTAAACAGATTTGTTATAAGATATTTCTGCAAATTGCCAGTTAAAAATATAATAAATTATTATAATATAATTTAAAATACTAGAATCTCCACGCTTTGGTTCCGCTACTACACTGAAAATGGTGAATATTGACTGATGGGGGAAGAGAAATGGTGCTGAGCAAAATTTGAATACATACGTAAGAGTGCCGTAACTCTAATAATTTTACGAGGCGACAAAGCAAAATTTATCAAAATTTCACCTATTAAAATTTTATTACAAATTTATCTTTTACTACATGAGAAATTTACAGATTTAAAATATAGATACAAGTCAAAGGAGTTAAGCGAGATAATCAACTTTCACGCATAACGTTAAGTGGTGATTACGGGAGCGAGACCAGAAGCGCCTCCATCACCATCGACATACACCAATTAGGCATATGGAATTTTTTCAAATGAACGGAAAAGTGAATGAAAAGCAATTGAGTTATGATTTGGAATTCAGTTTAATAAAAATGAAATGAAACCCATACAAATGAGTCTCAATTGTGCTGTGACATTCAATGGATTTCTGTGCTTAATGTAAATAGCACAATGTATGATCCCCTGTCTGAACCACGACTATTCAACTCACTTTTTCATCCGTGGCAGCTATCATTAATTATTTTCATTTAAAAATATAAAAAAAATATTAACTTTTATAGGTTGACAGATTATTTTGATTTCTCTGAATTAAGTAAAATATTTCCCATATTTAAAATTAAAGCTAGAAAATTTAATTAATTGAACCAGGAAAATTAAACATTGAATTTGTCCATTCTGGATTAAAGCATTAATATTGTTGGAGCTTATTGCTATCAGGGGATTCGAGTTATAGTTCAGGGAGTAAGAAATTAGCAATTCCAATTTGAATCGCATTGTCAAACAAATGAGGCTTCTGAATAAATGAAACACGAGAGAGCGATAATTATCGTGCGGATAACTTGATGGTTCTGATGAATGCTATTGTTTCATTAATGATTCCGATATACCCGATACGCGCGCGCGAGAGAGAGAGCGCGAGTCCCCATCAGATTGGCCAATGCCGGAATAATATCTATTCTCCAGAGGCGTTTTAGGCGTATCCAATTTATGGCGATTATTACTTAAATGGAAGACTAGACTTGTTATTGATTATGCTAATTTCAGGTCATTTAAACCAAAATAAATAAAACCCAAAAAAAAATTAGAAATGTAAATCGATATTTATTTAAATGTAAAATACGAATGAAGATTCAATCAACTATTTAATGATAAAATGAGTGGTTAATGTCCAAATGTCGATTGGAATCCGTTTATGGCGCCAGGGAGATTTCTTGTGGGAAATGATTTCTCATTGGAAATGATTTCTTGTTGGAAATGATTTCTCCCTGGAAATGAACGACATAAAATATTTTCCTTTATTTTTTCTGCATGAAATCTACAGGATTTTCCCCATAAACTACTCTTATAATTATATCCATAATAATAATAATAATAATAATAATAATAATAATAATAATAATCGAAAAACGCCAACTATATCTTATCTTCTATATAACATGTCACTATATATTTCGACCGTTTACCATCTTCTTCAGGCTAGAAATTTTGTTAATGTTAACAATAATTAAATGAAAATAAGGATATTTAAACAAATTAAACAATAATCATCGTAATCAAATCGTACCACAAAATATAATTGGCCTGGTCGTGAGTTATAAATTTTTCCATTTTTGAAATAAAAAACCAAATATTAAATTCAATAAGAATCGGTATAAATATCTTCAAAAAAGCAAATTATAATTATAAACTTGACTCCAAAATTTATTTAAAACATGATATTTTAACTATTTAAAATATCAAATTAAACTATCTTATTTTAATATTAAAATAAGATATTATATTACTTTTGTTAATGTGATTTCTAGCCTGAAGAAGACTGATAAACGGTCGAAATGTATAATGAAATGTTTTATCAAAATATCAAAAGTTTTTTTAAATTTCAGAATTTTATTATTGAATTTTTTTTGTCTTAATTTGCCCTACCCAATTAAAAAAAAATACGTGAAAGTAGCAATTCGTGTGAAATTTATTCGGTTTTCTCTGCGTTGATTTGAAGCTGATTTAAATGACTTATTTTTTATTGAAACCAATTTTTATGTCAGATTTGATAATTACTTTCAATTCAGCATGAACTTTAAAGAATATTTCATAATTTTCATTTTCTCCCAATATATAAGTTAAAAATTATCATTAAAATTGTGCATGCTAAGCGATTCGTTTATTCCCATGGGGAATGGCAAGTTATTTGTCAACGGAATAACTAGCTGTCGTGAAACGAATAATTAATATCTTAATATTGAAGATTTTAATAAAAACGTACGAACTTGTATAACCCAACGAAATATTTGGGACTTGAACTCATTTAGAGCGATAATTAATCCCGTATAACACAATTTCCTACAAGGAATAACGTATCGCAGTGTTGTTCTGCAACCTCTGTATTTAGAGCACTATTTTCATATAGTATTCATTATTATTGATTATAATAATTATTGATATTACTATTGATATTAGTCGGTAGCTATTAGAATATTTCTATTAATAATATTTGGTATTAAAGAACAAAACAATGTTATGAGATAATTGAAATAATAATCATAATAATAACTAATAATAATAATAATAATAATAATAATAATAGATAATAATAATCACATAGAAATTTTTTAATTTTTAAATATTTAAATTAATAAGAATATTTAATTAGCGAATTCTTTTATTTTATAGATATTAAATTTTTTAACTTATAATTCAATATTAAAATAATGAAACAATTTAAAAACTTAATTTTCTAAATTTTAATTTGACATTGCAAATAATATTAAAATTTAAAAAAATGTTTTAAACATCAATTTGTCATAATTTTACAAAATCAAACTATTTAAATACACTAAAAACTTTCGTAGGCATAGCACTTTGCACAATAATCTTTGGATCTAATGACTTTATCAGCAATAATTCACATATCACGCGTTCCCAATAATTATTAAAACTTTATAACAAAACTTTAAAGTCAAACATTTCTATTTTACTTTTACAGCCTCTATTGTGCTCACTAATATTGGTGAAACCCTTCAATCGACAATACTCTAGAACTCGAGTACAGAGATGATGGGAACTTTCTCCAATATACGTGGCAATACACCAATTACACGTAAATTAACAAACGAGATCAGAACAAAATCCAACCGGAGTTTTGATTTATTAATAAACATATTGTGTATCTTACACGAATTAGAAGCGATCTTATACTCTAAATTTCCCATTCGTTTGCTTAATTTCGTCCTATGATTTGTAAACTAACAAAAATTTAGACTCATTATTTTTATATACATTTTTACTATTATTTAAATCAACACTCAATTCACATTCATTTGTTTAATTACACTCAGACAGTTAATCTGTCAAAATATATCGTACGACGAGTGGTTTATTAACGTTTTCTTTTATTTAAATAGTTGCCAAACTTATTTAATTATTTATTATTAATAATAATAAACATAATAATAATAACACGATAAATATCTCATCGGAATTGCGAATTAATTAACTGTGTTCCTGCTGTGAACTAACTGGCCTAGATTATGACAGATAAATAAATAGTAGTGAGAAAATCAGAAATGCTAAATCAGTCCTCCCCCAGACAAATAATGCGCCATGTGATACAATTCACCACTAACATAAACAATCAAAAAATCTTGCATGACACAACACAACAGCGTGCCGCTTTCACCGTGCAAATTAGTGTCTGCGAGTGCAGCATTTTGACGCTGCTTCATTGGAATAGATACTGGCCGCCAATATTCCTGCCCAGCTGAATTATTTTCTATTGAAATAAATGGAAAAATAAATTTTCTAAGACTTTGCTTATAAAATTCTAATTGCAAATTAAATTGATTTAATCTTTGTAATTTTATTTGCAGGTGATAACAATAAACATTTGTCAACCAATCGAGATTCAAACAATGTGATTTATCAAAAGGTAAACTTGCACACCAGAAAAAGAATTTTCAAGTGATTTATAAATTATATTTTAGGGTTGTTCTAAAAGCGTCCCAAAAGCTGAAAATCAAATTAATGATACTTACAATCCGGGTAAGTTTTTTTTAGTAATATTAATATAAGCAAATAGTTTCCAATAAAATTCATAATAATAATTTATAAAGACGTATTTTCTATAAAATCTGATTCATAGTCAAATTTTGTAGAAAATACAATGTCTTTTATAAGTAAAAATAAAAATAAATCAGAGTTGAAAACAAAAAAGTCCTTATAATAATAATAATAATAATAATAATAATAATAATAATAATAATAATTTTGTAAACCATAAATAGGACGAAGAATAATAAATTAGTCTGAGTTACAAAATATAATTTAAAAAAGTAATATTCGTTAATTGTTGAAAATCTAATATTCAGTCGACATTGTCGACATCTTATAATCATTTTGTGAAAATTGAATTCATAAAACTGTAACTGAAGGTTTGGCTATAAAGTGCCTTTTACAAAAATCTAGAACAAATTATAAACAATTTCGGTTTTTGGGTTTCTACATTATTATGATTGTAATTGTAACAGATTAAATAATTACAAATTTCAAAATTTAAGAAATCATCTTTCACGAAAGAATTCGTTGTTAAACCTAAATTACAGAAACATTATTGATTAGTCAAAAGAACAGCATAAAATTGAACTTTTAATAAATTATAAGAACCCAATCGATGAGTTTCTCTCCGTTTTTACATGTCAATACAATGTTCTTATGAAAAACTGTTCATAAAATGCAAAAACAGTTCTACACGTTTCTGATTTTTAAATACAAGAAAAATATCATCCACATACCTTTTGTAAACAATGGGTTTCTCAAATTGAAAAGAAGCTAATTTCTTTTCTAAACTAGACAAAAATATTGATGTCATCATTGGGGGGTAAATTATGTCTCCATCTATTTGTTGAAATTATTCGTTATTGAAAAAAAAATTAACATCTGAAGTAGCAAATTCCAGATGTTTGCAAAATGCCCTTCGATCTAAAATGTGATGTTCAGAAATTTTAAAAATTAGTGTATAAGTATTTAAATATTTATTTATTAAAACAGTTAATGAAAAAATAATTTGTTTAAAATATAAATTAATCCAGACTATTTTAGTTGCTTTTTGTACCTGAAGATGAAATTTAAACTGTCGAAATATATCGTGCAACGAGTGTTTGAATAATGCATTCTTTTAATAAAATCGTTGGCAAGCTTATTTAAATACTATTATTATTATATCACATAAGTGAATATCAAAATAATTCCTTGGTGCAAACGGGATTATTTGATAACCGAAACGTTTTTCAACAATATAATTATTACTTCGCAGCAAGGGCTTATTTTATTATTCACTTATCTGATATATATACTCATATTTTATTATTATTATTATTATTATTATTATTATTATTATTATTATTATTATTATTATTATTATTATTATTATTATTATTAAACATTTTTTGAAAGTTTATGTAGATGAATAATTTTAAAGCCTAGATGATTTAGCAAAATATAACCTATTTTTTACTTTTTCCAGATATTGTTTTAATGACCCATAAGATAATTACAACTGTATTCATTTTTATTATTAACATTTTCCATTTCCATAGTAACATCCAATGCAAAGCTTAAACGCTTTACCATCTAAGACAGATTAAGAAGTAATTTGGTAATGTAACATCTCAAACTACGATTAGCGCTGTTTTAGAATATTTATTTTCTGTGCGTTTTTTGGAGGTGCGTTATCCCTGCAATTATTTCATTCGGTTTGAAATTTTATTATCAAAGTTCAGTAAATGTATTTTGTTGGATTTTGTCATTTAAATTCTGAGCTTCATTTGGTTACATTATTAGATCACCTTTTTTTACATTTTAAAAGTATCAAATTCTATCAATCAAGTATGAAGGCCTCAAGTGAAGGCTTCATGTGATTGTAAGAAAATCTATCAATTCTTGAAAGTCTTAAAGGCTAAAATCATTTAATTACTGGCAAATCGAGAAATGGGAAAGAAATATAACTAAATTTGTCACTATTTGATAAAAGAAATTTAATATGGATTTTTTCATTTCTTTTTTTCTTTTCTTTTTATTTAAATTTAAACTCAATCATCGAGTATTTTTTAATTAGGAGTTGCAAATAATTATTAAAAATTTTATAATTTCTAAGCCAAATTTTGTAATGCTTTGCCAAATTCATTATCTGTTGCATTAGCAAACGTGTTACCCGTCTTAAATTTCATTTCTTGAGTGTCTAACATCGGTTTTTGATTATTTCATGTTTAGATTAAATTTCCTGTTGGTTTTTCACAATAAAGAACCTCAAACATTTCATATTTCATCGGATATATATATATAGTTAGAAATTTTAAAGCATGCGAACTTACTCTGGTAATGTGGCAAATACGTGTCATTGCATAAAATAAATTAAGCACACAGAAACGAGCTTTCACAATTAAACTAATTAATTAAGAATAATTTTCTGCACAACGTCTTTGATATTTTTTTTGGTAATATAAAGCATCATTTATTACAGTAATGCTATCAGTGCTTTTGGTGTTGTCAGTCAAAAGAATTTTTATTTCTATTTATCTTCAAAAGAATCAGAAATGCTAACACATGGCTATCCTGGCCATTCAAGCATTGATATGCCCATTTTTCAAAAAAATTTAATGGTATTAATTTTAGGCAAAATACAATATTATTTCTCAAATTAAATCTCTCAGTTATCATAATTTTATTCACTATTGACACATGGAACACTTTATAAAGGTCGTCAAAACCCTGGTTATTGTAGAGCAAAGTTGCCTTTCTTATATCACTAAGTATAGTATAAATTTATTTTTTATTTATTATTCATATTGTAAAGTAATTCAACATACGGCACATATGCCATGTAAAGTCACCAGTTCTCAATACTTGATATAGACTCTAAATTTTAGATTAAGTCATTATAGATTTTAACTTTCCAATGTTAAACAAGTGAAAGAGAGATAAATTAAATCGTTAACAACAAAAGGGAGGAAAAGATAAATGATCACAATTTCCAACTCCAGTATTCACTGATATGATGCTATCTATAACTTGCCTTGCACTACTCAAAGAACGACACTTTTGCATCAGGACAACGCGGATCAAATTCATTTCAATGAATCTTTGAATGAAATGTTGAAGTCTTTGAAATAGATTTCTTATTTATAAGATCTTATTGATTTTTGTAAAAAATATAATAGACAGGTCTTTCAACACCAACGAAACATGAAGGTTAATTTCATCTTTTAAAACAAAACACATGTTAACATTTTATAAGTTTTCCTTCTTCCCCGTTAAGCGTAAGTTATAAAATGATTAAACATTCTCAACCTATCTTAATCACTATTTCACTTTAAAATTAAATTACAGCACTTTCATCATCATTTCGACAATAGATAAGTAAATAAATAAATAAATGATTTGATTGAAATCTGACACATTCTCATGGGCTTGATTGAAAGTACTGTAGGGAATTTATACCAATTGACGTTGCCAGCAAGCTCTATTCAATCACAACACTGATTGTATCCAGCACAACTATAGTTGTTGAATTATTCAACGGTGTATTTAGTAAGTGAGAAATATGAGAGTTGAAAATAGTACAGTTGACCTAGAATTGGGAACTAGAATGAAATGAGCAAATGTTAAGTCGCTACTGTTGAGGTTTGATATGAATTCTTGTGACAGACACACATGTATTTTTTGTTTTATTGTATGAATTAATTATGAACTTTATAAATCGTTTCATTTATGAATTATGACATATGGTATTTGTTATCTAGACCTATGGTCGGAAACGCGGCGCTCTCGGTGAGATATATATGTGCCTAACTATATTACAAACATAGTGTTAGGAAATCAGTTCTCTAACCGATCGAAATGGTCAAATTTGACCATGAGGCCATTCCTAAACAGCTTTATGTTTATATATATAGTTCTTTTTATGTTATATGACGATAACAGTAAATATTTAGTTAAATTTTGATAATAATGATTTGTTTTTGAAAAGGTTAAAAATGGTTACTGGGTACCATTGCTACTAAGAGTGTAGAGGTCCATTAGAATAATTTTGATATCTTAAAATCTTTTTCATTTAATGTTTTTAACCTATGATTTAATTATTTTAGTGGCCATTGGAACGTTCCAACCATACTACACAAATTTGATGCTGTTAAAAAATAACTGCTTTCCTCCAATAGACAACTCATATCAGATCAGTCAGACAATGCTCACAGACAATTACTTTTCATTCCAGCCGAAATCCAACACTCCAACTCCCGACAAAGAAAATCAAGAGTTTTCGGCTTTCAATTCCATGGAATCTTGGAATCCGTCTAAGCATCAAACGTCTAACTTAACTATGCAAGCCCGTAAAAAGACTTTCAGTGAAAACAGTGATAATTTCTACGAGACTGAACCAGATCATAAATATGCGTTTATCCATCCGTCGAGCATCACTAATCTTGACATGAACCATGAGCTGAACAACATCGGCCATTTCACGACTCCTAGCCAGAGCCGGCGAAATGACTTCATTCAGTCAAGATCTGATTCGAATCAAAAGGTGAAAATAAATTTGGTCAATTCAAGTTTTGTCTAGTAATAAAAGAACATTATTAATTAATTTTATCATGTTCTCACTTATTTTTTGAATTTAGCGTGTAAAGATGTCGTTGTCCGATGTAAATAATTGCATTTTTTATTTTTATTTTTTATGTGGTCGATCTAATATTGCTAATATATTTTTAGAGGATTCTGTCCATTGAAATGGGCACATGTATTTATTTTAATATTTAACATATTTAATGACTTTTCGTTTTAATTTGATAAATTAATAATAAAATTTGAGAATTCAATTCCAACTCCAATAATAAACTTGTCACAAATACCGCACTATAATAAAATTAAAATATGTGGAAACTGCATTGTTTTATCACATATTTGCTGTAGAAATAACCAAATTTTTGACATGAACATTTTTTCGTATCTTTAATAGGTAGATAGGAGCTCTCTACACCGTACTCTCCCTCCAACGGCAGGGTTATTAGGTCACACTAAAGTGAGAGGGTATTTTTGACCTAAATTTTCTCAGGTCTCAATAAACTAGGTGCTTATGGGTTTTGAGTAGCACTATAGTCAGGAGGTATCTCTGGCTCTCACTAAAAAACAGTAAAGTCTCACACTATAATGAAGGGGTATGTTGTATCTGCACAAAATGCAAAAAAACGCCAACTGATAAAAAGTCAAGAATTTAGACTCAATAAAATCAAAAATTTCAAATTCTGTTTAAAAACAGATTTTCAACTCACGATAAACAAGTCATGAGTTTTGACTCAATAAAAAACAGTAGAGTTTCACACTACAATCAAATTATATTTAAGGCTCTCTATAAAAAACACATGTAAATAATTTTAAATCTGATCTCAGTATTTTTTAGAGGTAAATATGGTCTCTAGATATTTTATTGAGTCTAGGTTTTTATGGTATAGATAAAAACAGGTTTAATTTTTAAATTTTAGTAAAATTATTAATGTAAATTTTAAAAAAGTGCTTAAAGTAACGTAACTAAGAAATGGTAAGTTATATTACACACGGTGATGTTTAAAAAAGTTTATATGAAACTACATAAGGTGAAATTTTTTAAAGTAAAAATGAAATAATTTTGAAATAAATTTTAAAGTAAATAATAATAATAATAACAATAATTGTAAGGAAGGATAATTAATGAATATTGGATATTTATTTAAATTAACCTATTATGCAAAATATGTCAAAATTATAGTTTCAAGATGAGAGGTTATTTATGATATTCGATATTTTTGTTTGAATGTTGGTATGTTTGTATGTCTGAATTTATTCTGTGTCAGTTATTAGTAAATCAATAAACTTCCTTTTAGTTGTTACGCTATTTATCTTCAGAATAAATATTGTAGATCTAGGTCTCTTTAATATGGCAACTACGCCAGGACTTCACCAAGCCAACTGGAACCAAACGGAAATTTGGAATTATTTTTTCTTGAGTTAAAAAGATTCACGAGTTTACATAGCCTGTGTTGATGTTTCTAATACAAAAAGCAATCGAAGATTTATAGAAAAATAAGAAATTAAAATTAAGTGAAGTTAAGCCAACGGAAAAAGTTAAAGAAGTCATTTTTAAAATGGAAGAGATCCGAAAAGTATAATACAGTGAGTAATCTTTGGCTGCGCTACACGAAAGGAAGTTAAATGCCCAGAAGAACACTTTCGAGCCGAATGTCCGCAGTATCAATTATGGAGTGTTCGTGAAAAGATAGTCAATAAAAAAAATATCATAGCAGAAACAACAACCTTGGAGGTCAAAGAAAATATGGAAACAGATGCCAATATCAATGACAATGCAATACGATGTCTGACTGATCAGACGAATGCGATGCAGCAACTGAAGATGTAAAGGCGAAATGGTGATGAACCGTTAACCCATTGAAAAGACTGTTTGTAATGTAAAGTATAATGCCTGAATTTCTGCATATTTATTTGTAAATATTTGATAAAATGTGATAAAAATAGATTCATAACAGAGCTTAACTTTTATTAAAGTACATATAATGTAATAATAAAAATTTCTGGTCATATTTTATGCTACTTTTAATATTCTTTTCTGGTATGGTATTTAATTGTAATTTATTATACAATATTGCATGAAATTTCAAATTACGTGAATTTCCGACATGTCTCCAACAGTTGAAAAATGAAAGACGGAAATTCACGTCTCCGTCTTCAAATTGTTACAAGAGGAGTCTCCAGTTTCAATGGAGGTGCTAGGAGCCAAGAATTTAGTTTAAATAAGTTATTTTAATGAATGAATTTAAAGTAACTGACAATTTATAGATTAATGACTTGATTTTGAATGAATGTCAATTTATGTGTTTTGAGTATGCAAGTAATTTAGAATGTGGTTTGGCTGATCTCAATAATAAAATGGATAAAATTGTGAATTTTGTTATTACTATGAACAAAGTAGTTAATAAAAGTCTTCCTACTATTATTTATGAAAAGATGAATGCAGACTTAGTGTAGGTATTTTGATAGAAAATAAAATTAAGATAGTGTTTGTTTGCTGATACATGAGATAAATAAATGTTATTAGTGGAAATATTATTAAATGGTTGATAATGTTAGATAAAGTAGAAAAATCTAAAATAAAAATCACTTACGTAAACGCAAGTAACCTTATAATTCGTGGGCAATAATATTACATGCACGACTATCAGAAATGGAACAAATTATAAGATCTTTTGTGGCCAAACGAAAAAGTAGAAATAATGAATTATTTTAATATTAAATTACAATAAGGGGTACTTAAAAAAGTACTTCAAATAATGAGTTTGAAATTAAGTAATATAAAAGATATCAAACTTCAGATTAAAAGAGTAATTGATAACTACTCGGAAGTTTTAATGAGACACAAATTGGATATGGGAAATACAACTCTAATTAAACACAAAATATTTACTAATGGAAATCCAGCTACGGTTAACCCTAAGCTTCAAGCTATACATGTAGCAGATAAAATCCAAGAAATGTTAAAGATATGGAAAAATCATGTATTATAATAGTGTGATTAGGTATGGAATAGTCCATTAGTGTGTATTTTGAAGATAAAAGAATATTTCTAGATTTTAAGGTATTAAATACTATAAGGAAAAGAATTTGGTTTCCCATTCAATATATTGAAGAGATGATGGATATACTTAGCGACACTCAAGTTTTTATCACTATTGACCTGGGTAATGCAAATTATCAAGTGAAGCTGGTAGAAGAATCGAAAGTTAACACAGATTTTTCTACAAAACATGAATAATATTGTTTCAACCGTATGCCATTTGGAATCGAAGCTGCTCCAGTTACCTTTCAAAAATTATTGACTGAAGTGATATGCGATCTACTCTGGTAAGAAGCAGAGTTTTATTTTTATGATATTTCCATATTAGCAAATAATGAAAAAGAGCACAAAAACGATTGGAGAGAGTTCTAAATAAAATATAGAAGTAGGATTAAAATTAGGCTTAGAAAAATGTCATTTTAATAAACAAATGTTGGGCAAAAACTAAAGTTTTAAAAACTTTTGTTATCTGGCACGACATCCGATAACTTTGGGGCACGCAAAATCCAAATGAACTAAAAATCATCAAATATAGACTATTTAGCCTTAAATAATACAAAAAGTATAAAAAGGGTGAAAAATGCAAAAAATATTAAAAAAATAAATAAAAGCATTTAAAAGGAATTAAAAATCATTAAAAACTAACAAAATTAACCAATTTCATCACCTTGACTCCAAATTCATCAAAAACGCTTATATTCTAGAAAAGAACTATGAGAATAAGGCTTCAAATATAATTAGAAACATTAATTAAAAAGAATCACAAAAATCTGTAAACCAGGAGAAAAATGATGAAATATGGTAAAAACGTGTAGGCGTTTTGTTTTACCACTTCAAAAAACATGCGTGTAAAACCCCCTATATAAGTCGATGCCACATGAAATTTTTTTGCCATTCTATGTAGACCTTTGATGGTCAAATGGTTAAATATTTCTTTAAATAACATTTTTGTTGAATTATTTTAGTAAAATTTTTAATAAATCTCAATTCAAAAATATTTCCTCATATTGACCAAGTCCCATGAAAACTTCGTTTCCATGGCACTTGGCCTTTACGTGATGCCTCATGACCAACTTTCCATTATGAGTAATAAATTTGAACAAAATTAATATTGGAGTATTAATAATAACCATTCATTACATTTACTATTATTATTATTGTTATGATTAAATGTTATCATTAATTTCAAAAATTTGAAAGCCAAACGATGGTAAATTAGAAAGTCCATTTTATTTACTATTATTATTATTGTTATTGACCATTATTGCTTAAACTTTAAATTACTAATTATATGATCACATGCATGCAAGTTATAAAAATGAAAATCAACAAACTAGTCTAGAACTAGTACTTTGGTGTGGGAGGTACCCGTAGTGAATGGTAGCTCGTCAGGTCAGATCTCCTCTCCAAGAACCTCAACTTCAAACCCTCTGTAGAGAGTGAAGGATCATGAGGAAGATCTAAATAACATAAAAACAACGAAGAATATGTCACTAGAATAAATCAGACAGAAGATGTATATTTCTATGCAACGAATGTTGTTGCTCATTATGTTAATTGAAAGAAAATAAAACCAAATGAAGTGAATTTTATTATCAAATAAGAAAAGTACTTGTCAAGAATGAGAAGTAGCAAAAAAAGAATCAATAAAATTTGATATCACCAATTAGAAGAAAAAAAGAAATGAAATAAAAAATGAAAATTTACGAAATATCTGATTTTGAAACTGTGTCGAGAAATCATAATAATTATTGGTTGTTGTTCAATTTAATAATATATTGATAAATTTTATATGATTATTTTCATACCATTTTCAGGCAATTCGGATAATAAATAATCATTTCATTAAATCCAATTTACGATGTTATGGGGTAAATGAATTTAAAACTTTTCGGACTCAATTTTAGGAAATCCTCGAACAAAAATTCATCATTAAGTCAATTCATAATAATTATTATGTTGGTAGATATATATTTTTAGGCGACCTTTCATGTCGACTAGGCATTCCATAGATATCAATCGCAAAAATTCAAATACTAATAAACTTTGTTAGACCTCAGTGAAAATTGATCATCATCAAGTCAATTATTTATTTTTAATACACCTAGTAAAAACGAAAGAAAATAAGGGGTACCAAACATTTATTTGGTAAATTCAAATAACTATCCAAAAGAAAAATTATGAATTAAATTAGTATTAATCTATTTTTTAAATATTTCAATAATTAATTATAATTTTTGTTTTCTGTTATTTTCGCCGGAGAAAGTAATCTGAGATATAGTAGCCGAAGCTGTCACAAAAGAGAAGGGATAAATTAATCTGATGAACAAGTGGGACAATTTCTCAGATCTAGTATGAATAGTGGGAAAAAATTGTTGAACTGAATCGATCTGATCAAAACTTTTTTTTCTAAATTGAATAAAACTTTGCGTTGAATTTCCAATTGATTTTGTTGGGGTTAACAAAATGCACAAAAGTAAAAATGGAAAATCAATAAAAACACTGATATTCGAATTAATAATTAAAACGCCAAAATCAATTAAAACTTTAAAATAAATATTTATCGGGGAAACGAGTATGGGCGGATGACAAATGACGAGACACATCCAAATATAATAAAATTAAATCGATTGGGGGTCCTCAAAAGGAAATATTTAATAAAAATAGAAATTAATTAAAAATTAATTGGCCAATGGGAAACTCGAGCTAATGGGATGTCCGAGTCAACAGAAAACCTGAACAGTGTGAGAAAACCGGAATGTCAACAAATTTTCTAATTACGGAAAACAAAATTGGTTGACGAAGGAAACCCGGGATAAAAGAGGAACCTGCCACCAAAATAATTATTCTAAACGAATGGAAACCGCTGGAGCCCAGAAATAACTAATTTGGTTTTGGACAGAGAGATATCAAAATTTCCAAAGCCAATTTAGTTTAAGGGTGACTTGATTTGCGAGTTGAGAATATAAAAAAGGCAGATCAACAAAATTGCCAGTTGGTCGATGAGAATATTTCAGATAGCGGAGCAAAGGAGGTAATAAGCTTAAAGATAAATCAATCAGCCAAATAAATTAAATTCTTGCTCACCAGATAGGGACATCTCCCTTTGGAAGACGTATCCTTACGCATTGAAATTTTGTGAAATCGTGCAGAGTAATTGTGTAGAGCATTGTGAATTGAATCGATTTTTGTGAAAGTTGTGAATAAAGTTGTGAAATATAAATTATAAATAAATCAATAATAAGTAACCTAAATAAATCTCACCTCTCACCAAGTAGTGGTGTTTAAATAAAATAAATTTTCCTTCCGATACCTAAAAATAGGACAAAATAAATTCTTCAATTTTAACCAATAGGAGTTTTACTGCATTTTATGATTTTAAAGTTGGTTGAGGAGTTACGTAGTTAAAAGGTTTTTACCGTATTTTTGGGTCTAAATTAATTACGAGGACCTCCCATAGATGTCATCAAATATATAGCTTTGATTTGACCTCTAATATAAGTGAGAATCTGAAATTAAAATCAATGAATCTTCATTATTTTCACATATTATCCCCAAACACGATTTTTGATTAAATCTAAAATTTGCTCAATTATTTTAGTGCAATAAAATAATAACAAAATCCTTGGCGTGGAAAGATTCAGACGAGGTGTCGCCCATTACCACAACGAGGCCCTGAAGCAGAGAAAGCGAGCTGAATCGATGATACGAAGATGTCGTCGGATGTAGGAAACCTGGACTCGACCAGAACAGACAAAGAGATTTAGTCAACAGAATGAGTTATTAAAAACCCAACACGCCGAGATGGTAGCCGAAATAGACAAATTAAAGAAGGAAAATTATTTTTGACGGGTATCCAATGGTTACATCTATTGTGCGCGCATCTGATGGGAACCCCTTGAAAGTGGCAGCGAAAATCTTATATCTTTGGCCCATCAAGTGCCCAGCACAAGTTAAAATATTTAGAACATATGATATATAAACAGATGTAGAAAAAGCAATGCAGAAATACGACAAATGGAAACGATAGAGAAATTTTTTAGAATATGGCATTTAGGACATGATTGTGTAGTTTACAAAATGGGTCTGGGAATACTATAGATGAGATACGGAAGAGAGGATAGGATAAACCACGGATTTACTGGTTTTTCAACATTTTTTGTGTCACTTATTTTCCATATTTTCATAATTTCAAAATGACTAAGAAAGTAAGTGACACAAAAAATGTTGAGAATCCAGTAAATCTTCAACCAGAGCAACTTTTACATAATTACAAAATGTATTTCCTAGAAGATCCGATGGAAATTAGGTTATCGAATTCAGTTAAGTTATGTAAAACTCCTTATCCCCATCTCATGGCTACTTTGTCAATAGAAGATGTTGAAGTTTTAAAGAACATTTTTATGAAAATAAATAACAATAACAAGCGACTACTACTGTGTTTTTCAATGCTCGTCAAGCTCGTTTTTATGATGCTTTTCAAGAAATAATGTTCAAAGAGAATGAGAACTGGTATGCAACAATAAAGATTCAAGGATTCAAAGTTTACCAGAACAATATATATTCACCAATATGGCGATTTGAATGTGCAAGGCTTGCTCTTGGATTTTAATAAATGTATTAACCAGTTATTGTTGGTTTTAATATATGTATTAATCAGTAAATGTTTTTCTTGTTGATTTTAAAAAAGTAATAAAAGTAATAATAGTAATAATAATAATAATATAATAATAATAATTATAATAATAATAATAATAATAATAATAATAATTTATCTGTTTAAAATTTTCAAAGTCATAATTATCAGTCACAATAATAATATTAATAATAATAATTTATCTGTTTACAATTTTCAAAGTAAAAGATGCTATTAAATGTCCCTTGAACGCATACATACACGAGGGATAGAAAAAATGTCCTTGTTTTAAAATTCATAAAGGTTTTGCCAGGGGGGTTGAACTTAGAAAATATTTTACAAAAAAGTTTGAGTCATAATAATAATAGTAATAATAATAAAAATAATAATAGTAATAATAACAATAATAATAGAAATAGTAATAATAATAATAGAAATAGTAATAATAATAATAGTTATAAAAATAATAATAATTATCAGTCATAATAATAATAATTTATCGGTTTTCAAGATGCTATTAAATGTCCCTTGAACGCATACATACTCAAGGGATAGGATTAAATTAATTTTTGCTAAGGGGGGTGGTTTGGACACAGAAAATTTTTTTTGAAAAAATACATGTATTTTTAAGTTAATCAATATACTTTTAAAAATTGTAAAATAATATTACCATAATTTTCTGCTAAAACACCAGTCATCACCATTATAGTTGTCAGCAATTTGAATCTGTTTTGTCGTCATCAGTATCCATTCTATCATTGGTGCCATTATTTGCATCTATTAAGCATTATTAAATACAAAATATTTTGCACTTGGAGTTTAACCTAATATAATTTAATTTACACTTCAAGTTAAATTTTAATTACAAAGATATAATTTTACAATCATTTCCTACTATAACATCAATCATATCCGTCTGCTATTTCTTCACCATTTTCATTAAAATTTATTCATCGTTAATATCCATCTCATCGCCATTTTCAGCATTCTCATCAAAAATATTTTCATCGTAATCCATTTTCTTTATCATTATCCTCTTCGTGATCAAAAATTCATTATTATCATTAGTAGACAGATGGATGTACTCCAGAACAAAAGAATAATATGTAACATATTATATAATTTTCTCGAACCCCCTATTTTTAATTGAGATTTGGTTTAAACTGATCATCGAATTTCAGAAATGTTCACAAAAATAAAAATTAACCGAAACTAATTAATTTTTAATTATTTCCTGCAAAAATTTTAAAAATTCAAAGATTCAAAAATTACAACCTGCTATTAATGAAATATTTATGAACTTAATTATTTTAATTATTTTAATTAGTACCAATTAAAAAAATTTACTAAAATTAACGAATTGAAATAAAAAATCTAGTTTCATTAACGGTTTTAGAAAATAAAAAGTTTAATAGCAATTTTTACTTCTAAACTAGATTTTTGTTTAAATCAAGAAACTTTTCGGTGATTTAAAACAAATAATAACTGTTGACTGAGATAAAGTCGATCTACCTTTGTTGATTATGTAATTATTGTTAAACATATCTGGCTGTTATCAGATATTCACAAATCTTGTATATTTCCCGGGAATATATTTCTGTAAACATTCGACTCCAGAGTTATATTTGAGATGGGGCTTGTTTACTCAGATAAATGTTCCTTCTTAATTTACCTAGGAAAACTTTAACATTAGTTAAATTCTTAAAATAACAAACTTGTTCTTTTTAAATGGAAATCTGCTAGTTATTAAATATTATTAAATAAAATAAATAAAATTTAAAATAATAGAAGAGGCAGGTATCGTACTAACTATACGAAATGATAGGGACATTTGAGGTTTATGGGGACTGCTGAATTGGGAAGAATTAATACAGAAGTGTATTCACTAAAAATATAACAAAGTCTTAACTTAAAGAGAACACCAATCTAAAATATATATTCAGCTACAATATATTTCGACTGAATAACAGTCATCGTCAGGTAGTCTTGAACTTAAAACTATTTAGAATAAACCATTATTATTTAAACAAATTTCTTCTTTTAAATTCTCAAAACATTTTATCGAAAATTAAAAAATTTGCTTTTTTTAAAAATCACAAATTCTACAAAACGTTAATAAAATTAATTTTTTAAATTTTACAAAAACGAGACTTTAACAAAATTTAAATAAAATTTTCAACGAAATATTTAAAAATTGTTACCTAAACTATTTTACAATTAGTTTCATCCGGCATCAAAAAATTGCACTTACTAATATCAATCAATTCCATCAGTCGACTGTGATCGAAAACTTGAGAGCGGAAATGACGGGCAGTTATTCCAAGGTATGTGGTATTACACCCACGACTTATAAATTGAAAACCAAGATCCGAACAAAATCTAAGTAAAACTTTAAATTCACATATAAACCCAAAATTCAGACAACAATTGTATTCACTGATATTAATCAATTCTTTCAGTCGACAGTTATCAAGAACTTGATAACGGAGATGACGGGCAGTCATTCCAATGTGTGTGGCATTACACCCATGACATAAATATTCATAACCAAGATCTGAATACTATCTAAGTAAGACTTGAAATCAATCAATAAACAAGATGACGATCCTATAATGTAAAATACAATCCCAAAAACAAACCTCGCTATTTAAATTAAACACAGCTAATTCATTCATTGGCAGTTTTTCATTCATTGAATTTCTACCTCTCTTCTTCATTGATAAAACAAAATCACACAAAATTGGCAAAAAGTCTTAACTAGAAGTATTTTCGGTATGTAATATAAGAAGTCTTCTGATTTTCTTCAAAAAACATCAGAAGTTTGGTTTCAAAATCTTTCAAAGACAATCAACGTGGAAAGTCATCCCAAAGTGACATAAGCTACAACTTATTAGAATTTTGTTAGAATGCAAAAACTTAGAGGTTTTACCTGGAAATTTCTAAATATGAGAGAAAATGTAAGAGAGGATAGCAAGGGAGAGCCCAAGAATGAATGGGAGATCAGAGCTCATTTTGAAAATTTTTTGTTGTTATATTTTGATTGAAGTAAAAGTTAATGCCGACGATTTCAAAAGATAATAACAGAAAAAATCTAACAATTTTGAATATGTGAAGGATATTACCTAATTTTGGGAAAAAATGAATTTGAATAAGAAACCCCCAAGAAGGAAAATGCACAAATTAGTTCAAAATTTATTAAGTCAAAAATTATCATAAATAGTCAAATTCAATGGAATCCTCCATTGATCATAGTGGCGAAGAAAGATGGTTCTTTTCATATTTGTTTAGATTTTAGAAGATTAAATACTCTGACAAAATACTTTCATTTCCAATGCCTGATATTTGTAGCTATTATTATATTGTCTCGGAAGATCAAAAATATTTTCACCAATAGATCAAAAACAAATCTATTAAAGAAAAATTTCAAATTAGAACTGCTTTTAGTAAATTAGGAAAATTTTGTTTTAATATGTTACAATTCGAATTGTTAATAGCTCCTACCACATTTCAGCAAGTGATGCATCAAAAATTGGAAGGATAATTTTTAAAAGTGTTGTAGTTTATGTTTGGGTTGTCGATAAAATTAGACACTACCAATTATTGATCTGAGTATTAACATTAGTCTTGCAATATTAACAAAAATAATAAATTCTCGATGTTACCAATATTTATTGTCAATTACAATTGATTTGATTTATTCAAATACCATTACGCAAAACATTCACCACTCAAAACTCAAGGCATATTGCAACACTCATTGAGCAATAACTCAATTCGATTATAAATAGACCTCCTCTTTGTTAAACCATCTCAATATACTTGTACCGATTGACTGGTTAATTCAACTTCTTTTTCCGCTTTCTTTAATCTCGGTTATTCCTTATTTCCAATTTTCAATTCTTCAAATTATGATGAATTCTGAGTTTACTGTTTCTTCACTTCCGTATTTTTGTCCAAACTTTCTTCTAACAACTATTTTTGTCAAATTTTTGGAATTAAATAAATATAGAAAACTAAATGTCCAAATTTCTTTACAGACCGCTGTAGATTAGAAAAGCGAAATCTTTGTTGGTCTAAAAAAGTGTGAATTTTTTTTGTCGATTTTTCCAAAAACATATATATTTTGTTATTGAAGTAATAATTGTTTCATTGTTCAAAAATTTGTTTTAAACAAATAATTTTTAAATTGGAACCATAACCGCAAACAAACACATCAATAGCCACTAGACGTTTTTACTGGAGACTCCTTCGGGTTCGGACAATTTTCTCTAAAGGTTCCAAAAAATATATTGTATACAATTAATACATCATCACATATATTAAGTAAAATTATGTTTTACTAGCACAGAAATATAAAACACAGACTATGTGGGCTTTATACTGAAGGCTTTATACTTTATTCTTGCAATAATCTCGTTTTTATAAACAAAACAGGACTATACTGACAAATAAAGTTAAAATAAGTAGCATGCAAATATTAGAATTTAGCCTAAACAATACAAAGCTGGGAGACAATAAACCTTAGGAATTTCTTTGATAACTTATATATAAACCAAAATATCTTTTTTGAAACATCCCCAAGTCAAGATCGAATGAATATGGAAAATGAATTAAATACAAATGCTATGCTTCCACAAGTACGACGAATTTTCGACTCTAACAACAATGCTAATGTACAAAGATTAGCCAAGATAGATGGCAAAATAAACGAAAAACGTTAACCCGCAATAAGCAGCACCAAAAACTACAACAAAACGAAACAAATTATAATGATTAAACAAACAGCGAAAGAAACGAAAACTCGAAACAAGAGAACACCTTTTTAATTTTACACAATGTTCATATTCGATTATAAAAGTCAAGCTTTTCAAACTTAGCGGGCATATTCTTTCTAGTCTGTTTTCTCCTTAAAAGTAGAAGTACATCACAAAATTATCAGTGATTCATTTTGAAATTATTATATTAAATAAACTTTATTTACTCAGTGTCAATCTTGTTACTTATATAAAACAATCTAGTTGAGATTTTGTAAACCTCAGCACATGTGCTGATCAGTGGGATATAATTATTATTCGTCTGAACATTTCCACATTTTGAAAGTTTGTATGCATTAAGACACAAATTATACGCATCGGTATAAATTAAGCGAATTTACAAAAGAAAAACAGAAAAATTATTTTTGTTGACAAAAATAAATTAGAAAAATACATACCTACATAATCATATAATAAAAAATACACACGAGGGAACAAAATATTTATAGACAACACTCATTTATTATGGGCATTTTTTACTATAAAAATATGCATTTTGAGGATATTTCAAACGACTTATCACATTTATCCTTCTATGAGTAAGTAAAAAACAAAAAGAAGCCATTTAATTATAATTTATTAAATAATATCATAGTTTAAAACTTTTTACAAATTTGGAAAATAGATAACCGGAAATTATGAAAAATCTAGAACTATAATTTTATATATATGATTTTTAAAGATGAAATTTTTAGTATAATTTTTAATATATAATTTAAAATATAATTAATGTAAAATTATGAAGTAAATTTTAAAATTTTACAAAGAAATTTTTTTATATGATTTCTAAAGATGAAATTTTTAACATGATTTTTAAATAGAAATTTTAGCATGATTTTTAAGTTAAATTTTTAGTATAATTTTACAATGAGTATTTATTTTATACATGTTGATAACTATCAAACTTTCAAATAAATTTAGTGTTAACAAAATAATAATAATAATAATAATAATAATAATAATAATAATAATAATAATAATAATAATAATAATAATAATAATAATAATAATAATAATAATAATAATAATAATAATAATAATAATTCAACCAATTAAAATCTTTATAAAAACTAATTCTCAACACATAAACACATAAAATAAACACGTAAAAAGATCAAAATTTATTTAATTTACATCATCACAAATCTGCTTATAATAAACTCTTCTTAGATCAGCCAACAAAATATGTACAACTTCTTTCTTCTTGTAGTCCCTGCAGCATCTGCATCTAAATGGACAAGTCAACATTGAGGGATCTCCACAAACAATGCAGTCATCTAAACATTTCAAACCAGATCCTTGAACTGATTCGTAGTTCATCCGTACAATTTCTTCGATGTTGATTCCTGTCATTTGATAGATCCATGTAGCCAAATATTAAGGAGCATAATAAGAAAGCTTGGTTTTCATATTTGGAAACAGTTCTTCCATCTTCATCAGAATTGTTTCGAATACGTATGCTTCTTGCTCGTCGATCATTTTTAATTTTTACAATCGTCAGAATTCAATCTATTTAAACACAATCAGTGCTTAATAAATAATCTAGTATTTCTTCGTCGGTATTAAGTTTATTTATTAAAAGTTTTATAAAATTAAATGTTTCTTGTACTAGACTGTTGTATTCCAGAGTTTTTTCCCCACAACAACGACTTTTTCGCTTGCAAATAAATTCACACAAAGTGGATTATACTTGACAAGTCTTAATGCTGGAAACAGTTCGGGTTCATAAATGTTTTCTGTTTTGATAGACAAATCATACAAGTTGATTCGACAACCCATGTCAATATTCAAAGATAATGATTGAATTTGTAAATCTTGAATCTGATATTTGAGATCTTCTTCCTGTAATGGTCTTTTGCATCCCATTATCCTGCATTTTCCGCTCTTGAAGAATAAGATTGGATATTTTCCACTTCTATCCACTACATGTTGAGGTTTTACGGTCGGGAACTTCATTCCGATTACTTCACATCTTTCTCTATAATTAATATTACTAATCATTTTCCGCTATCTATCAAATTATAAACAAATTAAATTAAATTAAATTAAATTAAATGGAATTAAGAAATGAAGCAGTATATCAAGTTGTAGGGCCAAGTGGGAGCGGAAAAACTTTATTTGTAGGTAATATATTGCAGTCAAACATGTTCAAATAAAATTCAAAAAAACATATTTTGGCATAGGGGTGCAGACGAAGAACATGGATTGACATAAAATCAGTTTTGTAAATTGAAAATGACTATAGTTAAGGGATTTGATAAAAACTGGTCGTCTAGGTTACATCGAGGCGATGTAATAATTATAGATGATTTGTATCAAGAAGCAAATAAGGAAAAAGATTTCAATAACTTGTTCACAAAAATCAGTAGAAGTAGTGGGATGTGTCACCGCTGGATCAACCCCTCCGGGGGTAAAATTTTTTTTCTCTAAGTCTAAAAGTACAAAAAAATTTTAAGACAAAGACAATGGCTAATTCAAGGTCATTGGATGACTCATCAAACACTTTCAAGGTCATTCAAACAAAGACCATGACTCATTCGAGGTCATTGGATGACTCATCAAACACTTTCAAGGTCATTCAAACAAAGACCATGACTCATTCGAGGTCATTGGATGACTCGTCAAACACGTTCAGGGTCATTAACATTTTTTCAAGGTCATTCAAACAAAGACCATGACTCACCGAAAATTTTCTCAAGGTCATTTAAAATCTTTCAAGGTCATTCAAACAAAGACCATGACTCATCAAAAAATTTCTCAAGCTCATTTAAAATTTCTCAAGGTCATTCAAAATTTCTCAAGGTCATTGAAACAAAGAACATGACTCATTCAAGGTCATTGGATGACTCATCAAACACGTTCAAGGTCATTAAAAAATTTTCAAGGTCATTTAAAATCTTTCAATGTCATTCAAACAAAGACCATGACTCATCAAAAATTTTCGCAAGGTCATTTAAAATTCCTCAAGGTCATTCAAAATTTCTCAAGGTCTTTGAAACAAAGACCATGACTCATCAAAGATTTTCTCAAGGTCATTCAAAATTTATTAAGGTCATTCAAAATTTCTCAAGGTCACTTAAAATTTCTCAAGGTCATTCAAACAAAGACCATGACTCAACAGTGCCAACAAATCATCATTGCCATTTCCATTATATATTTTTACATATTTTCTTAGTATTGCATGATTTTGATTGGTCGAATATAGTATAAATAAGCTTACACTTTCAAATATTTTTATAAAATGCCAGAAACTAATTTTTTTTATAACTTTGTTGAATGATCTGGTCTCTAATAATAGAGAAGAAGATGATATCATTAAAAACATAAAATTCATGGTAAACCGTACCGAGAAAATCGTAGAAGACATTCCAAACGTTCAGATATTTATATCGCAAATTGTAAATTTTTTATTAAAACTATTAACTGTAGCATCGGTTTTATATTTATGTAATAAAGTTTATCATAGATTTTAATAAATATTTCTTTGTTATTATTATTAATAAAAACTATATTTTTAAAGATTTATTGATTATTACATGTACATTCTTCATCACCACAATATTCTGTCATTATATTTTCTATAACATGATCAACACAAGTCTTAAATTCGGTAGGCTTAACTTCATCATTGATAATTTTGGTATCTGCAGTATCTTCAGTATCATTAATAATTTCAGTATCTTCAGTATCATTATTAATTTCATTATCAATTTCTCTATCGTCACTCTGACATTCAGAATCACAACATGAATCTTCTTTACTCAATGCTTCAACAAGAGTCAACATATCTCTAATTTTTACACCGGTTATCTCTTCAAGTTTATCAAACAAAAAGTTTATTAAATGTTAAAAATACCGACGATAAATGCTTCCTTTATAGTATTCTGGCAATTCTTAAAAAAGATTTAATTTTAGAAAATCGCACTAGACCTGCAAAATACACCGAGTTTTTAAACGACTTAGTATATGACGAAATTACGGATTGTCCAATGAAATTAATAAATATACTCAAATTTGAAAAGAAAAATGACAGTTTAAATTTAGCAATAAACGTCCTTTCTTATACTCCAACTGTGATAATTGACGAGGTTCCTGATAGTCATGTCTTCCATCATCCTCATTTAAGTATAATTCATCGTTCAAAGGTCATTGGCGGAACACCTATTTATTTGCTTTTATTAGAGAAAAGTGATAGGAATCACTACACCGCGGTGAGTGATCTGAATAAATTAATGAATTGTCATCAGAATCCTGATTGTCCAGTTCAAATTAGATGCAAATGGTGCCCACACTGCCTAAATGGTTTCAGGCTGGATAATGCCTTTAATAAACATGTAGCTCTATGCGCTAAAAATCAGACGGGTACAACCCTTTACACATTACCCGATAACAAAAATTTAAAATTTGAAAATTATTCTAAAACCATCACCCCTCCCTATGTAATTTATGCCGATTTCGAGTCGGTTTTACCACCTGATGTTAGACATCACCAAATTCAGCAGGCCTTTTACTAATAAATAACTACACAAAAGCACAACAATTTTTTGAATTTTATGGACCTGACTGCATTTCTTTATTTCTTAAAAAAGTAGAGGAAATTGCTGTCACAATTGTCCTACCTTATTATGATGTTGAATGGAAAAAGTTGATAAGTTTTATGTCTTTCGCTGAACAACGAGAATTTAAATCATGTAGAACTTGCTATCTTTGCAAGAAACCGATTGTAAATCCTGCTAAAGACCATTGTCACTTTACAGGTAAATATCTTGGTGCAGCGTGCCGAAAATGTAATTTTGCGCGTAGAATATATAAGTTGCTTCCGATAGTGTTTCATAATTTAAAAGGTTACGATATGCATCATATTTTAAAACATGGTCTCAACGGTTTTCCTTCTTGGAATTTAGACATTATCCCTACCTCGACTGAAAAATTTATATCTTTAATTGTACATATAAAAAATCTGGCTGTTAGATTTATAGATAGTATGCAATTTGTAAATTGCTCTTTATCTAAGGCTGTAAAAACACTTACTACACTACCTCTTAGTACCTCTGCCTTTCCTGGTTCTATTATAGATTCTAAAGGTATATTTCCTTATGATTACGCCGCATTTTTTGATGTTCTAGAAACTACTTATGAATTGCCTCCTAAATGGGAGGGTGTGACAGATGATGAGTATGTGACTGCTGAATTGGTTTGGGTGCAACAAAACTGTGGTAATTTGCGTGACTATATGATGCATTATTTAAAAGTTGATGTATTCCTACTCGCTGATTACTTTCAACAGTTCCGTGAAAAGGTCATTGCATACAATGGTCTTGAACCTTTAAATTTCTATGGTATTCCTGTAATGTCATGGGCGTCAGCGCTTTTGACATTAGATGAACCCATAGAGCTTTTACAGGACATGGAAATGTTCAATTTTTACGAGGGAGGAATACGAGGAGGGTTAACGTTTGTTAACAAACACTATGTTGCTTCTTCAGAGGACACCGAATTGCTGTATATAGACATCAATAATTTGTACGGTTGGGCTCTTAGCCAATCTTTGCCGTATGCTGATTTTGTTTGGGTGTATGATGGTTTGGATGATGTATTGAATGAGTGTATGAATGTTGCGGATATTGAAATCCTTCCATATGGATATACTATGGAAGTTGATATTGATATCCCTGAAAATTTCCATGATTTTTTAAATGACTTTCCGATTGGACCGGAAAAGATGTGCCCACCAAATTCAAAAGTTGAGAAACTAATGCTCACGCATTAT
This sequence comes from Schmidtea mediterranea, assembly GCA_022537955.1. Lineage (NCBI taxonomy): Eukaryota > Metazoa > Platyhelminthes > Tricladida > Dugesiidae > Schmidtea > Schmidtea mediterranea. The sequence goes on from CM039680.1 coordinate 165,368,832, forward strand.
CCAAAGAAGAATCATGTTCTTCATTGGAGGCTACTCAGGCTTTATCTTTCGCTTGGGGTTAAGGTTGTGAATGTACATAAATGTATAAAATTTACACAAAAACCTATTTTTAAAAATTATATAGATAAAAATACTGACTTGCGAGCAAATGCAGTCAGCGAGATATATAAAGATTTATTTAAATTATATAATAACAGCTTGTACGGTAAATCCGTTGAAAACCTTAAGAAGCGAATGAATTTGCGACTATGTAATTCATTTGAAAAGTTAATTACATATTCGTCAAAACCAGCATTCAGAAAAACCATCGAAGTTGATGAGAATCTGTTTGCCGCGCATCTTAATAAGGATTCAATATGTTTGGATAGCCCTAGTTACATCGGACAATCAGTACTAAATCTATCCAAACTACGGATGTATCAGTTGCAGTATATAGAGCTGCATAAGTATATAACTATTTATAATTGTGATATAAATTTAATTGCCGGTGATACGGACAGCTTCTTTTTAGAGATAAAAATTTAAAATTAGATACTTTATTACAAGCGATGATTTCGGATGACGTTTTAGATACATCTAATTATGACCCCTCTCATCCTTTATATTCAAGACGACTAGCATCCGTTATAGGAAAGTTTAAAGATGAGAGTAAGGGGGAAGGGTATAGTGAGTGGGTTTTCTTGCGTCCTAAATGTTATAGTTTATTGGGAAATAAGTCGACTATGAGGGCTAAGGGAGTAAAATTAGCAGGTACAAATATAAATCATCAATCATATTTAGATTGTTACAATAATAACGAGATTATATCTGTACCTCAGACTAGAATAGGGTCCCGGAATCATCAGCTTTTCACTTTTAAAAATAGTAAAATAGTGCTAAACAACCATGATGATAAGAGGGCATGGGTTGATAAAAATGTTAGTTTTGCCTATGGACACTATAGAGGGCTTGATGCAATTAATAGTGGTCATAGTATTACAAGAACACAGCAATTTCAAGATATATTCAAAGAAATTCTGGCTCCTGATTGATCATCAATTTATCAGACAAACAATTATGTGAATTTTGTATATTATATATTTTTGTATATTTTGAATTTTGTATATTATGGAAAAAAAATAAATAAATAAAATTGTACGTTAACTTATTTTATTATGTTTTTGATTATTATTAGTTGCTTTTTATATAAAGGGTTATAAAACATGTTCACAATAGTTAAATTTCGATTTTATCTGCATTATCAATGTAGGATTGAATAAAATCTCGACATTTACCATACACATCCAGAATACATTTTATTTAGAAATAATATGCAACTAGATAATTTCATTATTGACTTATTGATTTATTTATTTTTTAGTAGTAATAAATAATCATAGGTTTCTGTCAATAGCCTATCGATTATTAAAAATGTCTGATTCCATTTAATTCTGAATTCCGCTATCTTAATTTAGAAGATTAATATAATAATAATATTAATAAATAAAAACTTGTAACAATAATAATAATAAAATATTATTAGTTAAAACATTACTTATAAAAATAAGTAATAGAATAAAAAAATATTAATAATTAAAACACTACTTATATGCGCTGCCCGATATCGGAGGTATGTGGAATGGGCTTTGAATAAAGCTCTTCGACAATATTATTATAGTAGAATTATTTCTTTATAATAAAAGTTTTTGTTGTACATGTCTTGGTTTTTTATTATATTAATAATAATAATAATAATAATAATAATAAGTGATAGTTAAAACATTACTTATAAAAATAAGTAATAGAATAAAAAATTAAAAAATATTAATAATTAAAACACTACTTATTTTTATAAGTATTAATTTTAAATTTAAAATTTTTAAAAAATAATATGATCTTGAGAAAATTTGAATGGCCTTGAAAAAGTTTGAATGACCTTGAAAATTTTTAAACGACCTTGAGAAATTGTTTGATGAGTCATGGTCTTTGTTTCAATGACCTTAAGAAATTTTAAATGACCTTGAGAAATTTTTGATGAGTCATGGTCTTTGTTTGAATGACCTTGAAAGTGTTTGATGAGTCATCCAATGAACTTGAATGAGTCATGGTCTTTGTTTGAATGACCTTGAAAGTGTTTGATGAGTCATCCAATGACTTTGAATGAGTCATTGTCTTTGTCTTAAAAATTTTTTGTACTTTTAGACTTAGAAAAAAATAATTTTTTTACCCCGGGGGGGAGTTGATCCAGCGGTGACACGATCTAGCGGTGACACATCCCACTACTAGTAGACATTGTGGAGTTACTGTTATTTTCATAACTCAAAATTTATTTCATCAAGGAGGAAGTCATCGAACTCGTAATTTAAATGTTCAATACTTAGTTATTTTCAAAAATCCTCGAGATCAAACTATTATCGATTTCTTAGCCAGGCAAGCTTATCCAGACAATAGAAAATTTTTAATTGAGTCATTCCAAGATGCTACAAGCGTTCCCCACGGATATTTATTCTTTGACTTTACACAACAAAGTAGTGACGATTTACGTATCCGAACAGATATTTTTAATGAAAAAGGTGTTAAGATTTATAAACAAAATTGAAAACAATAAATGATTATCAATCATGTCATTTAAAAAAGTACTTATCAAAAACGAAATTCAATCCAAAAAAGTTATTCGTAAAACCAAATCAAAAGTAAATAAGATTCTAAAAAAGAATTTAAAGAAGAATTTAAAGAAAAAGAAGTGGATCAAATTATAAACAATAATAATTGATTGTAAATAGTAAACATGAAATTTGAACGTAGTCTACCATATTTCAATGCATTGGTAAAGGCTAAAAATAATAAAATAATAACAATTTTACAAGCTTTCCCTCCATTTGTTATTGACGATTTGCTTGAAGTTATTGTAAATATAGTTCGAGGTAATGTCAATATTAGTAAAGCTAAAAGAGTGGTATTACAAAGACATAAGAGATCCATTTTATCATTGGAAAACACTAAAAATAGACTTCTGTCTAGTTGATTGGTGAATGGGAAGTTGCTTTGATTGATTTCACTATTGTGTATAATCCTTTTCCGTATTATAGTAATTTTTGTCTACGATATGAATCGATAAAGAGTGGTAGTGAAATAAAATATTTGAAAATTAATAATCGAAATCATACTTATGAATTAATAAATCCAAAATATACTCCAGATGTTGACGTGTTTATCGAAAAATATGCGAATTTGGTTATTGTCTGTCCACATGTTCCATTTAAAGTAACATTCCCCTATATTCAACATGCGTTTAGTTTTGGACTAAACTCTACATAAATCATTTGTGAAGAGGATCATTGTCGAATAAAATTACCAAAATTTACAGATGATAGTGTTATGGAACAATTTGGAATAATTATAAGTTATGGTGAAAAATCAAAATTTGAAAAATATTTTGAAGATAATTTATTCATAAACACTTTATCAGAATTACAAGGTCATTTGTTGTCATTTAATCATTCTCCTTTTAAAGAAATGATAATTCAAAATAATGAATTGGTCAAAATAGCACTTGCAGATGACATTTCAAATATATCTTTTGACGCAAATTTAGCAAAATCTTTGGGATTAAAATTTTCAAACTTTACTGAAAAAAATATTCTAGGTACTAAAATTCCAAAATTATTACATCATCATCAACAAATGTTCATTTATTCAAATATTATTGAACCAATAAATGTTTGAGATGTTAGAGTTCCACTATTAAAATCTATTTGGATTAAAAAATATGAACATCGAAGAAATTGTACAATTAGAAATGAAGAATCCAATGTACCTTCCAGTATTGTATTCAACTATAAACATCATTGAAATAAATATTCGAGATGATAATGGGAAATTAATTAAATTTAGCAAAGATACCAAAACACATTTATCGTTACATTTTAGAAAAATAAAGGAATAAAAAAGATTTTTACGTGAATTTACCCAGTAATAGTTGTCCACTTACATTTCTAAATAATGAATCTGGAAAGTTTAATGTAGAATTTCCAAATCAGATTTACTTGGATGGGGATTGGGAAGTTACTTTAACTGAATTCACTTTTGTGTACAATAATTTTCCATTTCATTATATTAAATATATTAAGAGTACATTACATAATAGTTATGAATAGGAAACTATACAATTAGTCACAACTCTACATTTTATCTGTTATATATTGACAATAAAATTTTGAACATTAATTCTAAATATTTTCCATTTAAAGTAACATTTGATAGTATTGAAGAAGCTAATTGCTTGGGATTTAATAAAAAAGAAGTGGATTTTAATTATGAATTGAATCAGCTACGTATACCAAATAAGAAAACAAAATTTGATACTTTACGATTAACTATAACTTATTATTATGATGTAGAGTATACTGAGACATTTAAAGAAAATTTATTCATTAATGACATCTTATCCCCATCCGTTCAAATCTTGTGAAATTAAACAAGGAAGATGATGTTAGTAGTGTTAAATTTAGTAAACTGTTGGCTCTTAGTTTGGGATTAATTGAAGAATCATATAGTGAAAAGATCATTGTTGGATCTAGTTTACCAACTATAATGCAAAGAAATATACAAATGATGATTTATACAAATATTATTGAACCAATTTTTGTGGGCGAATTAAGTGTTTCCCTTCTTAAATGTGTTTGGATAGAAAAACATAACAAAGACTATCTTGTTCAATTCATTGAGAAAAATCCAACGTATTTGCCAGTATCATCCTCATATATAAACAATATAGAAATCAATATTCGTGATGACAGTGGAAAATATATATTTGGTAAACAAGATAAAACTTACTTGACATTACATTTCCGTAAAATAAATGAGTAATCCAGACATTGTAAACTTTTATAGCACCCATCAAAATGGTGGGGATTTACTATATTTTGTAGGTAAACAGTACTAATCTGGTTGGTTAAAAACAATTGGGCGATTTGCACTACCTATTCTTAAACATATTGGACATTTTGGTATGAAAACTGCTAATGACGTAATAAATAATAATGCTCAAATCTTACCTATTTAAAAATCAAATGCAATATCTGAAATTAAAGATTCTATACCAGCTGTAATGGAACACTTGCCTTATGTTATTAACATAGTTTCTGATGTATTTAATAAAGAACAAAAATGTGGAACAATTAAACGTCGAAAAATTAGCAAGAAACATATAAACAAAAGAATGAAAGGATACGAAACTATATTCCAGTCATGATTAGCGCAAAATCAGAATTATGCATCTTTGATAGACCATCTCCTCAAGCAGTGATTGAAAATGGTTCTTTTGAAGATATTTATCCAGTGAATTCAATTACAGATCCAGGAAACACATCAATTCAATTTTACATCAATTGCTGTCAAATCGAATACTTGGATTTGAACGATACATTACTTTACATTCAAATGAAAGTTGTAAATAATAACGGGGAAAATTTATCTAATGAATCAGATGTTACTGGAAACAATTTCTTTTTCCAAACTCTTTTTAAAGATGTTGAAGTAATTTTTAATTCAACTAAAATTGAAGGAAGTAACGATGTATTCGCACACAAGGCAATGATTGAAACTATTATTAATTACAATCACGATACAAAACATACTTGTTTAGGTGGAATGGGTTATGACGAAAATGACTTAAAAAGAAAAATTTGGATTTCAAAATCAAAACCAATCAGTGTTTGTTCCCCACTTCAATTAGATTTCTTTGATCAACCAAAATATTTATTACCTGGTGTTAGTGTTCAAATTAAATTATCAAGATCCAATACTGAAAGAAGTTCAACATGTACAAAAATAATTCCAAAAATAATATTATTAGATGCAAAGTTAATGGTTATAAGAGTTCGTGTTGAACCGTCAGTTTTAGCTGGTCATCAAATTGGGCTGAAATGAAATTTATCTTTTGAAAAGTAAGGAAGTTGTTCAATTTTCATTGTCAATGTGTTCATCTTCATTTTATAAGGAGCAAATTTTTGGTGATAGATGACTACCAAATTTTATTCTTGTTGCTTTCCAAGGGAATAAAAGATATGGAGGATCATATTTGGAAACAGTTTCAGTATTTGAACACTTTAATGTCAAGTCTTTAACATTAAGTAAAGGAAATGATTATCGTGAAAAATATAGTCAAGATTTTGCCAATGATAATTATAGTTCTAGTTATATGCAAAGTATTGTTAGGAATATGGGTTATCTTAATACAAATATGAATTTAGGTATTACCATGTCAGACTTTAAAAATAAATATCCCTTTTTTAAATTTGTATTTGCACCTGATTTTGATCTTAATCAAAGTCAGTTTCCTCAAAGTGGAAATTTACGATTGGATATAAAATTTGAAAATCCATTAACTGAATCTGTTTCAGTACTTGTATACGGAGTTTTTGAAAAAGCAATTCAAATCACATCAAGCTGTACAGTACTTGTTTGATTGATTTTGTTTGACAAACATCGTTGAACAAACTAAAAACCAAAGTTAAAAAAAATGAAGTAAGTAATTTAATTAATTTTAGTTCTTTTCAGATACAAACTATTGCTAAAAAACTAATTAGGAAAAATTTTATCGGTGTTTATCCATTGGACAAAATTCCATATATCAATATCAACAAAGCTTTGATTGTAAATACTCAATCTCGGTGGAGAACATTGGATCTTGAAATATGATGATGTAACAAGTTCATATGTATAGCAATAATTCACTAAAAACAAATAGTAAATTAAATATACATAAAAAGTAAACTTACTTATGATAATATTTTAATAATAATTTAATTAATAATTGATTGTTTATACCTCAAAATCATTCATTTATACTAATTAAAATCGATTGTTTATACTAAAAATTACATCCAAATTGAAATTTTTAATCAATTTAAATTGAATAAATTATAAATATGATGTTTGAAAATCAAATTTAATAACATAGGTTGCTATAGTTTCATGAAAATCATTAATATCAAGATTGAGAAAAGTACAAAATGAAAAATACTTATTGATTTATATGACATCGATTAATTTTTCAACAAAAAAAAATATATATTTATGCAATAAATTATTATTTGATTCCCCACAGAGAAATAAAATAAATAAAATATAACTAATAGGTTTGAAAACCAAATTTTTAAAATCAAATTTAATATCACAGGTTGCTATAGTTACATGGAAAAGATTAATATCAAGATAAATCAATGATATATGATGGTCACATCGGGAAATTAACTTTTTAATAAATTATTTTGACTAAAGTACAAAATGAAAATACTTATTGATTTATTTCTCATCGATTAATTTTTCAAAAATACATACTTATGCAATAAGTTATTTGTTGATTCCCTACAAAGAAATAAATTGAATAACATGTAACTAAGATATTTGAAAACTAAATTTTTAAAATCAAATTTAATAACATAGGTTGCTATAGTTAAGTGGAAAAGATTCATATCAAGTTAAATCAATAAAATATGATAGTCACATCATAAAAGTTATTATTATTATTTTAATAAATTAGTTTAAATAAATTACAAAATGAAAAATATAATTATTGTATATTAATTTTGTGTAAAGAATTTATATTTAATTAAGTATTATATTAATAATTTGTGTCACGACTAAAAATTAATTGATAAAATAAATTGAAATTTTCTTTGAAAAATAATAATAATTGAAAATTGTGTTACAAAGAAGCTAAAAGTAAAATAAACAATTATTATTTTGAAGTTTAATTACTATATTATTATAAAAAGAAATAATAATTTAATCCTGTCAAATAACTATATTTGATATTTCAATTTATAATGAAAATAATTTTGAATAATTACCTTATGTAAAAATAATCTTATTATTCACAGAATAAAATTCGAAAGTACAAGTACTAATGTAAATATATTAATTACGTAATTGCTTATAAAAATTTTTTAATTTGAGAAAGTTCTTCATTGACAATAAAATAAGATGAATTCAACTGATTGGAATAAAAAAATCACTTATGTACAACTACGAGAATTCTAATTTTCAATCATATACAATTATTATTTTAATTGTAAATTTTAGGTAATTTTATTAAGAATCTTAACAGAATTATTTAAGTTAAACACTGGTTCATTGTGTAGAATTATGTTTACATGAAAATGTCTGTTTAATTTTAATCTGATACATTCTTTCACGATGTCAATCAAATTTCTTAATTTTGCCCTATAATTCATGTATTTGTTCACTTAATGGCTTCAATAAATAATAATAATAATTTACGACTTAAGTAAATCAGATTTATATTTGCTGACTCTATATCTATTACCTAATTTTTAATACTTAAAACTCTGATAAAAAATCTTAAATTTAGAAGTCATTGATTTAATTTCATTTTCAAAAGTTATTATTTAATAGTCAAGACTTAAAAATCTACTTTAAAATAACGTTTCCAGTGTTAAACATCTGTCAAATTTTAATAAATCTGTTCTAAAATAAAATTATACGAAGAGCTCATTTTAATTTTAAAAATAAATCGTTATTTACAAATTATCAAAAATGTCAACTTAAAACATTTAATTTATAATTCACGAAATATTTCTCAATCAATTTTTAGAAAAAGTACCAAAGTTTTCTATTAAAAACAATGTTAAAATCAAATTGTTCGTTGAATTATTATTATTTAACAAGTCAGTTAATTTCTGGCCCCTCGTGGTTCGCTGTATTAATAAAGGTACAAACGGGATGAAATTTATTGATTTTCAAAACAAAACTCAACCTATTTACAGTTTTTTCTCGTTAACTAATTATTTGATGGGTGCAAGTAACCCAGAGAGAAATTGCTTTTTCCGAACTCAAATATTTTTATTTTAATATGTATGTTCTTTTCTTTTTATTATGACCAACCTTTAGATTGTTTGTTGTTTGACTGGTAGTCGTTAAAGTTTCTTTGGCGCAATGACAATTAGCTTCTACATATCTCAGTTTTTATATAATCTCGAAAAAAAATATTTCAATTAGTTTACATCAATGATCCCAAAGTTCTGATGTAATCAATTCCAAAATTAAACAATTGTTCGGCATTGTACTCGACACTTATCGAAAATTTAAATAAATTCATTTTTAATATTTCCCTGGGCTTCCCATACAACTCGATTGCCTAAATGCCTCAGATTCCACATTCATCCAAATTAATTAATTTTAATTAGAGTTTTTTCGATTTAACTTTCTCTAGGGTCCTTCGCTAAATTTTTATTATTATATCGGTGTTAGTCTCAAAATTTATTGTTCAATCTTATACGTTTTCGCTGGAAATAATTTTATATTTTGATTAAGTTTGATTAATTTTACAATTCTATTATGTTTTTGTTTTGTTTTCTTTTTCATTGATTTTACTAGTTTTATTGTTTCTTTTATTGATTTCATTTTAAATTATGTCAAGCCCCAATACTTATATATATGTTGAGTTTTCGTTAGATTATTCAAATTTTAAAATTTAATGCTTAAATTACTTCAAATTTTGAATTTGACCGACTTTTGTTTGCTTGAGTTTATAAAATTTTAATTTTAAAATTTATTCAGTGTAAATTTATTTCTTAAAATTTTTCTTTCATTTTTATTTTTTCATAATTTAGTTAAAAAAAATTACATTTAAATTTCAAAGAAAATAAATATATAGATATAAAATAAACTGATGAGTAGGTAGTTAGTGGCCTTTCACGCCGACACACATATTGCAAAATAAGTAGGGTGGGCTTCAAGCGCCTAAAATAAAAATTAATTATCTTGATTACATATTTATGTAATCAAGACACACCAAGATTAATCAGTGATAACCCCCCTTACTTATTATGCAATGGTGTGTGACCCAAATGCTATAGTTTACTAGGAAAATCTAAATGCCTAAAAGCTAAGGGAGTCACATTGAAGAACACAACGTTAACTCATAAATCTTATAAGGACTGTTAAGAGAAAACTCCACCTTTTCTGTACCTCAATTTCGTATCGGTACAAACAATCACCAACTTTATAGTTTTAAAACTTCAAAGGTTGCACTAACAAACAAAGAAGATAAAAGGTTTTGCGTAGAAAAAAATTTAAGTCTGGCATACGGTCATTATATGATTGAGACTGACAATGAATAAAGATAATAATTTTCCACATGATTATACAACAGCACATCCAACAGCCAATCAAACAGATCATCCAACAGCTCAGCCAACTGTTCATTGAATTAATAAATGTATACCTATATACGTTCTTGTTCTTATTCATTATTTTGTAATTTTTTGTGTTTACATTATATTTTAGTTTGTTTTGTTTTTGTTGGGGAGGGGGTACTAAAAAGTGCGCCAGATGGACACATCTACCTACTTATAATTATCAAAATTCAAATTTAAGTAAGATTAGTATTTTTATTATATTTATTATTAGGTTATCTCAATTACCTACAAAATATTCAAAATGTTGCAGGATATAATTATCAAAATTCGAATTTAAGTAAGGTTTTCATTTTTATTAAATCATTTTTTAATTTACTTTTAGGTTATATTCAAAATAATCAACAAAGCTATACAGAAAACTATCAATCAATACTGACAAATAACGAATCAAGTACTAATTTTAATTTATCAATAAATTTTATATATTTATTGATTTAGAACGAAATTTGCCAATCTCGGATTGTGAAGAGGGCGATGAAATTAATCAACGAAAATGTATGTTTTAATTGTTTTTTACTAATATATTTATATTTTTTTTATCGAAAATACCCTTGATTTTATAATAATATAACTTATTTTATCAAATAAGGGCAGACCATCTTGATTTTTATATTTTTTAAAACCTATAAAATTTAAAACATATATATATATATATATATATATATATATATATATATATATATTATATGAAAAGAAGGAATGTCGCCTCTTGATTTTTTATAATAATATATACTTTTTTTTTATTAAAATAAGGTCAGACCCCTTGATTTTTTATAATAATATATACTTTTTTTTATCAAAAATAAGGGCAGACTCCTTGATTTTTATTTTTTTCATGTGAAGACCAATCACTTGATGATATTATTATTATACAACAGATCAAATTTTTTTATAATAATTATTCAAGAATTATCACTGATGTTTTTAAAATTATAGATACTCGAGGTAAACTCTTGGTTTTTTAAATGACATGTTTAGTTTACTGTTAAAGTTTACTGTTAATTACAAATTATAAAACTCAACAAAACTCGACTTTTAAAAAAGATAAAAATTTATTCAACATTTTGGATTTTCCAAATAGGTTTGATAATAGATTTGTTAATCTTGACTCCTTTAATACTTGTTCCTTCAATTGGGTTTCACCAAATGGAGAATATCTGAAATATTTTTTCGATCTTCCTCTTCAATATTTCCAATCATAATATTGTAATCATAAGCTTTTAAATTAACCGATTCCTAAAAAATAATTAATCAAATTAAATTAAAATAAATATTACTTTGAATGTACATGTAATAGGGAAATTTAAATAGTCCATACTGTATTGAAGGTATTGAATAGGAGGCTTAAATGTCATCACAATAACAGCTGTACTATTATCTTCTAGGAGTAGTTCATATACTTTAGACCAGGGGTTCTCAAACTTTTTCTTCCATAGACCCCCTGTAGGAGTTTTATTTTTTTCATAGACCCCCTAGCTAAGGAATATATATATATATATATACACAACTTATTTTTAAAACACATAGTAATAGGAAAATAAGGAGAAATTGTACAGAAGAAAGAAACTGAAATATCAATAATTATATCTATATTTTTAATGATTAAATTTAACATTCCCAAATCAGAATTCAATTTTAAGAAAATAGTAATGTGTAATAGTATTTTAGGTTAAAAAAGGTTTAAGTAAGTAATTCTAAAAAAAATTAAGAAGAGTCCATGGAAACCATAATAATAATAAATAAAACAAATAATATTACCGTAAAAATAGCTGCATATTAATGAATAACAAAACTATCAATCATTTTTATTTTTTTTATTATATGCAAAAAATAAAAAAAAACATTAATATTTTACAAAATTATAATATTAGTGTGATAGATGGGCTTGACTTGACGTTCTTGTGCGATTTCCTTTATGTTTGGCCTAAAATTACTAAGTTTTATTCTTAAATCTCCCCTTTCAATAATGTTGAGTTTGTTCCTTGTTTTACTTAATAAATTATTGATTGCACTGAAACCAGCTTCTACAAAACAAGATGACGGAAAAGTTAACAATAGGGGTTCGCTATTCATTTGCATAACCATGTGTGTTAAATAATACTTGAGCTTGGACACCCTCCTTCAATGTAATTAGTTCTTCCTGTAGCGAAATATCAAACCTAGTTAAATCACCGAGGAATGGCTCAATGATCCAAGCTGGGACACATAAATTTTCCATATCGCGAAAACGGACATTAAAATCCTCTTTTAAATTTTTTAAATGGGTTGTATATAATGTTATATCTTCAGAAGAAATGCAATCTTTTTCAATTACAGATAACTGTATTAACTTATCGAAATAACGGAATTCTTTTCGATTTAGAGTAGATATGAACAAGTCGATTTTAGATCGAAAACTGAAGATAAACGTTTTTGCATCTATGAGATTAATGTTTCTCCCTTGTAATTTGTTTTATGTACCATTGAATAATCCATAAATATCAGCCAAATAAAAAATGTGAGTTTTGAAATTTAATAGTTGCATTGCATAGTATTGTCATTTTCAAGGAAAAACTCAACAACTGAACTAAAAATATCAATAAATCGCAGCAAACAGTCTAAATTTTAGACATTCTTGCTTTTTTCATACAAAATTATTTTGATTTATAGTAAATAATCGATTTTGATTGATCGCATACTTCTTGTGCATTAATTTTAATAAATAATTTAATAAAAAAAATTAAATAATTTTTATTACTAGGTAAATTATACCCTAACAAAATGGCCACACAAAATGGCCACACAAAATGGAAGAGTATTATGGTAAAAAATACTATAATTCCATTTACTTTATATGCCCCGTATGCATAACTTCCCAACCCATTCCATATTTTGACTTTTATAATCATCATAAAAATCATTTTCGTAATTTCATGTTAAAAAAATTAAACTATTTAAAAGACCTGCAACCATTGAAATCCCAGCATCAATTAAAAAAATTAAATTAAGCAGCACCCAAATTACCCCATTAAGTAATCTTATAAGTGAACTCATTAGCGAACCTACAACAGATCCTATAAATAGTATTTTGAATGACCTAAATGAAGATATCGGATCGTTGTATTCATGGAAAGAAGCGGTGGAAGCGAACGAAGCGAATGAAGCGGATGAAGCGGATGAAGAGGTGGAAGATATCGGATCGATGGATTCATGGGTTAGAGCGGTGGAAGAGATGGAAGATATCGGATCGTTGGATTCATGGGATGCAGAGTTGGAAAATGTAGAAACGGTGGAAGATATGGGATCGACGAAATCATTGAATGGATCAATGGAAGAGGTTGAAAACATGTGGCAAAATAATAATAATATACAAATAGGCGGAAATTTACCGATAATTGAAAGTGACTTACGAGGTACTGTAGAGTTAATTCACAAGTTAAGAGAGACAATAGAGGAACTAAGATATGTGAAAATTCAATTTGGAATAGAAATTGAATTTGAGAAAGATGGAGAGATAAAATTATTAACATTAGTAACAGCGCAAGACCACTTACCCAATCATTCTTTGATGAAGGTATACAAAAGATCAATGAAAAGATTGCTTCAATAACAGAGTTAAGGAGTAGTTGGGTTATTAGAAAAATAACCGAAATTTTTTTTATAGTAACAAAAATAAGTAATATCAGTAGGTTGAGTGGTAGAAGTTACATAAAAACACCAAAACAATTGGCTTACAAAAAGTGTTTAATAAATGTGAAAAATAGCGATAATTTATGTTTTATTTATAGCGTATTGTCAATAATGAGATTGTTAGTGGACATAGAAAAGATATTTATAGTTATACTAAATATCTAAATGAATTGAATTATGACCCAAATAATATGCCCATGAAATTAAATGGTATTAGAAAATTTGAATCAAATAAGGAAGGACTAATAATTAATGTATTTAGTTATGACAAAACAGAAAAACCCGAACACAATGACTTTGTTTTAAAACACCCGTTTTTAAACATAATTCATTGGTCCAAAGTTACAGAAGGAACAATTATTAATTTATTACTATTAAATAAAGGAAAAAATTATCATTATGTAGGAATAACATCACTCAATAGGTTATTGAATTGTCAAAGTAAAAATATCACAATAGAAAGAATTCAATCTATATGGTGTCATAGATGTCTGAACGGATTTAAAGATAAGAAAGCATTGGACAAGCATGAGATATTATGTATGAGAAATCAGTTAGGGACAACTTTATATATTTTTCCAGAAAATAAGTTTATTAAATTCACCGATTGGTCCAAAACCGTAACTCCACCAAAAGTTATATATGCAGATTTCGAATCTGTTTTTCCAAAGGACGACGTACACCATCAAATACATTTACCCATTTTGACAGGACTTTTATTAATAAATAATTTTGATCGGAGTACAATATATAAAGAATTTATAGGTGAAGATTGTGTTGAAAAATTTTTAAAATCAGTAGAAAAAATAGCAAAATATACAGTATTACCGTATTATTATAAAATGGGAAGTCAAACAATTAAGGAATTAACAAACCTACAACAGATTCAATTTGATACTTGTATAAAATGTTATCTTTGTTTGAAAGACATTTTGGACCCAGTGAAAGATCATGATCATTTTACTGGGAAATACTTGGGTGCTGCTTGCAATGACTGTAATATTAATAGAAAAATAAACGAAGTATTACCAATTGTTTTCCATAACTTAAAGGAATATGATATGCACCATATATTAAAATATGGATTGAGTAAATTTAAAAATTGGGCTTTAGAATGTATTCCAATAACAACTGAAAAATTTATTTCATTAATTGCTCACTTGGGAAAAATTACTGTGAGATTTATTGATTCTTATCAATTAAAAAAAGATTCTTTAGCAAAAGCGGTTAAAACCTTGACGACTTTACCTTTGACTCAATCTGTTTTTACAGGGACTATAGTTGATGAAAAAGGGACCTTTCCGTACAATTTTGCAACTAGTTTAGATGTTCTTCTCGATACTTATGAGTTACCACCAATTTGGAAAGGTGTCACTGAAGCTGAATATGAAAAAGCTAAGATTATTTGGGATGAAACTAATTGTAGGGCTTTACTTGATTACATGAAAGTTTATCTGAAACTAAATTGTTTTCTTTTGGCTAACTTTTTCCAACAATTTCGAGCGAAATCGATAGCACACAATAGATTAGAACCTTTAAATTATTTTGGGATTCCGGGATTGCTTGGTCTTTTGCTTTAATGTCGTTGGATGATCTTATAGAATTAATTACTGAAAATGAAATGTTTAGCTATTTTGAGGGAGGTATTAGAGGTGGTTTTACTTTTGTTAATAAACACTATGTTATAACTGACGAAAACACTGATTTACTTTATATTGATATTAATAATTTATATGGTGGGCTTTAAGTCAACCTTTACCTTTGGTGAATTTAATTGGATATTTGACGGATTTGATACATTAATATCTGATTGTTTGACTTTGAATCTTGAATCTTTGTCATATGGGTATACTCTTGAAGTAGATCTTGAGATTCCTTCTGAACTTCATGATAAGTTAGATGACTTTCCTATTGCTGCTGAGAAAACAAAACCTGACGGTTCAAGGGTTGAAAGTTGTTGCTGACTCATTATCCTAAATATAACTACGTAATTCATTGGCGATTATTAAAATTATACATGTCTCTTGGTGTTAAAGTGACGCATGTTAATCGTGCAGTAAGATTCAAACAGTCTACTATTTTTAAAAAGTATATCGACATAAACACAGAACTTCTAGCCTAAAGTACAAATACATTAGATAAAAATTATTATAAGTTGTTAAATAACAGTTTATATGGAAAAATTGTTGAAAATCTAAAAATGAGAATGAATTGCGTCTTTGCACAACAGATAAAAAACTTGTGACTTATACTTCGAAACCTAACTTTAAAAAATCAATAAAAATTGACAATGATCTTATAGCCGCGCTGTTAAATCCTGATTCTATATGTTTAGATCGACCAAGTTATATAGGACAATCAGTGCTTGACTTGTAGGAACTTAGAATGTATGAGCTTCAGTATAAGGACTTGGAAAAATATCGGCAACAATTTAATTGTGAGATTAATATATTTGCTGGAGATACAGACTCTTTCTTCTTGGAGATTAAAAATTGTAAACTAGATATTCTTTTGTCTCAAATGGTTAAGGATAATCTTTTGGATACATCTAATTACCCGTCTACTCATCCGCTTTATTCTAAAAAAACTCGATTCGGTCATTGGAAAATTTAAGGACGAAAGTAAGGGAGAAGGTTATGACGAATGGGTTTTTTTAAATTTCAAGGCACCTGTTTTTATCAACTAGAAAATTGCCCATTAAATTCAAAGACCGAAATTTCAAATATATAACCTTTAAAAAGAGTAATGTGTAAAAAAAACTTATAACACCAAACAGTGGAAATATTCATGTATCATAAAAGCGAACACCCAAAGCCTTTTCTCATTTGGTAGAAGGGTTGTGTTAATGCCTACCAACTATCTACTCCAGGCCTGACCAATTCAAATGATACTTAATTTTGGAATTCATTATAACCCCACAGGCCGCATATATAAATTGCATGTTATTTTCAATTATTATTCATAAACTAATATAGAACAGTTATTTATATAAAACTATAGATATATGTTATTTTAATAATTGTAATGATAGCAATCAATAATACCATCGAATATATAATCAGTGAGATATGTTTCTCTTTGCTTCCACTTAGTTTTTTTAAGCCAATCTCAATGCTGGTATTTGAACATCGTAGCAGATGTTGCAGGTTTTTGTCAAAATTGCACAGCTATAAAGTCATAACAATATCACAATATAGTTTTATGAAATCTTGTTAAACTATACACGTAAAATTATACTCGATGTGCAACAGTGTTGACCACCTTTGCATTCACTCACTTATCAATAACACAAACATTTTTTTCACTATATATTAAATATAAAAATTTTATTATTTAGAAAAATACATTCCTATTAAAATGTTTTCAAAAGCCATTTCCACTTGAAGAGCAGCTGTCAATTATGTCAATGCAAATCATTGGAAAAGAGCATGAAAATTGATAACATTTTTATTGGCGCCAACAAATGTAATAAATTATTACTACCTAAATATTAATAATAATTATTATAAATGCAGCAATTTGATAATTAAGTGGATAAGAGAGACTAAATTGATAAACGAAATTGCAAATTATACGAATAAAACAGTGGTGAATTGAAAATAATATTATTTAAAATGATTATATCTGTAAATTATAATATATATTTATATGTATACAAAAAAATACATATAATGATTATGAAACAGCAAGATCTTAAAAAAGTGTAATAATATTAATAATAATAAAAAATAATAATAATGTTAAAATATTTTATTTAATATTTAATAATTTGATATTTATTACCAATGACATCTGTTTAACAAAAATAATTAAAACTAAACACATTAAATATAATTTTTTTAAACTTGAAGTTATTTATTTGTTTTAATGCATTGTGCAAAATTAATTGTATACAAAAAATATAGCTTAAAACAAATAAATTAAAGACTTCTTTTGAAATAATTTTGGTTATAAAGGTGATAATCAGTAATAATATTTGTAATGATCTCAAATCGGTTAAAGTAATTTTTAATGGAGTCACTTGCAATTTTACTATCTTCTAATACAGTGGTTCCTAACCGGTGTTCCGCGGAACACTAGCGTTCCATAGAATTAGGTGAAGTGTTCCGCCAAATTTAGATTTAGTATCAATTTAGTATCATTTTTACATTGAAATGTTTTCAAATTACCATTTCACGGGTACTTTTACAAAAGAATTATGACGGTGTGGAGGTCTTCTTCCCTTTCCGCCACACCAACGATAACGTTTAGGTAGGTATTGAGCTTCGCTCAAATATTGCACCTTCGTTCTTCGGTACTTAGTTCAAGGGAATCCAGGTGTTCCGCCATAAACTTTGAGTTAACAAAGTGTTCGTTTATTTCCAAAAGATTAAGAACCAATGTTCAAGTACTAATAATCTCCAAATAAGGGAATTTAATTACAATATAATCTACATGTAGTTGGTTGGTAAATTCTAGAATATTACCAAACTCCTTAGACTTAGCTACAGGTATAATTTAAATATAATTAGTCAAGGGTAAGTATAAAATCATCAAAATTCGTGCTTTATCCGTTAAGATACTCAATATTATTAATAATAAGTTAGAAAATATTCAAATTTATCTAGTCTATTTGTGGCAATTAATGTATACTTTATAGCAAAATAGTTTTTTCTTTTACAAAAACAACAAATTGTAAGGCCGAATATTCCAGACATGACAAAGTAAGGCGCAGTTCGGATCAAATAACGTTCATTCATACAAAGATAAAATTCCTTTATCAAGTAAAGAATGAATGAAAGACGGCATTTGATATGCTTTGATCTCTTCATCTTTTGAAAATAGAATTTTTACTTGACCTAATTCTTTTATGTAAAAATACTTTGATAAGATTTTGTCATACCATATAAAGACCCTATCCGCAATATCCCTGACACAATATAACTCATACTTGATATCTGGTTCATTCATTTTATGTGTAACTGCTTTTATATTTCCTCAAACTTTATTTCTCTATCTTGTAATTAAATCATATAAATATTTCTCATACATTTTTCCATATTAGTATTGAGCAGGTGCAAAGATTAAAAATGTTGATTGTAAAGAACGATGTACAAAATTGACTGACTTGTTTAAAATAGGAGAAAAGATTTGACCAAAATGGTAGATTTTATAACATTCCATCATAATTTCATGGCAATGCCCAACAAAAACTTCGAAAAATGCCAATAAATAGTTTATAATATAAAAAAAATGATGGCCCATTTTTAATGAAAATAAGAGAAGAAATAAATTTTAAGGAAATTATACTTATCATCAGTCTGCCACCATAATCTTTGTCAAATGCTAGACACTGAAACAATAACTATGATTTAATTATTTAATTAAATAATTTCAATAAATTCGTTTCTGATTGAATATTAATTGTAGAGGATTGTGATTTAATTACCAATGCCTCACATTCTTTTAAATCAGTTACTCCTTTACATATTTTTATATACTCACTTCTCTCAATTGGCAATGTTACTGAACCAGTGTGAAGAGATGATGGGAAGTATCTACAATAAAAGTGGCATTGCACCCATTACATGAAAATTTATATACACTATAAGAAATTAAACCTATTGGGGTTTGAGATTTATTACTAAAGATATTTATTGATTTTAACGCTTTTGAAATTATTTTAAATACATTTGAATTGCCAAATGATTTGACAGAAAACTTAGAAGTTTTAAAATTTTCCGAAAATGGCATTACTAAAATATGAGGTTTTATGGGTTCACCATTATTAATTGGATTGTAATTGCCATTCTTTTCATCAGAAATAATCAAAAGGCGATAATGGTTTCCTTAGTCTATAGTTTATAATTTATAGTTGATAATTGATAATTACTTTTAAACCATGTTGTCATTCATGCAACTGATTCTGTTTATCAAAAAACCTTTAATATAAACATCAGCAATAATTAAAACAATGAAAATTTCTTCAAAACTCAATTTTGAAAATTTGTTTTTAATAAAGAAACTATAAAATCCAAATTTCAGCCTCGTGGAAAACTCTTTGAAACACCATTGAAATACTTTTTGTAGCAAATTAATCGCGTGAAGATTGAAAATTCACAAAAAATTTGACAAGCATTTTCCGGTAATAGCGATGTTTACGTCTGCATGAACTGTAAAAATAATAAAAAAAAATTATCGAAAAATTATATTATTTTTATTTTATTAAAATTTGATACATTTACGACATAGTTATGATAGAATGAATCATTTTCTATATATTTTTTATGAAATAATTATTAAAATATTAATGAAATAGATTATTTTATAATGGAACATTTTTCTTTCATTTAACATATACTTTTCAGCAAGGACTTACGTGGTTGGTTCATTAGTCCCGATTTATTATTATTATTATTATTATTATTATTATTATTATTATTATTATTATTATTATTATTATTATTATTATTATTATTATTATTATTATTATTATTATTATTAGTATTAGTATTATCATGATTATGGTATATGGACAAATATTTGACTCTTATTAATAAGTTTCTTATTTATGCACTAATTTACTATCCTAATCCTTCATATTCTTGTAACTCATCACTATTAAGACTTTTACTTATTTTCATTTCTAATAACAAAGTCATTAGTCTACCCACCATAAGTACAAGCATTACTACTCATTCAAATCTACGCATTCAAACAAAACTGTGACATAGATAGTGAACAACGTTCCACTTGGCTAATATGTAACAAAAAACATAAAATATAAGGGAAATATATGTAATGGAGTATTTACCATCTTTTGATATAAATTATTTCAAGTCTCAAGAGAAAGACAATAGAGACAGATATAATTACTTTGAAATGTGACAATTAGCTATAGATTGAATGAAGATATGATTAGCAGAGATCGAGAAGAGTAGTTATATGTACATAATTATTACTAATAATAATTATTGTGATTTGATAAGAATTTCTTAAAGTTGATATAGATAAACAAATTAAATCGAATGAATGTTTATTGCAAATAATTATTCTACAATGTATATAGATCTTTTTATATTCTATTCAGTTAAACAACTATAAATTATATTAATTTTTTGTTTACAACGATAATTTTAAGTGATAAAGAAAATAATATTAATAATTATATCCATAATAATATTAATAATATTAATAATATTAATTAAATATGTCAACAAAGAAAGTAAAAAATAATGCCGTAATTCTAAATTTTTTTCAGAAAATATTTTGACTAAATCTTTTCATCTGTTTAAATGATTTACGTAATAAATTTATGATTTACTTGATTGCTCTTTAAAAAAAACTTTTTCATTATTAAAATTTTACCTTAAAAATATGATAATTTAAACAATTATAATCCTTAAAAATTCAAATTTAAAAAAAATTTAAAACATTGATTGTATTTCGTAAAGATAAATTTACAGTTTTCAATTAATGATTAAAACAAAGTATAATTTAATAAACAAGTAGCAAGCTTAAAACTTTCCATTGTGGTTATTTAATTTGAATTGATAGAAATATAGCGAATGCTCTAGCTACAATTCGCTTATTTTCAATACAAATTCGACGGCGTTTTCCATTTCAATGCATTTCTTTTCTAATTAGATAATCTTATTAAGAAATTTTCTTTTTAAAAATTTTTATTTTATATTATTTACTTTTATATAATTTTGCTCATGATGATAATATAATAATATTACCATTAATATATTTACTATTATCATTATTATTATTATTATTATTATTATTATTATTATTATTTTATTATTATTATTATTATTATTATTATTATTATTATTATTATTATTATTATTATTATTATTATTATTATTATTATTATTATTATTATTATTATTATTATTATTATTATTATTATTATTATTATTATTATTATTATTATTATTATTATTATTATTATTATTATTATTATTATTATTATTATTATTATTATTATTATTATTATTATTATTTTAATTATTTTCGATTCAATATTTATTATGGTAAATAAAAATTTGGCAACATACATGTCATTTTCTGGGAATATGAATTGATAGAAATTGATCATCCTTCAAGAATAATTAAATCACCATTTTTTTAGCTGCCTTTCATGTTCTTTGAACCCTAAAGATTCATATTGTGAATCTCTGTCTATGTGTTGCTGACAAAATATCACTAAAATCCTTTTTATCCAGTGAACTGAATAATTTCAAATCTCAAAATTCATTAATTTCTAATTAGGTTGTTAATAAAGAATAATTAATCAAATGAAATGAGATTTTTTTGTTTAAATTCATTAAATTAGGTGTTCATTATCGATCCCAGGTTTATTAAATATTCTATTATATTGATTGCAAGTTGTTTTAATTGGTGTTATTTAATTACTTTGATTGTAAAACGTATGAGAATCAAGATTTGTATTTACAGGACTAAGGAAGTCTTCAGGAAATCTTTATTCTAAAAATATTAAATATTTCTTTGGTTTTCTTGTAAAACTTTAATAAATTTTTATATAAATTACTATTGCTCTTAATTTCTTAGTATTTCAGTTAATATCGTATTTATAGAAAAATTAATAAAAATTGTTTGCTTAATATATTATTTAAAATTATTATTTACGAAGTATTAAATTAATAATTATAAAATTTACTAAATTAAATAATTAAGTTAATTTTAATTGGTTAATTTTAAAATTCATTCGAAATAATAATGTTCTGCCATCTTTCAGGTCATTTTTATCTAAATTTCAAATTTATATTTAATTTTTAATTAAAATTTGTGAATATTTTTTAAAATATTTATCACTATTAAATTTTTGAATAAAAAATCAAAGATAGAAGTTCATTAATTGAAAAACGCCAACTATATATTTTGAAAAGATTTCAAGAAAAGATTTTGAATATTCATTTTTAAGTAGCAATTCAACAAGTGTCCAGACTTGGTGAGTTAACATGCGTGGAAGATAAATACTATGCACGAAATACTAATCCTCTCACCATATTTCTATTACATTTAAATTAATAAAATCTCTCAGGCGTAATATAGAGACCAGTATCAGTCGCTTTTCTAGATAATTCCGTTTGATAGGGTTTTTCCTTCCGTTGAATAAGCCTATCCAATAATGGAATCAACGATATTTTCCCCTTATCACACGTAAATTTAATATCGAACGTAGACCGTTCACAAAATCCAAGAAAGGCTTTACATGCTCACGATTTTCAAAAACCAAAAAAATATCATTCACATACCTTTTGTACACAGTTGATTTAGTTAAATTGTAAGATGAAATTTTCTTTTCCAAAGCAGACATAAAAATAGAAGCCATTATGCGAGCCAATGAAGAATCCATAGCAAACCCATCCACTTGCTTATACCCCCGTTATTAAAAAGAAAATTCACATTCGACGTTGCAAATCCAAGTAGCAATGCAATTAACGAGTCCTTCATGTTCATTCCCATTTTCTTTCCACATTTTAAAACATAACTTAATGGTTTCCACCAATGGAATTTTCTTAAAAAAACTAATCATGGTATAAAGAACAGAATTAACAAAATTAAATTATTCAAAAAAATGGATTGACTATGTTATATGATGTGTGTTTGTAATAAGGATATTGATAATAATTATGTAAAAATTTGTTGAATGTTTGTACTATTGATTATGTTAACAAAAATAAAAAACAGGATATTAAGGACTTCATGATAATGAAAAATCTTTCTTAAGAAGACATTAACGTCTGTAAGTATGATAAAGTAAATAGTTTAGTAATTTTGGACCATGATGTTTATGCGAACAAATTGAATGAAAGTTTATGAAAGTCGAAATAACCCATAGTAATGGGTGTTACTAACGATGAAGAATTATATATATATATATATATATATATATATATATATATATATATATATATATATATATATATATATATATATATATATATAAGTAATGATTGCATATATTTAATTAAATATATGTAATCATTACTTTGTCATCGAGGTTTGTCATTTATTCTGAAGTTTATTCCAAATGTTTCTGGGAAATGAAAATTTAAAAAAGTTATAACTAACGGATTACTCCTAATAGTATAATTTTTTCAATAATTTTTAGAGGTATTATTTTAATACTATCACTATCACTAATAGTATCATTAAAATTTATTTCATGCGAAAAAGTTTATTATTAAAATTTATAAGTGTTGGATAACAGGAAAATTGAAACCTTTGAATTGAATAAATACTATAAAATATGAAATGATAAATATCGAATAAATGTTCATATCGAAAATCAAAAGTAAAGAAACTGAAAAAGAAGTAGAATTAATTGATGGTGATAGAAAAGGATAATGACAATTTGATATTATGTTTATTGATTTTATTATATTGATTTTATTTTATTGTAATCTTTCTTTTTAAGTAACTTAGATTACTTAAATCTTTATAAAATAACAATCTATTATTCATCTAAATGTATTGCATCATCTTGAACAATCTGTGATTGATTTTGACAATTTATGATAACATTTAATGCAAATTTGAGAATACTTTTGATGATGATATTTTATGATTTTATTTTTGTAGTAAGTATAAATTAAAATAAATAATTAAATAAATTTGGCAACGATTTAATAAAAAGATAACGCCAATAAAAAACTTTTCGTACGATATATTTCGATAGCATAACTATCATCTTCAGGTACTCAAAACCAACTAAAAATATTATGAATTAACATTTAATTTAAACAAATTATTTTTTATTAATTTAATTTTGTAATAAATAAATATTTATAAAATATATTCAAATCACTTTTAATTAATTTAAAATTTTCATCTCTCAGATTATGACCTTCAGTGAGTCACTCTGCAGACTGCAACTTGCTTTCTTACACGCAAACGCTCAAAGTATATCAGCGGGGGTTATTGTAATGCCTCAGAAATTAAAATTTCATTTCTTTTAAAACTAGTTAATTAAAATTTTAAAATGATAATGGATGAATAATAAATATATGTTGTTTTAATCTTCTACTGCCAATTTTACGGACATATTTTCAAAAACTCATTCTAATATAAGCAAGTGTCAACAATAATAATAATGCCAACAAGGATTCGTATTACTTTTTTCAAAACTTCAAATTGGTTGTATCAACTCCAAGTTATTAGTATCAAATATTATATCGAATTTCGCATCTGATTATGCCAAATTTACTCCTGGAAGATTGAAATTAATTAATTCTTATATGCTATGTTATATTAACTGGAATTATGCAATTTCTCTATTGTCACATTGTTGGAACATGTCCTTTCAATACATTCTTATCAGGATTCATTTTGCTTAGCATCATTCGTTCTTGTCTCATGCTTAAGAATGCAAATCAATCAAGATAAAAACGATTTTAATGGAATAGCTCATTTAATTTCTACTATATTTTGTGGAATATATCAAACCTGGTTCATGTTTTCTTTTGGTGTTTTTTTTTATTTTCTATAGTACAATGTATAATATTACTTCAATTAAATTTTATGTAAAATTAGTATTATATTTTTATTAAAATTTTATTTAAATGATGTTAAAAATGATAAAAGGTTATAAAGCTAAATAATAGTTCTTAATAGTTGTTTGTCTTGTTTTTGATTTGTGCATTGAGCCAAGTGCTTAAGGTTACATGTGTTTGAATTTTAAATTAGTTTAGTAAATGATTTTCGAAAAAAAATTTATTGAAATAAAAATAAAATTGTTAACCTTCTTATAGTTCCATGGGTGACTCAATTACCTGGTGACATTACACCCTAAAAGTGAAGAAATCATATATTCTCACTCGTTTATATAAATATTTACGTTACTGAAACTTGCGTAACTATTCTGTACTCAGTACTTTA
Organism: Schmidtea mediterranea; assembly: GCA_022537955.1. NCBI lineage: Eukaryota > Metazoa > Platyhelminthes > Tricladida > Dugesiidae > Schmidtea > Schmidtea mediterranea. The sequence continues at coordinate 165,394,598 of CM039680.1, forward strand.
TTAATAAAAACCATTTATAGTGTAGATTATTTTTTTACTAATGACGGTTTTGGCATTCAGATTATAATTTTTCAAATTATTATTCTCTGTATTAGATTATAGACTTGTCTAATTTAAGACAAATGAATTTTTGAAATATTAGATTTACAAAAATAAATAACAGATTTATAACGACTTGGTGAGATGGAATAAATTATTTGCGTTTGATAGAAATAAATTGATTTTCAGATAACATTGAAATAAAATGTCATATGGTATATTTAAAATAGTAGACATGGTAAAATTTTAATGATAAAATATCAGTTTCACAGATTTGGTAAATTTTGTTTTAAAAGGTAATTTTCATTTCTAAAACTAATTAGAATCTCTTGTTTCCGTCATTGAAATGATTCAGAAAATTTTCAAAACAAATTTCAAGGGCCCCTGATATCCAAGTTGAACCAAAAATATTAATAGATGCAAATTGTTTTTGATAATAATAGAAATAATATATTAATCATTAGAATTCCTTTGATGTCATTTGATGAAGGATAATTTCCCATAGTGAGATTTGTGAAACTTCAAGACTGACTCATTTTTAAGAAGCCTAACAATAAGATAACAGAATTATTTTCTCCGAACAAGGAATAATTAAAAATAATAATGACATCTATTCCTACTGCAGAAAACCCAGAGAGATACACATTTATCACTTAGAAGCCGGTTTCTCGCAGGTGAAAGAAAAATCCCAATCAAATTGAACAAACAAACAAAAAATAATATCACTAGAATCATCACAACGTTTGAATATCATTGCTTAATCGGTGTTTTTTAAATAATTTTTTCGATATGGTAAAACAAACGTAATTTACCGCCAATCATTCTGGTTTTCTCTGGAGAATAATAATTTGCATAAATTTTTACTCTTAAACGTATATTCAAATACAGAAAAAAAGACAATTAGTTTCTCCCTTAGAATTTCGTATGTATACAATTACACGAAAGATAGTGCCTCAAGTTGAATCAGTTCTCCTAGGAATAAATGTTGACGATTTGTGACTCGGATATGTGAATAATGACGAGGCGATATCTGTTGCGTATATATATTCTGCTGAATAGTGTGTATAAATAATAACATTGATGATAATAATAATAATAATAATAATAATAATAATAATAATAATAATAATAATAATAATAATAATAATAATAATAATAATAATAATAATAATAATAATAATAATAATAATAATAACCATAACAATTACAATAATTAAAATATAACGTCAATAAAAAACTCTTCGTACGATATATTTAGACAGCATAACTGACATCTTCAGGTACAAAAAACTAATTAAAAATATTATGAATTAACTTATAATTTAAACAAATTATTTTTTTAATATTAATTTGATTTTAATTTTGTAATAAATAAACCCTTAAAAAAATATTTAAATACATTTAACTAATTTTAAAATGTTATTTATATAAATATTATAATTCTTATCTATATTATAATTTTAAAAATAATTTAACATTTTATAAATTAAATTATTTTAATAATATTAAAATTTAAAACTTTTTTTAAAAAACAATACACAAACATGATTTAACATATTTAAACTATTTAAAAACATTCAAAACATTCTATGTCATAGCACTTTGCACATCCAATGACCTTATCAGCAATGCTTCACATATCACGCGTTCCCAATAATTATTAAAACTTTTCAACAAAATTCTAAAATTAGACATTCCTATTTCACTTTTACAGCCTCTATTGTGCTCACTAAAATTGGTGAAATCCTTCAATCGACAATGCCTTAAAACTCGAGTATAGAGATGACGGAAGTCTCTCCAAGGTATGTGGCTTTACACCTATTACATGTAAATTGATAAACGAGATCAGAACACAATCCAACCGGAGTTTTGATTTATTAATAAACATATTGCGTATCTTACACGAATTAGAAGCTATCTTATACTCTAAATTTTCCATCTGTTTACTTAGCTTCCTTTTATTATTTGTAAAACTTTCAGAGTACGGCAATACTAACACAAATTTAGGCTCAATCTTTTTATATCAATTTTTACTATTATTTAAATCAACACTCAATTCACAATCATTTGTCAAATTACACTCAGACTTTTCAAAACATGGATCCTTAGGATTTTTAATCAATTTGTCAACAGTCTCTTTTATCATCAACAATAAAAATGATTTAGAATATCCATTCTTTATAAACAACTCAACCAATTTATCAACACTTTTTACCGAATTAGAAAAGTAGAAGAAAATCAATCCTTTCACCATATTTCTCTTATACTTAAATTCACAACAGCTTTCTGGAGAAGTATAAAGACCAGTATCAATTGGTTTTCTATAAATCTCTGTCTCAATAATGTTTATCAAAAACTCCGGTTGGATTGTGTTCTGATCTCGTTTATCAATTTACATGTAATAGGTGTAAAGCCACAAACCTTGGAGAGACTTCCGTCATCTCTATACTCGAGTTTTAAGGCATTGTCGATTGAAGGATTTCACCAATTTTAGTGAGCACAATAGAGGCTGTAAAAGTGAAATAGGAATGTCTAATTTTAGAATTTTGTTGAAAAGTTTTAATAATTATTGGGAACGCGTGATATGTGAAGCATTGCTGATAAGGTCATTGGATGTGCAAAGTGCTATGACATAGAATGTTTTGAATGTTTTTACATAGTTTAAATATGTTAAATCATGTTTGTGTATTGTTTTTTAAAAAAAGTTTTAAATTTTAATATTATTAAAATAATTTAATTTATAAAATGTTAAATTATTTTTAAAATTATAATATAGATAAGAATTATAATATTTATATAAATAACATTTTAAAATTAGTTAAATGTATTTAAATATTTTTTTAAGTGTTTATTTATTAGAAAATTAAATTAATATTAAAAAAATAATTTGTTTAAATTATAAGTTAATTCATAATATTTTTAATTGATTTTTGTACCTGAAAATGTAAGTTATGCTGTCGAATTATATCGTACGAAGAGTTTTTCATTGGCGTTATCTTTTAATTAAATCTTTACCAAATTTATTTAATTATTTATTAATAATAATAATAATAATAATAATAATAATAATAATAATAATAATAATAATAATAATAATAATAATAATAATAATAATAATAATAATAATAATAATAATAATATCGACAAAATTCATTAGGGAAATAATAAAAATAATCACAAGAAAACAAACATAATAATAAGATGTTTTCAAAAATGATAATCAACTTATCCGGTAAAAATAGACTATAAATTCGTTTTTACTTGTGGGATTATGTTTGTTCGGTTTAGAGAAGTTTTGAAAAATTATTGCAGAAAGGTAGTTCAGATTATTTTATTTACTTTATCTAAAATGTTAAAGCAACAATAATATGTTTAAATTAATCACATAGTTATGTGATAAAAAATATTTGTCGAAAATTTTCTTGTAAAAATAGTAAAAAAGAAGTAGAAATTACATCGATAAGAAATGGTATGTCTTTATTGAATGTGCGCATTAGGCCTAAATATTAGCACTTTGCTTCACATAAGGAAAATAGTAAATATCTGTATTTATAAACCAGAATATTATTTATATTCAATGCATTAGTCCGTCTTTTGTTCATTTAAGGGACTTTTGTCAATATTAGCAACTTTTAGTCTATAAAAGAGAGCGACTTTTGTAAGTATGAAAGAATTCTATGAATATGTGTGAATTTTGTAAATATGACTGATATTTGGAAGAATAAAGTATTTTATGCAATATGAAATAATTTTTTATTTAATTATACTCTTTAAAAATATTTATAATTCTACAATACTTTTGAAAAACATTACTTTGCATTCATTAAATATTGCATTGGTATTGGACTATAGGACTATAGGAAACCTCACTTTGAAGAAGAAATAAGTGTTGACGAAACCCTAAAATAAATTTCATTCTTATTTACAAAAGTCACTTTTATAGACTAAAAGTGGCTCATATAGACAAATGTCCCTTATATGACACCTTACCCATTAGTCTATATATATATATATAAATATTCAATTAAACCAATAAAATAAAATGAGGATTGAATAAATTAATTTATTAAAAAAACAAATTTTCAAAATTTCATAAAGATTTTTATAAAATGATTTTTAATAAATTTCGAAACTGATTTTATTTTATTTTAAATTAATATCAGATTGATAATTATATTTAATAACCATTGTAAACTTCGTTTCAAGCAGACATCTAATCAAAGTCGAATTAAAGAAAATATAGATAATAATCACAGATTATGTCAAAATTGATAATTGCTCCCCCGAACAGTTTATACTATTAAAATACGGGAAAAATTTCTATTTAATCATATTTGAATATCGGGATTAATTTTTCCAATTTTGTCCTATCAAATACTGCTGATGGAAAAATAGAAAACTTATTAGCAAGATACAATTTAACCTTTTCCTTACTTTTTTCACTTTATGATTTGATTAAATTTTAGACTATCAATCAATATTTTTTTTTGTATTTTCCATAAATTTTTGGCACTGACTTCTTTCAATTACCCCTGTATTTATGCAATAACGTCATCTATAATGTAATCTGGTGTGCAAACCAACAGATGACTCATAATTTTTTTTTAAATATGAATTAACATAATTATGTATTATTTTTGGGTTTTTTTAAATTTAAAGTAAGTTTTAATAATTTTAAACTTAAATTTACTTTATGCAATAACGTCATCTATAATGTAATCTGGTGTGCAAACCAACAGATGACTCATAATTTTTTTTAAATATGAATTAACATAATTATGTATTATTTTTGGGTTTTTTTAAATTTAAAGTAAGTTTTAATAATTTTAAACTTAAATTTACTTTTTTATATTAATTGCACTTATTTTCGTTTTTTCCACATTTTGATAAATTGACAAATATTCACAAATATGGTATTCAGTTTTTAATATTGTTTTTTTCAGTTGATTTCTACAAATTTTAAAATTTATGGACTTTTCTCAGTCATAATAAATGCTCAAAATAAAATTAGTTCTCATCATCTACTATTTTAATTATACAACTTATAAAACAGTGGGTCTTAACCGGGTATGCGAGCTTGGAATTTACAAATGAACTGTAGCTAGTACAATAAAAAGAATAACTTAAAATTCATTTAGTTTAGATAATTTTTTTAATCAATAAAGAATCCAAAATATATATTATACTACAATAAATTTCGACAGAGCCACTGTCATCTCGGATAAATTCGCACTCGAAACTATATCGATTTAAAATACTTTATTTAAACAAATTTCTTCATTTAAATTTTAAAAATTTAATTTAATAAAATTGAAATTTAAAAAAATTTTTAGTAAACTTTTGATAAAATATTTTCAACTTTTTAAAAAAAACATTTTACATTTATTTTCATCTTGCCACACAAAATTGAGTTTACTAATATCAATCGATTCCATAAGTCAACTGTGATCAAGAACTATAGAGTGCAACTGATGGGAGGTCATTTCAATGAAAGTGGCATTGCATCCATGACATATATATTTATAATTTATATATTTAGTTCCGAACACAATCTAAGTAGGTCTTGAAATCCATCAAAATAATAAAAATTCCAGTACTATTTGACAGTTAAAGTAAAAATTTGTTTGAATGTTATACAGTTGGTTTTAGCTTTAGGGTTACGCTTTACATAGTTTGGTGATGTAAATGTTTTTTTACATTTAATAAGAAAAGAAAGAATACTTTTGATGAAATATTCAAAAAGAGATCGTACTAAAGATGAGGCGCTTTAAAAGAGTAATGCACTCTTCAATAGAGTACGATTGGTATCCCGAGTAATAACCGTGTTGACAAGAAAAGTTTTGTTAAATAAATAAGCTTATATTTTTCATTTCATGTAATAACATAATTTGTAAATAAATTGAGAAAGTTGTATAAAAAATAAATTTAACATAATATAAACAGTAAAATTGAATTCCTTATTTTATCTGCCTTTTTTAAATAATATAATTTTAAAATGAGATTATTCTGTGAAGAGAAAAGGCTTTCATGCATTCTTTACTGTATGTAGCAAGCCTTGTTTATTGCAATTTTAAATTATATTGAATTTGCAATAAATAGTTTGTTTGTATAATTAGAAATTATACATAAATAGAAATAAGAATTTTAATAAATTGCTAATTCATTTTATTCTTAAAGATAAATAGTGAAGATTCCTACACTGTATGTTGTGTTTGTGTGTTACATTTATTTTTTCTACAACCTTCTCAATTTACTTACAAACTATGTTATTCTACGAAATGAAAAATATAAGCTATATTTTTATATTACAGAAGACATCATTGCATGAAAACAGGTGTATTTTGTCAATTTTGAGAAGGCAGCATAAAGAAGTTCCTCGCGCCTTTACATAAATAGAATTTTAAAATAGATGTAAATTTTGTTATAAGTTACAAAATGATTTTCTTGCAGTATTTTATTATGCGTCACCAGTAAAATCAGACAAAATTTGTATTTAATATTTTTTTATGCAAAATTGGAAAAATTTAAAAAAAACGGGTATATTTCTATAATATTGAAATTAAAATATATTTTCAAATAATTATTATCTGGGGCCCCCCATATATTTTCTAAGTAAACTACAGCTCGCAAATTTATAAGGACAACAAAGAAATGTAAAAAATAATTTTTGTGGTATTAATTTTTGTTGAAAAAATATTATGTTTATTTGATGTTTACTTCCTGAGATATTTTCTATTCTACGAAGCTCAAGTCCTTCACATCCATCTAACATCTTTGATATAGACAGATATATCGTGCCATAAACTGCATATGGGAGGGGAGGAGTTAGAGCCCGGACCTGATAGTTAAATATGTCACTCATTCAGCAACTATAAATTCAATGGGGCAATAAATTAAATTGATTTCAGTTTGTTGAAATTTTATTTTTTTCAGCTTTTGTAGGCTATTAATTTATCATATAAAAAAGTTTAAATTTATACACTACTGAAATCAGTGTTAATCAGTAGTGTAAATATTTACAAATGGTGCAATATTTTATCAACAATAATTATTTGAAGTGTTTAACACTTGACTGGTTCCCCTAATATCTAACGAGTCCTGTCAAAAAAATCTGAATATTTTTCTTATAATGATTAACATTTATTGATAAATGTTTATAGATTTGTTTAAATTAGGTGAATCTGGTGACCAGTGATGCGAGAACGAAAACAAATCAAGGATGAAACAGTTATATAAATGATGAAAAGTGATCTGAGGAAAATAAAAGTTTCCATTTAATCAAAGGAGAGTTGCTTACTGAATCTGGATGATCTAATTATGATAAAGATGACAATGTGCCTGCCTCGGAACTGACAAAATTGTCAGATAGCCTCAGTTGATTGACATCATCAATTGTTCTGAATTTCAACTGAGTCTGGGTTGATTAGAAATGGTTTTGTCCAATATTTCGCGTCTCATCTAACAGTCTCACATCATACAGTAAGAGGTTTTTATAATATGTCTGTAGAAATTTCCTAGCGACGGGCACTGAGGTAAAATAAATTTTCCAAGTAAACGCTTGAGTACCATTGGAAATATATCTCATTTGCATTGCATAATTTTATGAAATTTTATCCATTTTTATTTATGCAGATTATTTATGCAGCCAATTTCCGCAGTGTTTATTCAGACGATGAAATATTTTGACCTAAAATAGGTCCTGATCATTCCATAACAAAATTTACAAATCTTTCGCTATCTGCTTCTTGATCTGATTAAATCTTTCTTCTTAGATTTGTTTTAAAAATTTATGAATTCAAAAAAACTTAAAATACTTTTAAAATTAAATATTAAAATTTAATTTGCATCTATAAAAATTTGAATAATTTCAGTGTTAAAAATGTTTTGAAATTTTCTAAATTTTGAATATTCCACATTTTTTCAGGATTTTTATGGTTTTGATCAGAGGTGGCCAAACCGTAGCGCATGCACCTAACGAGAGGCGCATTGGAAGAATTCATGTGGCGTATTCTTGCCCTTACTTATTTTTTTTAAATAGTTATCATAACTGAACCTATTTGAATATTTTAACACCAAATTGATCAAAGTTTATATTGTATAAGTTTACAAAATACAAATGTTTTTTCTCTGTGTTACCATGCGCATTCCTATATAAATGATTGTAGACCTCGCGCACTAGCAACACAGCATATGTTTGAAGTCGCGCTTGAATGAGCATTGGAGGAGTGTTTTATTGAGTATACTAGCGTAGTTTTTGTATTGAGAGTGATTAAAAGACAGAATCAAGATAAGATATATTACATTTGTAAAATAAGAGCGTCATTAAAGTTTAATTATGGAATGATCAAATTTCTTGATTGTAAAATTAATATTTAGGAATGTTTGTAATTTAAAAATATTAAATATTTATTGAATGTTTGTGTATTAATATTCCCTATTGAATTGTTAATTCATTCTTGCTAAAATATCCTCAAAATAAATACTAAAAAATTTTATGATATAAAGCAACTTTAGATCGTTTTAATATTGTATTGTTTGCAGATTTTTTTGAAATATTATTATTAATTAGTTTTGATGGATGTATTAAATTTGTGAAACCAAACTGGTAATATGTCTAAATAGTTCTAAAATTTCATAATAGATAAACTACAAATAATGAAAGTCTTATGAGGATAAATGTCTTAAATTCTAATTGAAAAAGATAACTTCTTAGAGAGTGCATTTGTCATTTTAATAATCAAACCAAATGTGTGTTTGCATTACAATCGAGCCCGGATTACTTCAAGTACTCTGTTTTCGCGTTAAAAATCATTAATAAAAGAAAAATTTGTAAGTGAAGAGGAAGATAATTTTGATGAATAAATTTTATTTTAGCCTTTACTAAGCCTTTTTCAGATAAAAAATATTTTAAAACTCTTCTAAACCAGTGGATTTTAACGCAAAAACAGGGTATAACATTGGATGAATAGACTACTCCTCAGCGCGACATTCTTTTATCATTTTACTAATTCCTAAATCAAGTTCATACGATTTTTACGCGGGGATTCAAGGCACAGGGTATATAGTATTTTTCAAGTTTTGCAAATTTTAAATTAATAAATTTGAAAGGATAACATAATAGATAAAATAGATTTAATATAATTTATAAATATTTAATTCATGAAATTTATTAATTAAGATTAATTATTGGAATAATTAAAATTATCACATTTATTTTCTTCAATTTTGGAAAATTGTAATTACGAAAGATTAGCAAAAATAAATTAGAAAAATCTTAATTAATTTTTACCGCAATTAAAAGTTTCTGTTTACCTTCACATTTTCAGTATCAAGTACAAATATTGTAAAAATGTCAGCTTTTTTAAAAAATTAAAATTTTCTCTTTTTTCATGTTAGAAAGGCGGAGAAATTATTTTTAATTAATTTTAGTAGAAAAGAAAAGCTTCAATAAATCATTAATTATTAACAATTATAGCGGGAATCTGTTACATATTGAAGATAGTTAAGTGCAACACATAGAAAGAACAACAAAAAGAGAAAAAGAGATGGAGAGAGAAAAAATAATTGTTCAATGTTATGTTAAAGGTAAAAAATTTTTGGATTTTTCCATTTCATGTGAGTTAGGAAGAGTGTACTATTTCAATTTCAAGTCATAGACCCACCTTTGAAGACATTATAAGGACGTCATATATCAATGTTATTTTAATGTGGTTAATTCTATAAACTATTTCTAAAAAATAATATTTATTAATTTAATTATTTAAAACTAACCACAAGATAAAGTTATTTAAAGACATTTCAACGCTTTCAACCCAAGAATAACTGCTTGTTCCCCACAGCCGAAGCCAAATTCAATTTGAGATGATCTGGATGCATTTATAGAGAAGATTTAATAATATTTCTTTTTAATTCAATTGAAAAACATCCAAAGAACATTATTTGATCAAGCATATTTGGATGAAAGTTATCGCAACAAATAAAAGAAAATTCTAGATAAAGAAGATTAAATGAAAAGTCTAGGATTGTCTTTTGAAGGAAATCAACATTTAGCTAAGGATTTTGAAAAGTTACTGAATTATCAGAAAAAAGATGAAGATGCAAAAACATACCAACAAGATCGAGAAAAATATGTAGAAGATCTTGAAACAATTATAATAATGAAACATTTGCTTTAACAATGAAGAAAAGAAAATGTCATGAAATTACTGAGAAATTACTGAAAGAATTGAAATATATAATCTACATATATTCATTAACATGAAATTCGTTTGTACAAACATAAGAAAAGATGTCAAAAATATGTCAACTCATACCCTAACTGCCAGAAAACAAAATGACTAAAATGCTCAAATCAACAAAAGTCAAATTTTCCACAACAGAGCCTTTTGAAACCATAATTAGTTCAATCCCACCAAACACAACTACCTATTAACAATAATAAATAGAAGTACAATCTGGTTTGAAACAATTCCAATCAAAGAAATCTCAGTAGCACCAATCTACAGAAAATTAGAACTAAAATGGTTTGCGAGATACGAATGCTCAAACACATTAATCAGCAACCAAAACAGACAATTTGAATCTGACCTGCTTAAAGGATTGTGTTCAAAATACAGAATTAAAAAAGTCAGAACAACGGCTTCTAAGCAACAATCAACGAACCAAAGTAAACGACAGATACTACTTTGAAATACTACCGGAAATACTAATATGACTTATTCATACATACAACCACTTTCAGGTATTGATTATTCAAAAGTTCATTTTTTTGGGTGAGCTTCTTAGTCACATCTGAACGAATTCACGTTTATTCCTGTTAGTGACAGTGTTGAGGTCTCAGTATCGCTAATCGAGATCCCAACGTGCACTGATATCAATATATATGTATTCGATAAACAAAAAGAAGAATTTCATATTATAAATTTTATTAAATCAAAATTACCAATTTCAATAAAAGAACTTCAAAAATTTTGTTTATATCAAAATGCAATTTACAATTTAAATAATCGGTGCGTGCAATTTATGTTTGTGTTATATGTTACATTTGCGTGTTTTATATATTGTACGAAAAAATTGTGTTGAACTCTGTTTCTGTTTAATTTCTCCCTGAGATTACCTCCAGAAGAATGGGTTATTTCGCTAATTTTTGGGCGAATATACTGTTTTTCCTCGGTATATATACTATTTTTTATTATGGTTTTCAGGAAATTAATATATTATTTTATGTCACGCACTAGACTTATAAGGAAAATTTAATATACACTAGAGCCTCGAGTTGCGTTGTTCCAACTTGCGTCCTTTCGAGTTGTATTTTTAAATTATTATAGTAAAATTAATATATTCAATATTCTCACACGATTATATAAATTTAATTTCCGGTAAATTTTTAATAACACAATATTAGTAATACAATAATAATAATAACAATAATAACACTGACAATAACAATGATTCTAGCAATAATAATAATAATGATTTTACCCTTATATTCAATATTTGTAGAATTTTATAAAATATATTCCACCACCTAATAGAAGATAAACATAACAGAATAATAATAAATCACACATAAAAAAAGTAATATTGTTTATACACAGATAATGTTCGAATAAGTTACACAATCAGATGTTGTCTATCACAAGAATTTGGTTTTGGGTTTGGTTTCGGATTTTGTTTGGAATTTGATTGTTGGCTTTTTTGGGATTATTTTTCTACATGAATGTTGACGCGATATTTACTAGGCCCTGTTTGTTTTAAAAGTATTTCGAGAGTACAAATGCATCCAATGGTCGTCCTTTGTCATCTAATAACAGCGTCGGGTTAGGGATTCGGTTCTTTGAGTTTGCTTCAGAAATTCACCGTGATAAGATTCACAGTAATCTTCGCTCAATAATGTGGTTGTTTGTTGTCACTATTATCATAAAATTAAAACCAATAGCTTTTAATTGGATAATAAATAATAATAAATTATTTTTAATGGATAATAAATGTAGTACCGTATATACCCATGTATAAGTCGAGAAAGTTTGTACTAAATTTGAGGACCTTTTTTCATTTCGACTTATACACGGGTCATACAAAAATCATATTTATTTTTTCAAAAAAAATTCTTTTGGGAGAATGAGTTTTTTAATCGTATTGCTTTTAATCAAATTAATTACTTTTAATTAAAATTTTTTTTATTTATAAACTAGTTTCCAATTATGGACTAAAAACACGATTTAAATTTTCAGTTCGACTTATACTCGAGTCAACTTATACACGAGTATATACGGTAATTGAAGTGGGATGATGATAATGACTATAATGTAAACCATGAACGTAATCCTGATTTTCATACCTTATGAATCCCAAATATTTGTAAACCTTAAAGACACTTTTTGACAATGTCGAGAAACATCAATTTTGTTTGTGCGATGAGGACATCGAATCCTAGTCTCATCACGAGTATATGCGAACACAAAGAGGCAATCATGGTTTTTGATTGTAAATTAATTAATCAATTCGTAAATAATAAAGGATGAACAAAACGATAAAAAAGTATATTTGATGCCTTCCGGTGGGATGGAGCTGGATCTGTCCGCAATTGATAGGTGGAGAAAGTCCATATTAAATATGATTTCAAATACCTAATGGTACTAATAAATGATGCTATGAAGATTCTTAGCTAATAATAGAGAAATAAAAATTAGAGGAAAGTGATTAAAATGATAAAAATGGTTTGAAAATGCTGTTAATTAATGAAAAATGAGTGATAGATAAAATTTTTTACGTGTTTTTTATTCCATGTCTTTTTTGCAAATGTCGATGCAAGCCAGTCGTTACGGATTTTTAAAAGCCATTTTTATTAAAAATATTACTTAAAATATTTTATCGTCACCGCTGTTCACGAACTATGCCCAACAATTATTGTATTGTTTATTTTTTCGAATCTAATTTTTAACGTCCAAAGCCTTTAAATATTTGCTAAAAACATAATTTAATTTTTCACTGTGAAGTGTATTTGTGAAACTGAAACCTCATTTTGTTAGGATTTTCATTAAATAAACTGTTAAATCTCAACCAGCTAATTCCATTCTTGAGATTGAGTGAGCTAATGTATAACCTTTGTAATTTTGCACATTATGCGATGCATTATCCCCAGTTTCTAAAATGGTACCAGTTATACGGCCTGGAGCGTACAAAAAATAACTATATGGATTGAAACATACATCGCTGGTGAGTTGAAAGTCCTGAACATTGTTTTGGTCATTTTTACACGATTCACTTTTGGTATCAGCGGTGCTTCATTCAACAAAACTGTTTGATTTCTTAAACCTTCTTGACAGCCAACATATAACATTTTAGCTTTGATTGTAATAACATCTGGAATCCAGACAGCAAAATTAAGTGGGCTACTCTTTTCGGATAATTTATATTCATAAACAGCAAAAAAATCTTTATTTCTGCAGACAAGCCTCATTTAAATCAGCCATATAAATCTTCATATGTAGCTTCTTAGATAGGTTTTTAGTCATATTGATCAATTCATCTCGCTCTTTAATGCTGAAAAGTACGTATCTGTATTTTCGTTCTGAAACGTTAATTTAAATTCAAAATTTTCAAAACACAAAGCCACTTGTTAATTTCAAAGATTCATATTCATTTAATTAAAAAACTGGCGCGACTAAACAAAATCAATAATCATGTTAATTTTCGAAATTATAACTAAAATATTCACTTTTTGTAACATAAAATTCTCGGATTTAATTAATTTAAAATTCTACACCATTTTAGTTTCAAAATAATAATAGTAAACTTCAATATGATAATATTTTTATTTTAGAATAAGACAATTAATTTAATACAAAATATTTTAATTCAATTCATTAATATTGCATATTTCTAAGCTAAGACTAACAGTGAATTTTCTTGGAATGTTTGCGATTGATTTGGCACATATTAGCACCTAACATCAGAACTGTATTGTGCTAAGTGTGCTTAAAATCGTGTATCAGATCGAAAAAGGCATTCGTGAATACAATAAATAAATAATTTTTGTTTAAGTAAACATGTGTAAAAGATTTTCATTTTTTTTTTAACTTTTTAACATTTTTTTAATTTTTTTAGTTCATAAAAAATGTTATAGTGAATTTTTGTTACAGTTCTATTGTAATATGATAAAATTTTAAGAATTTAGTGCTAAAAGTCCAATATCTATCTATTATTAAAGAACCATATTATTTTATTCTTTTGTTTGTATAAGTGTTAAGTGTTATTATTTTTATTTATCTTTATACCATTATTATGTATTTTTTTAAATTCATTTTTATTTATTTATTTTAAGTAAATACATATTTTGTTTTTAAAATTGAGTATGATTTGCATTTTTGTAAATAAAAATCTGAAAATGTTATTTTGATACGGTTTATAATTCCTATCACAAGACTCGGAATTTCATAAGATGTCGATGCCTAAAATAAAGAATACAGTGAATGTGAAAGCGATTTTAAAAACAGTCAGTTCGGGTGACCGCTTGTTTCTCGTGGCAGGTATCGTACTGTTAAACGTAGGCTCCGTACTGACAAGCGGTTCAGTAACAGTGTTACATATATTTAATTCAATCCAAATTTCACTTTCAATTCCTGCGAACAATTTGGATATTAAAAATGTAAAGTTTTCGAAAATTATCACATGCTCGTAGGTCCGCTTTTAAAAGCATTTCTGATAGATTTGCGCAGAGTAATGAAAACATGAACGCAGACTGTTAACATCATTCAATCTGGGGAGAAATATTTGTTAATTATTTCCCACACGTTCACTGAAAACAGGGAATCCATTAAATTTCTTGGTTTGTGTTAATGCTTCGCAGTTTCGTATTTCATCAGTCAGATTTTCAGTCAGAAGTTGATGAAAATAACCTAACAGTGTCGTTAATGGTGTTTTCTAAAATGCATTGGAGAATATAATTTTATTTTTATTATATTCCTTAAATTTCAAAAGCTTTATCCAGATATTTATTATTATTATTATTATAAGAACTTTATTTGTTTTTCACCTCTGATTTCTTTATAAGTGACATAATATTTTCTACAAAATTTGACAATGAATCAGATTTATTTAAGATATTCACGAATTTTTGGCGCAGCCTTTTTCAAGTGATTTCCACATTATATATTTTGAAATGACCCGAAAATTCGTGAATATCTTAAATAAATCTGATTCATAGTCAAATTTTGTAGAAAATATTATTATTATTATTATTATTATTATTATTATTATTATTATCATCATCAATTTTAATTAAACCTTTTAAGAAGACCTGGTTTCAAATTATTTGAATACACAACGACAAAGGAAAAAATGTTAGAAAGAGTAAACAAAGGCTCGTGCAAGACCTACAAAAACCTAAGATGTTTCCACATGTGTAAAAATGCCAAGAATATTGCGCCCATGTCCCAAAAATTGCACACTATTTTAGTAGTATATTTCTCAGGAACATTGTATTTTTCTTCTATTTGACAGTGAGCTATCCTGAAATCTTGATTATTCTCAGTATAATTTTGTCTTCCAGATTTTGATTTTTCTTCTTCAATGCATGCTATTCTTTGATTTCACCGGCGAATCTCTTTTTGTAATGAAAAATAGTCTCGGAACCCACCTTTCTCCTTGTCACATATTAGACATTCATTCTCAAGTGGGCACTTATATCTTCTATGTATCCTTTCCCCACAGCAGAAACAATCACCTACTGTTAATTTGGGAATTGTTGAATGTGGAAGTCCTCTACTTTCATAATACAGTCTTTTTGCTATGTTCTTCATGGAAACTGTTGGAAGCTTTCTTTCTAGGTAATTTAAACTTCTATCGTTTCTAAAGAAATGTTCTCTTTTAAATTGTTCTCGTCTTCTGCGGTGGCTTTCTGCCTGTTGTATTGATTCGCGTATTAGATATTCTTCTCTTCTTAATTCGTGGTAATTGATCGGTTCTTCTGATAATCTTCTTTGTACTGGTGTAAGTTTGGAATGTTGGGTATTCTGTTGCGGTCTCATCTGCTCTCTCTCAGCCAAGTTAATATATGTTCCTTGACCGATAGCCTTGATAGATTCTATTTTAATTGCTTCCATTTTTATTAGTTTCAAAAGTCTTTGCTAGCGCTCCCGTTTATTCAATTTTTGTTTCTGGTATTTTAGTAATATTTCTCTTAATTTCGCATCACGTGCTTTATTTGCGATGAGATCTTGTACAATGTCTTCTTCTTTTCGTCCTGAAGAACTTCAGTTAAAACTTTCCTTATTCGAATTTCGATTGTTGCAAACCTTTCATCATCTGCCAAATTTGCCAATTCTCTTTTTTTGTCAGTCAATGATTTTGTAATTGTGAATGTATTTAAGAACCAAGTTTTGGCTTTGGCATCTGTTGTTTCAGATTCTCTGACATTTCGCCAAAATGTTTTAGCTCATGCTACTAATAATACATCGAATGTACTTGTCAGTCGCTGTACATTTGTCAACAGCCATTCTTCTTGAAACTGCGTTAATATTCTTATTTTCGTCGTGGTCGCCAGTTACATCCAACTCATGTTTTAACGAATTAATTTTCATCATGATTTATTTCATAAAAGTGCCAAAATAATCAATTATTTAAACACAAGACATTATGTATCTTAACTTCAATAAATAATAAAATATTGATCTAGTTTTAAAATATGATTGGAAAAGAGATTTAAAAAAATATTGATTTCATTATAAAATTTTGTACAATAAAAATAAATTCCACTAATAAAATTAACTTAAATTTTTTAATTTGTCACAATTATTAACCAAGTACAATTTGTTTGTCTGCGTCAATTAAATTCACTATCAGTTGAAATAATTTGAGTCAATTTTTCTAATCCACTATTGAATTTTAACAATTACTATTTAACAACGTGTAATTATTACAAATTGCAACATTAAATCAAAAGTTATGCCACTGGGCCCCGTTACCGATTCATTTCACATTTCAAATCTTAACGAAGTCGAAGTAAGATTATAATAAAAATTGTCAATTAAGATTTTATTTTTAAGGTTGATGAAGAATTTTCCGATAATGCATTTGTGAGTTTTCAAATTTTAAACGATTTTTTAATTTATTGTGTGTCACTATTATTGCCATTATCGTTAATAATACTAGTCACAAGAAGAAGAAGCAACAGAAGTAAATGCCGTTGATTTGGTAGATGAAAAATTGGATTCATCACATTTCGAACTGTTAAGAGTTCTTGGCCAAGGTTCCTTTGGCAAAGTGAGAAATAGTATTTTACTCCAATAAATAAAATCAAATAATCCCCTGAGCTTATCAAATTTTGTAATTTGCTACGTAGCAGTTGTTAATAAGTAGATTTTTTTTCACAATATTTTTCAATTGGATTTTGAAATTTCTGATATATTTTTAATATTAGTCAATGAAGTTACGAACATCACAATTTC
Organism: Schmidtea mediterranea; assembly: GCA_022537955.1. NCBI lineage: Eukaryota > Metazoa > Platyhelminthes > Tricladida > Dugesiidae > Schmidtea > Schmidtea mediterranea. The sequence continues at coordinate 165,412,087 of CM039680.1, forward strand.
TTGAATTAGTGGCAATTTATTATTGACAATGAACAAAAATCTGCAAAGCACTCCATCGGCATTGGCTGGTGATGAGTCATCGATTGCAGAATCGATTGATAGCATTGGTTAATAAATCGTTTTTATGACTGGACTATTTTACTAGATTAGTAAATCGATATCCACTGCTATTTAATTGATAATAAATCGATAAACAAATAATCGTTTTATTAATAGTAATAATATTAATAATAATTATATTTATAATAATAAATAATATTACTAAATAAACCCAAATAATTAATTATAAATTTATATAGATATTAGTGATAATAATAATAAATAATAGTAATTGTGAGAATATTTGGACATATTTATCAGAGAGGAATAAAGTTTAAATTAAATAATCAAACTAAATAATAAATTTGATTAAAATAGTTAAATATAAAAATATTTAATTTAAATAAGAATATTAAAGTAAAAGAATAAATTAGTTTAAATTCACGAATTGATAAATTAGTTTTGTTATTTTAAATTTTTGAAAAGGTTATTTTTAAATAAATAGTTTATTATTTATCATTAAAATGAAAATAAATTTCTCGTTCTTAATTTGTTTGTCTATCACAAGATAAGTCAGATTTTTGGAATATGAAAAATACTTTGGATTAATAAAAATGACTTCAGATTGTAAAATAAATGAAGATGTCTTAACCACATCTAACATTAATAAATAATGATAATAAATAATAACATTAATAAATAATATTTAAACAGGATGTTAATATGTTTAATGCTGTCATTATATATACAAATATTATAATATATGAAGCGATATCATTCTCAAATACTATATACTGAGACATGCAATGATGCAACATTTATTATCCAGGGTATTATATATTTAAATGATCTCAATAAATTCGTTACTGATTGAATATTAATTGTATTTAATCACCAGCAATGAATCAAATAATAATATTTACTAAAAATTTCCAGAGTTGTGCACAATTTGAAAATTAATTAAATTTGTTCATTTACAATTTATTTAAAAAAATTAATTTATATTTTAGCTTTTCTTAAATGAAATCAATAATTTAGTAGTCATATGAGTAATTATACAAAAATGACCTGCCTAGCTAGATAATGTTATATTATATTTGTAAAACAAGACAAAAACACTGATTCACACTTTTGCAAAATATAGATTTTTACTACTATAGCAGTTGAAATAAACTATATTCAAAACAAACTAAACGTTTCTTCTATTACAAAAGGGGTCGCAATGGGAAAATATATCCAAGGTCTTAGATATTTAGACAGATTCCTTGCAAAGATTTCTGGTTAATACAGTAATTTCTTTATTTCACCTCTTCCAATCAAACCCGAAAACCGCAGCTTCTTTAAAACGGTAATGCTATTTGGATATATGTTCATTTAAAAGAACACCCTAGACACATATTTTCAATTTATCCAAAATTTTTCGCATTGTAACGGTTTCTTTTATTATATTCGACGGTAATTTTAATATGGCTATGTATTTTGAGTGTTTTTCTTATCTTTTATAAGAATGATTTTGTTAAAAATTTAATCCTGGTCAAAGAAAGTTTAAAAAAATAAATTCACACTCGGTCATTTAAATGGACATTTCCTATGCTGAGCCACAAATATAGCAATTTAAATATGTGTAAATGTACAAATATTTATTGAAAATTTTATTATAATATAAACGCATTCTTCAACCAATGAAAACCGTAGATTTTAAGTTTCAAAAAAGCTACATGCTGTAAATTGGTTTATACTCAGATTTTAGATTACAAACCTTTAGAAGTCTTCGATGGTAGTGCAGTGCAAAGTCGGTCCCCCAAAAACTTCATATTATTACGGTTTTCCAATGTTAGCTGAAATTCAATTATTTACAGTTCTTTCTTTCACCTTCTCAGACCCTAGCTTTGACGTTGGGCAACGAAGGAAATTGTTTAAAATCAGACTGGTAAAGAAATGGCTTTTAGGCGAGTTCATTAAGGAACAATTATTTTCATATAAGAAAGAATTATCGACTAAATATTGTCCTTAGAAATACTACATATAGTTCTCTATAGCACTCGATTTTAATGTTTCCAATGTAAAAGTATTTGCACAATTCTTCACCATACTTTATGATCATTATCCTCAATTTAGAATGAGTACTAAAAAGATTTGTGATGTTAATGTTTCGAACTTTTTATTAGGTTGTTTTCTTATTTTTTTATATTTTAGACACACTCTTTTAGACACTTTTTCTTTCTTTATGCGATAATAAACAGTTAATCTGTGAACCAACCAATCCAAATTTCATTAATTATTTCATTTTTTTAAAATTTCAAATCTTTGATTTTTTAAAAACTCCATAAATTAAATGTCTAAAACAATTATAATTAATATTAATCTTTCATTTCATTTTTCTAATCTTTAAATAATTTTTCACAATAAAAAATAAGATGCTAATAAAACCAGAGGCTGATAATATTAACTTCTAGACAACAAAAAAATTATTTCATAGACAAAGAAAGAAAAGTCCGACAAAAAAGCAATAGTTAAACAAATTGATCGTATTGTGCAACGAAAAAAGATATTTTCTTGACAAATTAATTAAAGGCAGACAATCCACTTTTTTTCATATACCGATAATTAAATTGAGGAAGCAATTAAATTAATCATAATTGATAATTAAAATGTTAAATAAATTGAAGAATTTGAGAATAAAAGGATGGTAATTAAAATAAGAAGTATGAGATAATTGACTTATTGTAATACTATATTGTTATTTTTATTTTGAATAATATTTATAAATTCATTGAAAATTTATCAATATTTTGATTGGTTTTTCTGTTTTTGACCGTTATTCTATAGACCTTTATGCTTTAAATAAAATTTCATATCCATCAAATAACTTGTTTTTACTTTTGCTTTTTTTTGACTTAAACGTATCATATAAAAAATAAATTTCCAAATACTAAAAAAATATTCAACATTATAACAAAAAATAATTTATAACACTTGTTTTTACTTTTGCTTTTTTTTTGACTTAAACGTATCATATAAAAAATATATTTCCAAATACTAAAAAAATATTCAATATTATAACAAAAAATAATTTATAACACTTAAAAATTCTTTTTAGGTACAATTTAAAAATACTCTAAGCAATACAAATTCAAAATTTTTTCATTACTTACAAAAATTTCAAAATTCTTTTAACTTCAACCAAGATTGACCAATATTATTCCAACTGTTGTTTTCAAGCAAAAATATTCAAAAAATAAATAAAATACCACTATTCTAACCAATTAAATTCAAATTAATCTCGTAACAAGGTATGTTGTCTCTAAAAGGTTGAGGATGATACCGAAAGTTGCACATACTCTGCTAGAATGTCACTAACTTACGTTACAGTCAAAGCGATCTTTGATTATGTGTCAAATAAAAGATACTCTCCTCAATATCTATTTTTTCGTTATCGAGACCATATTTAGCTTTTTAAAAAAGTTTGTTACGGATAGATTACAAACTAATAACAAATATTGCTAGGCGTAAAAGGGAAATTTTAAATAGCCAATGAAATTGCTTTAAAAAACCGACAACAATTGGAATCGATTTTCTATTTGGAGAGAATCTCTGATATATTCCTGCAGCACCGGTTAATTATGGATAACAGTTGTCCAGATATTTTTTGCATTTAAATGAGAGTTTTTAATAGAATAAAAATTGATTTTTAGAATTTTATCGTTTTTAAGAAGCATTATTGATAAATAATATGGTCTAGTTGATTGAATTTATCTGATTCGGTTACATCGAATGTAAAACTCAATTTTATTGCTGTTGATGTCAACAATTTACTAATTTACCAGGCATTCGCGATTTTTACTAAACGCGTAAAACAGTCGAAATTATCATATATTTTGCATGTTTTTTGTCATATTTTTTTTTAAATGCCAGATTTATTTCATTTTATTCGCATATTTAATAACTTCACATCTAATTTGATGGATTTTCTCTGTATTTTATGTAAATTAGATTATTGAAATTGTTTTCTTTTTTAACTTATTTGCATCATTGCTCTAAACACGTGTAGTAATTCAGAAACCCGACACGCTTAGCTGAATGTCTGACCAAACTGCATGCGTGGGAGGACTTTTACAGTTTGTTCTAATTAGAAATAATGTTATAGGGTTATTATAATTATTTATTTACCTCATCCTTTTGGTGTTAAGCAACAGCCATTTTTGCTGATTATTCCGTCAAATGATGCAAATGGGTTAATCCTACAATCGCTCAAATGTAGCGTTACGTATACATAAAAAAACATTTATGAATTATTGTTAAGAATTTTTGATAATTTGTAAGTAGTATCAAATGGGTCAGAAAATTCTGATTTGTTTAGTTTTTGATTTTATAATCATCTTTGTTATGAGGAAACCGCTAGTTTCTAAATAGCTAAAAATATTAATAATAAAATGTTTTTTTTACAAATGCATGTTTAAACAAATAATTATTATTACATAGACCTATTGATGGACTTTTTCTTTTTCCAAGGAGAAATAATATTAATTGTAGTTTTTCAAAGGCCGACCAAACTATATGATTAAATGTGTTGGCTATTTTTTAATAAGAGGATTTTAAAAGTATTAAAATTTTGATTTTAAGATTAAAAAATTTTATTGCTTAAAATATATTCGAAATGTCTAAAATTGTTACGTACAATAAGTAGTGAGAAATAAATAAATGAACGCAAATATATTTTGTGTTTACAATATGCAAGTCATTTAGAATTTTTCCAGGGGCCATAAATTAATTTTATATTATTATTTTCGAAATCGTCTCGTCAATTGGCACTCACACATATCCGTTTTCCCCGGAAAATATTGATTTTATTATTTTTAATTAATTATTTTATTTTTCAATTTTGTGCCTAAATATTACAATATTTTCTAAAATTGTGCAACCCAAACATATGCATTACTTGGCAATGACTAATGAAGATCATTTCCTTGATAAACATACTACATACCGTCCACATTGAAGGAATTTAAATGCAAAAACTAAATTTTCAATTTAAAATGACAAATTTTAGTATATTAACAACCCAATTTGAGAATAAATAATTTTTATATAGGTTTTTAGATCGTGTTTACTAAATACTTCCAATAAAAGATTTTTTAAAATTTTTTTTTACAAATTTAACACTTTACTTTGAAAATTTTTGAATAACCTTAATTTTTCAATGCCAGCACAATCCAAATTTTTCAATTAATATTTTTGTAATTAAAATTTAATTTTTAATTGGTTTTTAAGTAACATAATTCAAATTTTTAAGGTCCCTCATTACAGAATAGTTTTAAATCGTGTAGTAATAAACCCTAATGAAAATTATAAGTTTACTATTTATCAAGATCTAAAAATGTTTTCTCAATTATTCATGAATAATTCATGTGAATTTTAGTCAGCTGAATGAAGGATTCTGATTGGCACGGGTGAAATTGTGCTTTGTGACTGTCTTAGAATTGATACAAGAATTTGTCAACTCTATGGACTTTGAGTTGATGAAAATTTATTCACCGAAAATTTTCATTAAATTATCTAAGTAAAATCTTAAATTTTCTTTTCATCATTCATAAAAAATAAAAAAATTTGTTATTTGAATGGCAATGGTTCAATAAATTTGGCAGTTATCTTTAGTAATTTTATTGATCTCTAAGATAATACAAATTATTGTAGAATAATGGCAAATTGGAACTTTTAACATGGAACTTTTGTGATTATTAATAATTTCAATTTAAATATATGTTTAATACATGTAACCTGAATTCCCACATATTTTTTGTAAATATTTTAGAAAATGGGATAATAATAGATATTCATAACAGAGCTTAACATTTGTTGTAATTAATTAATTATTAATATTAATTGTAATTATTAATTAACATTAATTGTAATTTATTATGTTATATTGCATGAAATTCCAAATTACGTGAATTTCCGACATCCGTCTCCAACAGTTGGAAAATGAAAGACAGAAATTCACGTTCCCATCTTCAAAGTGTTAATGGGGTTTTGATTTTCTTAATTTTTGAAATTAAAGAAATGAATAATATCATTCGCGTTGTATTACACGTCCATTGGGTATTTTGCCTTTTACATTTTATTGCAGATGTTGGGGTTATAGTAATGAGTACAAACAAAAATTTGAATTCACAAAATCTAAAAAACAAATTAAAGTGCAGAAATTAATGAAAAATCAATATTTTTGGAGAGGGAGTAGGAACAAAAAGTAAGACATAAAAATTTCAAATCTATGGCAGGGGGCCATTAGACAATTTAATTACGTAGGTAGTAATTAATTTATTAAAATATTTGTTTTAGACATTAATAATTTTTGTTTTAACTTAAATTGACAGGCGTTAGGGTGCCTTGTCAAATAGGGTGGTCCTTATACAGGGCCAAAAAATTTTTTTGGTGTTTTTCAAAGACTCACCCTCCACAGTTGTTCCTTTTAGACAAAAAACACTGGAGAAAAATTTTGGGGAGAAAATATTGACATTTAGAGGTAGCTCAAGAGCATCAAAGTTTTTACGAATGGTGCGTTTTTCGCAACTCTTATATAAAAATGAAAGAAGCAAATTGTCACGCTTTTAATGCCATCAACAAATATCACTGACATTGGAGTTGGTATATAAGATAAACCAAAGACAAATGGAGATGTTTTAGCATCACACTGTTGCTAGGATGCAGCATCGGCAGCCAGCACCGGGCACCCCACTGTCACTTGTCTTACACATTCGCGTCCGATTCATGAATATCTGTGGCAAAATTCTCTGAAGTTAGGGTTTGCTTCAGGGAGTTAGGAAACAGTCTACGATTCTCCTGCACAACTTGAATCAGGAACTGGAATTGCTGTTCATTTTTTGTGAGCATGCCGCTTAACTCCTGAACCAAAGCTACTCCGCGCTCCGCATGATCGATGACTACCTTCAGATCGCGTACAAGTGCAGCTGCATGCTCGTAGTCTTCATGGCCATTCCACTCCTCCGGATCAACAGCAAGAAAAGAATCTGGAAGTTCCAATCGTTCGAACAGAACATGCGAATGCTTGGTCATGAAGTAAGCAAGTGATTTGGCGCGAACGGACTGAATGTCGATGTTGATTCGTTTTGGCGGTTTGTCCGCTCCGTCATTTTCCTGTAAGGTAAAACATTACAAATTAGTTTTAGTACCAGAGCTAACAGTTCTATCAAACACTCAAAAACAAGAAATTAATGATAAATGACATAAGTCAAGTAAACATCAAGCAATCAGTCAATCACCTTGATAGCACTGACGAGTTCGCGCTTCGTTGCAGTTGATAGATCCTTGTCAAACAGAGCCAGTCCAACGAGTTCCTCCGAGATATACCAAAGATGTTTGGCCATTTTAGCAGAGGCTGCCTTGGAGATGGCTGGGTGCACTACTTCATAATCAATGAGGGCCTGAAGGAACGTGAGATCATTATGCGGTGCTGTTGCAGCACAAGGAGCTGTGAACCAGACTTTCATGTAAAGGCTGACCGAGAAAGTGCAGATGTCTTGCAGCCCTTTTACTTCTGTTGGTCTGAGATTTAACTGCGATCGAAACGTATAAGCCTTCAAACTGTACAGTACTTTGCTCATCCATCGAGCATGGTGCATGGCACCTGGAGCGATGAAACGAATGCCTCTTGCAGGGACTCCTCCGAGGAAAATGTCAAAGTACAGTGTAATAATTAATTAAATGGTTTACAATTCAAAATCCAAAATTGTCTTATTGCGGTTTAATTCTGAATTATGTTAATCACAGGAAAACTAGCTAACATAAATTGGAGCTATTTTCACATACAAAATATAGTTTGAGGTGAGCTTCCATTGGATCAAATATCCATAGTATTAACCACTATTATTGTGCTGTATTGAACAAGTGAACGATATTTTTGAACAAGCGAATTTGAATTGTGAAAAATTGTTTAATTGGTAACTTATTTGAGTTGGGTTTGTTATTTTCAATAAAAACTAATGGAGTCAGATTATTTTTCAAAATATATCTAGGGATGTTAGAATATTTTGCCTGGTGTATACAGTATTGTGTAATAAACATATACATTTAATGTGATACATCTATGTTGAGTTGTATATTCAATCGAAGGATGTTACAATAAAGATCACTGTTATAATTATCCGTTTTCTAAAAAAAATTCCTCGAATAAAAGTATAAATGTTGTAACGAAGACGTATATTGATTTATAACCTAAACAACCAAAGAACAAAATTAAAGAATGCAGACATTTTTGGAGGAAATTTTTTTTTACACTCCAAGAATAGTCCGATCAGGTCTCGGATTTACATATATCATGCAATATAATTCTAAATTTTTATAAACACGTAACAGTAAATTTTTAAAACAATTGATATGATTAATTAAAAAATTTTTATAGTCATTATTTGTTCAGTTATAAATGATTATAATTTATTATTCGTTGCGATAATTATATAACACCATGTAATTAATGGATTTATCTTGACATAGGCCTTTTAATAAATATTCCGGATAATATTGCCGTTTTTAATATTTCGACCAATTCAGTCGCTACAGGTTTGGAAATGTCATTAACACTCTGATACTCCTCCTTTTGCTGGTAAAGACAAAAACCTGATGCCGGTAATATATTTTTTTGTGTAAGTTCCTTTGTAAAACCAAATACTGAATGTCAACTTTGACTTCTCGTACATGAGCTCTTCATAGTTCAGCAGCAGTACACAGTTTCATAACCCAATTATTTCTCGTGTTAAAATTTTCAGGTTGTACTAGCAAATTCTGACACGTGAAATCATTGGGTTATGAATACTGTCTTACGTGTAGGATGAGAACGAGCGATACACTATCATTGAAAATTAAGGTGTATTGTATACAGTAACAATTAATGAGGTAATGACCCCTTGTAATAATATTGATCAAATTCAGTATTATCCATTGTTACTTAATTATATTATGAAATACGTCTCTTGAAAGTAGCAACTGGAATGCTAGAATGCATTATTTTATTCATCATTATATAAGTGATCTTCTATTTACTATTGCCAGGTTGAATCAACTGCGGTTTCCTCCACTCCATAAACTATTTTAACTTTCTAGTTCTTAGGGCTCTCAGCTTATTGGATTTCGTACTCCGAGGGTTCTCAAAAAATTTAAATAACATTTCAATTTTACATTTTATTCACTCATTTTATTGATTTACTTATTAAAATATTAAATTAACCTCTTATTAAATAAATTTATTTTTCATTAAATCTATTTCTTACTCATTAATTATTTTACCTTTCGCTTAAATACAAGTCATTAAACATTAGCTATTTTATGTATAAAATTTAATAATAATAATAATAATATATCAGATAAGTGAATAACAAAATAACCTCTTGGTGTGTAGTAATAATTATATTGTTGAAAAAAGTTTCGATTATTAAATAATCCTCTTCAGTTTCTTAATAATCAATAATTTAATAATAGAATTTTTTTCAACAATATAGTTATTACTTCGCAGCTAGAGCTTATTTTGTAATTCACTTATCTGATATATTGATTTATGCTGCTACCAATGAATCACCGTTTTATACTAATAATAATAATAATAATAATAATAATAATAATAATAATAATTATTATTATTATTATTATTATTATTATTATTATTTATTTTCAGGTCTTTTTAGTTCGTAAAGTCAGTGAACCTCAACAAGGAATACTATATGCTATGAAAGTTTTGAAAAAAGCTTCTTTAAAAGGTGATAAATAATTTTAATTATTTTCAATTTTTTGTTAATTTATTTTGTCATTCTTAGGATTTCCTTATTAGGTAAACATCGAATGGTTCCAAACATTTCTTTTATTATAAAACTTAAACAAATATAGAAAATGAATAAAATTTAAAAATGAAATTTTATTTGAATGAAAATATAAAATATTTGAAATAAAGGAATATAATGGAAATTGATAATAATAATTAATAAATTTTAAATTGGTTGATATAACTTCAACTTTATCCCCCACCAAATAATACGAATATAGATCAACATCAACTTCGTTGTCAATCATTGAAATATCAGCTTTGATTTGTGCTTTCATTAATGTTTTATTTTCAGATTTTTCAATTAGTGCCAAAATCGGCTTTCACCTTTAAACATTTTTTGACTTTTTTTCAGACTTTATCTAACGATTGCATCTTTATCCGGTATTATTTTTATCGTCAATTCTTTTGCAAAGGATCTTTTAAACTTAAGGAACGATATTTGTCAAACGAATCGCCGTAATTTGAAATTATTTCATACACAAAAGGTTTGTTTCTTGGAGCCGATTTTGTCGCAACAAGACTTATAAACTGGACAATTTCCTCTTACAAATTACAATTCATTATCATTAATTGTTTCCATTAAATTCAAATTATTTCTTTTATTTAAAATTCCATAAAAAATAATTACAATCTCATTCCCTTAAAAAAGTATCATTTCAAACATTTTATTTTCAAGTATTTTAAAAAATATTTTAGAGCAAAATTTTATTTATTCAAAATTAAATTTCGGTTAAAATGCAATAAACTACGCGCAATTAAAAATTAATAAAAAATTGATTAAAAATTGATACACATTTATTTATGTATCTGTTACACTTATAGCATACTGGAACAAATAAAATTGAATTTTCAATCAAAAAATTGACAACCTAATTGTCATTTAGAGATTTATAAAGAAATGTTGTTATTTCCATATGCCAAAAAATAAATTCAAACTATTATTTATTAATCAATTTCTTATCAATTTTTAATTGCTCGTAGTTTATTGCATTTTAACCTAAATTTCTATATAATAATGACATTTTTTTTACAAAATTTTACTATTCGTATAACCGGATGATCAAAGTTTAATTTTCCTTTCAAATTATTTTCAAATAATTTTAAAAATAATTCAAAACACAATGTGAAAATAGCAAAAGGCTAAACCTCGCATTGGTACTTTAGTGTGCGATTAAAATTTTTGTATTTTCTCCCTTTTTATCTTTTCATAGCTTCAGAGGCCAAAGTCTTTCCCGGATCCCGAAGTTTTTGTGACTGGCCGCGCATCTTAAAAAAGCGTACGTGAGCAACTGAACATATATATATATATATATATATCAGTGAGCATTTAATAGGACTCGCTAGGACATTAAATTGCACCCTGGAATTATATTGAAATTATTAATGATACTGGCAATTATTATTTACAATTTTTATCTATCTGTCTCAAGAATTCAGACCTTTATGATCCAATCGGATATATTATCATTTTACAAACTGTTCAAATGCAACTTTAGGTTTTCTAAAAAACTTTATTCACACCAATGTGAATACTGGAAAGATAAACAATTTCCGATTGTAATTTATTATTTTTATTATTTTTTTATCCAAATGAACATTAATATTAATTATAACAATGAAACATAAAACATTTCTAACAAGAATAAATTATTTTCCCTATCTATGACAGGCAGATCTGTTATCATTTGGCAACTTGTCTCATAATTTGACGAGGAAATCCTTACCACAGAGTTCAATTTCGTTATATTTCAGAATTTAGTGAAAATATTTCTTTACTAATTTTTCCTTTTTAAATCGCTTTCTAGCTGCTTTCTCTCTTTATTTGCTATGAAATAAGCAATAAATCACTTGAGAATCACTGTCCTCTTAAATGCTATTACCGATATGAAGTGCTCATTTGATTGACTATTGTTTATATTTGCGAATTATATGGGTTTATATTATTATTATTATTATAATTAAAAATATAATTTAAGCCAATTTCTGCAATTTTTATTCATAAAATGAAATATGAAATATTTCGACCTAAAATAGGTCCTGATCAGTGATCACTCCAAAACAAAATTTAAAAAGTTTTTCGCTTTTCTTTAAACCTTAAAAAATGTCGAAAATCCAAAATTTAGGAAAAAATTTAATATGTTTATTCAAAATTTAATATTGGCAATTTAAATTTTCTGGAAAGGATAAAGTTAATCATAAAGGAAGCAGGGAGTGAAAGACTTGTTAAATATTGTTTTGGAGCAATCAAGATCTACTTTAGGTCGAAATATTTCTTATTTTATTTTATGAATAAACACTGTGGAAATTGGTTTACTGGAAATTGTCTTGTCAAACTCAACCCATGTCTTGAGCCAAATTAACAATTTTAGATTTGTGAAGGGCCGCATATAAAGCTACTACATTTAATAAAAATACATTTATGCATTAGCAAATTAATATAAATATATATGTGTATTTTGTTGTGTAGTGATCAATCTTTGCTTTTTGTTGTTCTTATGAATGAATGTTAAAACAATAATAATAGACATAAACAAATGTATATGTTTACGTATGTATATTGAAACAAATTCGTTTTTAAATTATATTGAACATTTCTTTTTAAATTTAATTTTTTCTCAATATTTATCATTACTCAATATTTACTCAATATTTATCATTCTCAATATGATCATTACATTTGTTGACTGGGCCGCAAAACCTTTGTTGACAGCCGGTAGTTTCGGATGCCTTCTTTGCATAGTTATTGATTTAAATTATATTTTTGTAAATGATTCTGCTATCGACAAATTATTTTTTTGTAAGTTTAAAAGATTAATTATTGCTATTATCATGATTAATATTATTATGATAATTGTGATTACATAAACCGACGTTTTTCTGGTTTATCGACTATTTTATTTTAAAAGTATCAGAAATATTTTTATTTTCGAAAATTTCTTCAAGATTTTTAATAAAAAGTTTTGCTTGTTAATTATTAAAATTATAAATAAAAGTATATAAATATAATTGTTTATTAATATATTTATACATACGGAAAATATGTATATTAGTAAAATGGTAATGCCAAATGCCAAACAAAACTCTATTAATTGCTGATAATGCCCCATTTCATTCGTTAAGTGTAGATTATTTTAAAAATTAATTTTACCACATAATGTGACATCCTTTATTCAGCCTATGAATCAAGGTGTTATGACAAACCTCAAAAAGGACTTCAGAAAGAAGTTGATAACCGAAATACTAGAAAAATGGAAAATGGCAATACTAACTTAATGAAGGTACAAAAGTATCTAAATAACAAGGATGTAATTTATTTGATATTATTATCATATAATGATAATAAACAAGATACACTTGTAAAATTATGGACTGAAATATGGCCAGAAATAATAATTTGTACTTCAAACCAATCCAACTTTAGAACTACTTAATCAGGAGTCGTTTTTTTAAATGAAGTTGTTGAAAACATTAGAAATATTAAGGAATTTGAAATTATTAATGAAAAAGAGGTTGAGGATAGGAAAAATCATAATGACCCATATATACATGATGACTGATTATGAGATTTTTGCCCCTATCCGTAGTGAATCTACAACAGGAGAGGACGTGAGGAGATAATGTAAGCGGTACGGATGAAAGATTTAAAGAATGGAAGAACAAAATTGGTGTTTTAAATTGGAATAAAATTTTTGAAGCAACAGCAAGAAATAACGATCTTCAATAAAGTTGAAAGAATTTGCATTTAAAAACAGTTGGAATCAGATAAACTGACAAAAATTACTGAGTTTATAACAAAAAACTATTATTTATAATTTTTGGTTTTTGATATTTTTGATTTTTTTTTCTGTACTGTTTTTTTCAAAATTCTCGGTCTCACTATGTCCGGCTGTGTTACAAAAATAATTTAATATAAAACATAGATTAACCTATTTCATAATTTATTTCATTTTGCAAAATTTAAACTCCTTCTATAATAATTAGTTATTTTTAATAATTTCATGATTTTTAATTTTAATCTATTTACAATAATAAAATCAATAATTATTTTAAAATATTTTTTAATTTTGATAATTTTAGTTAAAACAATTAGATATTTAAAATACCTGTTTAATTTTGATTTTGCTTTTAGTTCAAGACAGAAAGAGAACTAAAATGGAAAGGGACATTTTAGCAGCTATTCGGCACCCATTTATTGTTACATTACATTATGGTAGTTATTATTAGTATTTCTCATATTTTAATATTTAATTAAAATAATGTTGTTGAGGTTCAATAAAAATAATTTAAATAAAATTATATTACTTATTAGTAGATGTTGTGAATATATTTAAAATTAATAAAAAACGTAAATAATTAAATAACAGGTCGAAAGTTGCATATTTTAGATTGAAAAGCTAGAACAGATTAAAATTTAAATAATTAAATACATTAAATTAATTCAAATTTAAATGCTTTTTAGCAGATATTAGTTCATGGAAATCAAATGTTAATCACTTCATAATTAGGTAATTTTTTTAGGCTCGTTTAGAGTGGTGCAAGAGAAATTCAGTTGTACAGAACAGTGAGTGCAAATAGATAAATGGCAAAACTTATAAAAATTCAGAATTTATAAATAATTTTAGATATATATATATATATATATATATATATGTCAATTTAAAATAATTGACACAAAGAGATCAAGGAGACAGCATTAGTACCGGTCCAGTGACAGTCTAATAAATAATAAACCAACATTGTTATATTTTATAACACTGGTAAGGCGAAAATAACCTTTTTCTTCGAATGTTTGGCTTTAACAAGTTGAAATAGTTGGGGTTATGTATTTCTTGATTGATTGAGCAAAAATAAACTTTTATTAATATTATTCTTTAAAAATTACTAATTTATTAAAAAAGTAAATCTATTCAAACAATCAATTGTTATTCGGACCTACCTATTTTTAGTAATGATATAATTTATTTTTTCCAAACTTTTTGCACCAAGGAAGTTTTATATTTCAAAAAACAATAGCAGTCATTATCTGAAACTGTTAATTTGTATATTCTATTCCTCAAAAAGCTACATAAACGGTAAATATGCCTATATATCAAATGTAGAAAATTGGGCAATACGTAATATTTCATCTTATTTTCCCAAAAATAACCCTTTATCAGTAAATAAGCTCTAAAATGATTTAGAAATGACCAGCTTGTAAGGTTTGGAAAGAAGACGATTTTCCATAAGAACATTGCTGCATTTGAAAATTAATAGATTTTTGTACATAAAAACTCAAGAAATTTCATTAAAATAAGACCTAGTGTGTCTTTTGTAGCAAAACTTGATATAGGTATCGGTCATATTTTCGGGAAAATACGATAAATCCTTCTGAATACCAATAATCATTTTTATTTATTAAAAAATTTATTTTGTTAAATTCTCATGTTTTATTTTATTTTAAAAATTTAATTAATTGTCAAAATTCTCAATCATATAAAATAATTCAAAAAGCAATAAAATTCTCTTAAATTTTTATGGTAAAAAGAATTTAACAATTTTGTGTATCATTTTGTATCAATCTTATTTTATAAGTTCTGAAAAAACCGTCAGTTTTAGTTTGTTATATTAATAACAAAATGTTAGTGATTGTTTTATTATTCATTTAATTATTTATTTAAATATCCCAAAATTTTATTTTTCGTACCAAAGCACCGGTATTGAAAAATCTAAATACCTTTATTCTGGCATTATAAAAACTTTGTAAGGATCATGTTAAAATAGGCATTTAATTTTACTTATTGAATTAACTAATTTAAAAGTTGCTTATTGATTAATTTAGTATTTAATTAGTATTATATGCAAATTGTAGTTGTAAATAATATATTAACAATAGTATATTGACAATTCTAAATCAAATTCGGAGCACCGGGAATTATACATACTGATCTGGTAAAAGTTTTGAAAGCAGTATGTTGAAATTGTAGAAATACTAACAAGAACTGCTGAAGGAGGGGAAAGTAAAGCTCATGTTAAATTAAACATTAATTAATTAACTAATTTAAAAATTTCATATTGATTAATTTAATATTTAATTAGTATCATTTTTAAATTATTATTATTAAACATTGATTTTTTTTTATTAAATTTGTCATTTTGTTTTACACTGGAACAATGCTCTACATCATTGGTCTCAAACCCACGGCCCGAAACGAAGCACATGAATTTTGTAATATAACCAAACTTATATGATAAACATCGCTGAGACTGGTTTCATCGCAGGACATTAAACCTAACATTGATACTTCGGTTCATTCAAAGCGATACCAGTTAAGTAGCCAGAAAAGGAATTGATTTTATAATAACATTAATTTCGAAATTTAATGTAAAGCAATAGCATAATTATTACTAAAACGTTAAAATAAAATCTAAAATTTTAAGTTTTTCTTTCTTTATTACTAGATTTATGTGTTTTAATCATTGTATAAAGATATTAAGTAGTGTAACCCCTGGGGTTATACTTTTACTCACACACGGCAGGCTTTAGACTTTGAGTTTGAGACCCCTGCTTTACATGGAGCATGTCACTCAAAAGATTACATCAGAGAGGCAGATTTCACTAATATATAACAATTACAGTTTATGAAATTCTTATTCTCAATAGTCTTTGTATCTTTTTTTACTGTCCCTGGCTGAAATGTGGTATTTTCCTCGGTTTTTCTTTTTCCGGTTTATGAGAGTTTGATGTTTTATTTAATAGAGATACTTTTGAGTAAACAATTCAATAAGATTGTTCATTTCACTCGATTGCTTTGTTTTCTCGATGTCAGGCGCTGCTGAAGCATTTATTACATCGTTTTCCGTCCTATTCTAGATTAGGCTTTTACAAATTGTAAAAGTCGATTATTAATGCATTCCTCATTTGAAGAGGCGTTAAGATTACTATTAAAAATATTGGTTACAAAGCAATATTTAAAATGGTAATGCCAACAGCTGAGAATAATGAAGACCTAAAGGAAATTCTAACATTTAATGTCTAAAAGCACACCATTTATATGGTAATACCAAATCTTTGCCCAATGGTTTATACTGCTTATATTTATATTTAAACTATTATGACCAATCTTTAAAACCAAGTCAAGGGTCTCTGATGGAATAGATCCTAAAGATTCTATGATACAGGTCTCAAGTTCTACGGAAATCGGGTTTAGTTGCCTGTATTTCTCATATTTATGAACATTTGTTTTGTCTACTTTCTCAAAATTTGTCAAAATGTCTATTGGGCATTTGATGTCGACCGTATAGATGTTTTTTATTCTCGATATTTGTGATAATGCGATAATAACATTATTATTATTATTATTATTATTATTATTATTATTATTATTATTATTATTATTATTATTATTATTATTATTATTATTATTATTATAGCTTTTCAAAATGAAGGTAAAGTCTATCTCATTCTCGAATTCCTAAAAGGAGGAGACTTATTTTCTCGTTTATCCAAAGAGGTAAATTAATTTTATTAAACTATCAATATAAGAAAATAAAAATTAAAGTTACCAAATATTAAATGAGAAATATGCAAATTAAATTTTATTCTATAAATTAATTTTAATAAATGTTTAGGGATATTTCATATAATCTTGTCAATTAAATTTTTTTTTAATTTAAGAGACCTAAAATTTGTTTTAGTTTTTTGTATAAATTGATCAGATTTGATATTTTATTACTTTTTTATGACGCAGATTTTAAATATTAGTTGAACTATTGTTATTATTATGTGTCCATTCAAACATTTCCTTTTAATAATATTTTTTGTGTTAAAATTTATAGTTATGCTTTTTTTGAATTATATATGATTTCAATTACCTAAATATTGAATATAAAATTTTTTAATTTAATTTATTTGTCTAACATTTATTGTAGGTAACCATATATTTATTAATAATTTATTTTTCATTGACAATGATATAATTAATTAAATTTCACCACATATTTAATATTGGAATTTATTTAAATTAACTATAGATTCTAGAGTCTTATAAAAGCGAAGAAAAAAGAATGTGAAAAGTATAGTAATATAATTAATTTTTTAATATTTTTAAAATTTTTTCCACACTTTTGTTTTGTTACATATAGAGATCAACCATATTAATATTAAACTATTATTTGAACGGCGAAATATCACTCATTTCATTCGTAAAACAACTGATGATACGATAAATTAATCATCACTGTCGAAAATTTATTTTAAATAAATTTCTATTTTTATTTTTATTTCTATATTATTTTTAGCAATTGTTCTTGTTGGAAAACGGGTTGTTGAATAAATTTTATATTCATATCTATGTGCTTTTATAAATCAACAGCATTTTATGAAAATTCGCATTACATTTCTATTGGTTGATATTTGTATATTGATTTTTAAAGTGCAAAAATATTTAAAATATTATGACAGTACTTGTATTGTTCTATTATTTGTTCACAATACGTGATAAGTGATTGTGAAACCATTAATAAAATCTACGTCAAATTTTACTTGTTTTTAATTTTCTCGTCAGTGCAAACTCGACACAGGGATCACCAACTTCTCATTATAAAAAGTTTGATTTATGTGATTTAAATATTTACAGTTCTCGTTTTGTTTTTAGGAATAAGTGATTTTAAGCAGGGGAATATTTAATCAATTTTTCAAAACAACAAAATTCTATTATTTCTAAGATTTACAGAGATATTAGTCAATGGCACAGATTCCAAAACGCTATAAAATTTTTAACAATAAAATTATGATAAATTGCCAATTCAAAATTTTAAAATGGGAAGTTATTAAATTAATTTTTAAATTCCTGTACCCCTCCCTATTTGAACGATATAAATTAATAATTACCGTTTTTATGCGCGTAATTAACGTTTTTTATACAATTAATTTTTTATTTAATTTCGCTATATGAATAAAAAATGTAATAAGACCGGACGCATCCGTTTCTTCACTTTATACTTCTTCAAATACAACAGTAGTTTCGTTTTCGTTTTGCGGGTTTTAATGATTTTGCATCATGCACAAATTCAAAAGTTGATCGATTATTTGGACAAGTCTGAGCCATGTTGCTAATTTCTATAAAAAATATCTCCAGAACATATTAAAGATTGTAGTGACAGGTTTTAAACTTGTAACATCGAGTTATCGATACGTCATGATAAGCTATAATAACATCATATGGTACTTGAATATATTTAATGAACATTTCGTAATTTTGCAACATTTGAACATTTGAAGAATCATTACATTTGTATCTAGCACGTCTTTATTGTGACAAGAATCTTCGTCTTAAAATCACCGTACTAAATTGGTTACTTTAAAATGGAAATAAAGTTTTACTTTGTTGGATTTATCCCTTTTTTCATAATCCGACATATTAATAAGGGATATTTGTGAATTTAAGTTTTGATTGATTATGTTCTGGTTAATATCACAATATTTACTTTTAGTTCATGTTCACTGAGGATGATGTCAAATTCTACCTAGCAGAGTTGGCTCTGGCTCTCGACCACTTGCACAGCTTGGGAATAGTCTATCGCGATTTGAAACCAGAAAAGTTAGTTAAAATATTTCTTTTCATATTTTCATAAAATGACTAATAAATGAATTTTTATTATTTTTTAATATTCCAAAATAACGGATACATCCGCCACAAAGATTGAATTCTTGATGGTTCCAAGGACCCAGTAATAGTCTTGAAGGTAACCAGTAGACTTTAACCACATTCTTGGATAGAAATCTTAATTTTGTTAATATGTTCAAAACAAGTTGGTAATGAATTGTCACAGTGTGAAGTTATTTTCTAGGAAAAGTATATGCTCTGTCCAGATAAACGGTTAATATAGCAATATTAAAAGCCTATAAATGGTTGAGATCAAATTATGTACGAGTTCACTTTGACTTATTATGAGTTATATTTTTTAATATAAGTCTATTTTATACTCATGAATTTGTTTAATAGTTCAAAAACCACCAAACTTTAATAGTAATAATAATAATAATAATAATAATAATAATAATAATAATAATAATAATAATAATAATAATAATAATAATAATAATAATAGCTATAATAATAATAAAAATAATTTCCATAAGTAAATAATAAAATAAGCCCTTGTTGCAAAGTAATAATTATATTGAAAAGTTTCGATTATTAAATAATCCTCATCAGTTTCTTCAGATTCCGCAAACAAGAAACTGAAGAGGATTATTAAATAATCGAAACTTTTTTCAATATAATTATTACTTTGCACCAAGGGCTAATTTAATATTCACTTATCTGATATCTTAATTTATTCTGCTACCAAGGAATCACCGTTTAATAATAATAATAATAATAATAATAATAATAATAATAATAATAATAATAATAATAATAATAATAATAATAATAATAATAATAATAATAATAATAATAATAATTCATCCTATGCAGTATTTTACTTGATGAAGATGGGCATATCAAATTGACAGATTTTGGATTGTCAAAGGAATCAATTTACAATGACGATGCGAATCGGACGTTTTCCTTTTGTGGAACTGTTGAGTATATGGCACCGGAAGTTGTTAACCGAAAAGGTCATGGGACAGCTGCAGATTGGTGGAGTTTTGGAGTGTTAATGTTTGAAATGCTTACTGGCCAATTACCATTTCAGGGTTCGTCACGTAAGGAAACAATGACAATGATTTTAAAGTAGGCTTCAATAATGATTCTTTATAATAAAAATTTAAAAATCATTCCATAATTGAAAATTTATCTTTTTCTCTTAAATTTATTTAAATATTATTTAAATTTTTGTGCAAATAACAAATTTTACTTGAATGAACTTTAGAAATAATTATTATGGTATCAGGAGCTTGATTTAAATCTTTTGAAAAATGAATTCTACAAAGCCCTATGTTAAATATTTTTACCAACTGTTTTCATCTAGTGAAGGAGTAGGGATTTGTAATTGCGATACTGTAACCCTGTGGGAACAACCATGAAAATAATTCGGAAAGAAATGTTGGCTTATTTTTTATTCATAAAAAAGACATTGTAGCAAATTTATGTAGAAAATCATTTTGAAAAATTAATTTTTTAATTTTAAAAATAAAAATTCTTTTTTTGATAAATAATCATTTTTTGAACGTTATTTTATATCATATTTTATTGATATAAAATTTAAAATTTCATTTAGATTTTTGTTTTATTAAATAAATTTCCCGAATTTTTTAAATTTATATCAATAAAAATAATTTTTTCTCTGTTATTATTTAGTTTATGTTTTGGATTATAATGAATTATTAGAACATATAAACTGATTGTCCAGAAAAAAAGTTTACCTAAATGGTGATACAGTATAAATAGTGTTTTAAGCTATATAATGTGAAAAGGTTTCACAGTATTTAGAGGACAAAGCTTTAATTGGTGCTGAAGGTTAAAGATTTAGTGCATGAATAAATGGGATTGAGAACATTGCAACCATTTTTTAAGTCAGTACCCAAGTTCTGTTTCGAATATTTAAATAAAATTTTATATGTAACCATTTGTCTTAGTTTACAAAATTTTGGAAATACTGTAATTAAAACCATTAATTTAGTTCATTATTTATACTTTTTATTTTCTAAAAAAAATTTTAAATAAATTTTCCGCGCAACCTTTATCAAATGTTAATTTGATACTAGTAAAAATATATTAAGCAACATGAATATAATTAAACTTTTGAGAAAAAAATGTTTACATTCAACATTTTCTCAAATTTTTTTTACAATGATAAGAAAACAAATAATTTCAGCTTTAATTTCCAGTGGGGAATATTTTGTTTTCTTAAGGATTTATACAGATTACTAAAACCCGTTATTATTAATAGAAAAAATATTTTAATTTTTTTCTTGGCAGAAAATTCTGAAATTTTTACTTGATATCTAAGTTTAGATTTTTCTTTCTTTATGTTAAAGATGTTTAATAATGAAAAGCAGAATATATATATACTGCATGTGTGTACAGCTTATGCATCATTGGGATACATAATAAGCAATGAAAAATCCAAGAACTCGGACAAACAAGATAATCAATGAAACATGCACTGTCAAACACATTAATTATAAGAGCTTACATATTAAGGTATATGGAAATTAAGAGTGAAATATATTTATTAACACAAGATGTGATAATGAAGATTATTTTTTTGATTTTGTTGAAAATTCTGAACATGAAAATAACAATAAATATGCAAGTCTGTATTCTAATGTATCAATTTAAGAAGATTTGTTCCCTTTTTCGGACTCGAGAGCATCGGAAAATTCCTCGACGTAGTTAATATCCATAAACGCAAGAGAGTTCTTTCAATTTCGGACTCAGAAAGTGAGGATATCGATTTCGATGAAAACATAAGAAACAAACGATCTGGGTCCTGCAAGCATTATTTCGATGAAAGTAAATCTCGATACAGAGGGCCACCTCCCCACCATTCGACATTACCTGAATGCATTGAATTATTTTTCAACAACGATTTATTGCATTTATCCTGAATGAAACCAACATATATTACATATATGTCGACAACACTCGAACCAAGATGCTAAATCTAGTTTCAATAATTGGAAAAGTACAAATATTGGTAATATGTATTTTTGATGGCACATATAAAAAAATTATGGAAAAATAAGAAAAAAAAAGAAATCAAAATTAAATAATAGTCAATTAAATAATAACTAAATAATAATAAAAAGTTTTACAAAAATTAGCGACCATATTCAACTATCAGCATTGACGAATGCCTTCTATTATATAAGGTCCCTTTGAGATTTAATACTTTCCAACCACAAGAAGTTGACTAGGGATAAATTGATTTGTCTTATGAAACAGTAAAAATGATTTTGTGTTGGATATTATAATATATACTTTTATTTAAAAATCAGGAATACGTAGAGCCGTTTTTGCATTTTATGAACAGTTTGTATTATGAACATTGTTTGTATTCACATGTAAAACGGAGAGAAAGTCATCGATTGCGTTCTTAGATTTATTAATTCAACGCAAAGATAAACACTATGAGACAAAGATTTATTGAAAACCAACTGATATTGGTCCTTATACTTCTCCAGAAAGCTGTTGTGAATTTAAGTGAATTTAAATATAAGAGAAATATGGTGAAAGGATTGATTTATCGTTCATGTTGTTTTGCAAATTCAGTAAAACGTGTTGATTAATTGGTTGAGTTGTTGATAAAGAATGGGTATTCGAAATCATTTTTATTGATGATAAAATAGACTGTTGACAAATTGATTAAAAATCCTAAGGATCCATGTTTGGGAAAGTTTGAGTGTAATTTGACAAATGAATGGGAATTAAGTGTTAATCTAAATAATAGTAAAAATGTGCATAAGAATAATGAGCCTAAATTTGTGTTAGTATTGCAGTACTAGGAAGGTTTTACAAATTATAAGAGGAAATCAAGTAAGCAAATGGCAAATTTAGAGTATAAGGTACGCAATATGTTTATTAATAAATCTAAAACTCCGGTAGGATTGTGTTCTGATCTCGTTTATCAATTTACATGTAATGGGTGTAATGCCACATACATTGGAGAAACTTCCCGTCATCTCTGTATTCGAGTTCTAGAGCATTGTCGATTGAAGGGTTTGACCAATATTAGTGAGCACAACAGAGGTTGTAAAAATAAAATAGGAATGTCTGATTTTAAAATTTTGTTGAAAAGTTTTAATAATTATTGGGAACGTGTGATATGTGAGGCATTTTTGATAAGGTCATTGGATCCAAATATTAATGTGCAAAGTTCTATGACTAAGAATGTTTTGAATATTTTTAAATAGTTTGAGTATGTTAAATTATGACAAATTGGTGTTTCAGTATTGTTTAAAAATTTAAAAATTTAAATTTTTAAATTTTTTATTAAAATAGAAATAAAAAATTTTAATATTTATAAAAATTTTTTTAAAAATTATTGTAATATTTATTTAAATATTTATTTCTCAGAATATTTAATTAATATAAAAAAATAAGGTTTCAATCATAAAAATTAATCCATAATATTTTAGTTGGTTTTTGTGCCTGAAGATGACAGTTAAACCGTCGTAATATATCGTACGACGAGTGTTTAAATGGATTTTTCATTTAATAAATTCGTGGCCAAACTTATTAAATTATTTATATATAAAACAAAACTAAAACAAACTAGATTCGTGAAAAATCATTACTATAAATAAAAAATCCTACAGTTGTAAAGTCGATCAGAGGTAAGTTGCAAAGGTAGTAAATGACGACTGACTTTATATATTGTTCCATGTTATAATTTCTCTTTCCAATTTATTTGTCATATAAAAAACTTTTAATAATCAATTTGAAATTTCATTTACTAGTCCAATTATTGATTATAATTTCGAAATATAAAAAAAATCAAAAATTATTTTGTGAAAAATTGAAATGAATTTTTTTCATTTTACTTAAATTGCAAATTAATATGTAAATGTTGTTGCTGTTGCCATATAGTCCACAATTTACTTGCATAATTGTGTTGAAATTTCTTGTTCCTGATTATGGGGTTAATTCTTCACCAAATCGACTAATAAATTGATTTGTTTAATTGAATATTTTTAAAATAAACAATTTTTTTAATTTTTAATGCCACTCGATTTGTGAGGAATTGATAGAAATTAATTAATATTGATTTCTCTTTAAAAAAACAATTGGTTTAAGCTTTTCTGGGAAATTGAATTGAATGCCATTTTAATCGAATTTGATTTGTCCATTTGCCCGGCCAATAGTAAAGCAGGTTTGTTATAATTAATTATGAGTGGCATAGTGCCATGTTGCAGCTATTCTATTGAATGTATTCTTGGTTTTAATGTGCCTTTCACCCCAACGGTAACCCATATAAGTCTGACACTACCAATGACATTAGAGTATTGAATTGTGTCCCACCTGGACCACTTTTTGGTACCACCTTTTGACAATTGAAGTATCTATTCCAATTAAAATTCTGCCGATTGTACTCAATATTAATATTTAATTTGTTAATTTACATAAATTCAATATGTTGCATCCCTCTTTTTGATAATCAAGTCTTTCTTGAGTTTTCACGTTTCGATTCTGTGATCGGTTATTTTCTAATCGTTTCGTCCTTTTTCCACAATTCCTTGAAGGTATTTCCTCCATTTTCTCTGAGAGACATTCTTTATCTTTTCTAGACACAATGCTTTATAACTTTACAGTATACAATAATTTTTTTTTACATTAAATTACCTCTTTAATTTACTTTAAATGTAATAAAAATTAAATTCAAAAATAATTTTGAAAAAATAAAATACACGCACAAAAATCAATTATCTTAGTTGTGTAATTATGTAATCAAGATTTAACCGGATTAATTATATAATTATGCAATTTAACCCGTCGCTGGGGGAGTAGGCTACTATGGTTTTTGTGAGTGGTTCCAGTGTGCTCATAACTACCTACTGAAATACAATATTACCTAATTAATTGAAAACCTATTTAACGGGGGAATTTGAGCTGATAAGGGCCAATATATGGTAATGAGTTAAATAATAATGATAATAATAATAATAATAATAGATAAATAAATAATAAAATAAGTTTTTACTGAAAATTAATTATTATATTGATGGAAAAATTACTTTGCAGCATCGGCTTATTTTATTATTTACTTATCTGATATTTTAATTTATACTGCTTCCAAGGGAATCACCGTTTAATAATAAGAAGAAGAATGTAATAAGAACACTAATAATAAACAAGATTTAATTGAGCATTTAAACAAAAAAATCAATATTTTAATTGAGAGAATTACAAATGCACACCTCCGGAAAAACAAAAATTGAAGTGAAAGACAACAGTTAACTTTTCAGAAACAAAAATAGATTTCACTTGATTTTATAATTTCAACCGAATTTAAAAAAGTCGTTTTTAATTTTTGAAAAGTCAAATATGTTCATTTTTCTAAACATTTTACTTTCTTGTTTTCCAAAGATTTTATTGCGTGACAAAATATTTCTATAATTGTTCCCGTGGGGTAAATCCGCAATTGTAAATCATTGTATGACTGGCTGAGGGAAATAAATAAATTTCTTTTATGAATCAATTGATGTTTATTGTTGTTATTGTTAGTGCTGTTTTAATGTTCAATAAGTTTCAAATGAAAATGTTTTCGTACAATTTTGTTTATGTGATTTGTGAAATAATTAATCTTTTATTGCCATTATTTTAATGAATGCTTTTTTATAATACTTTGTCAATGAATATGTAAAATAAGTCTATTCAAATATAATTACAAATCGAAATTTGAATTAATTTAAAAGATATATTAACTAATTAAGCAAATTTGGTTTTAGTTTTCAATATATAAAAGTTAATTAAAAACGTTCGTAATAATAATCACAAATGTTTGGTACAGCTTTTATCAAGTTTTGGCCAATCGATATTTGTTTGTTTATTGCATTTGTGAATGAAAATTAATTAAATTATATTTCAACATAATTTTATCGGTTAACTAGTTTTTGATTTTGATTAACGAAAACTTTATTTTCTTAAAACTAGTCTTTTTAAAGAATGGTTAAAAATTGTTTTTTTTTAATTCAATTATTTAAAACCAAGCTAGTAAATACAATATACAATTAGAAAAAGTGTACAAAGAGACAAAAGTCAAATTATGGTTGGCATTTTTTTTATTAAAATTTTTATAATTTTAAAGCTCAAAATAAGTTAATTTTAATTTATTCATTTAATGTTTTGTTTGAATTTGTTTCTTAAATTTGCATAAATGGAATCGATGAGTTTATATGTAAAATTTCCAAAAACAAAAATTGGTTTTATAAACCGCTTCAAAAAGGTTCCCCACAAACACCATTTTTGTTTTACGGTTATATATTGCTAAAATTTGTGAGCTAACTATTAGTTGCTATTGAATATTAATATCGCTGAATTAATTTATCAGAGTATGCTTAAAGGATGCTCAAAATATTTCATTCAATAACATTTCACTTAAAAAATCTCAAAGTTTCATTTTTATTTTCCTTTCAAATGTTGTTATCACCTGTATTACAGAATGCCTCCATTAGTTGATTAAAATTTTTACGTTTTAAAACGTTGGCTAAAAAAAGGAAAATAATTGCATTAGCATATGGACACCGAAAGCCTTCCTTACTTAGTTATTTCCTTAAATAAAGATTGTTTTACTGTGTAATGCAATTACGTTCGTATTTAGGATGAAAAGTAATTATGCAAATGTTGCGTAAACATTTAATTTGAGCATTGTACAATTTGATTAATGCTTTGCTTTAATATTTTTTACTTTTACTGTTACCAACATTTTTTTCTGTTACAGACAATGTCCTTGAAAAGGTCTTCCACAAATCTTACCAAGAATAGTGGAATATGGTCGAATACTTAAAATTTATTATTTTTTGTTATAATTCTCAATATTTTGGTTGTCAGCAGCATGTATTGGATCAAATTTTGAAACTCTTTGTCTTCTATATTTGGTGGTGGGACAACTAGCCTCAATGTAGTCTTCCCAATGATGATTGAAGTTAGTAAAGTGTGAAGCACTAAAACCATTCGGATTTCTAGAAGTCAGGATAAAGCTCATGGAACAAAAAATTAGCTGGTGTTACGACATGAAGTTTTCGGTTAAATTATGCCACACACACGCAACAATTATTATAAAGAATTTAGTTGTTTTATTACTAATACATGATTTTTAAAACAAAAAGATTGAAAATTAAGAGTTTAAAAGTTTTCAACCTCTTTTACGCGCCCATTGCGATGTGTCATATAGAAACAATCCAAACACAAAAGTGGTGAACTAGTAAGCTATTCACAATATGTCACGAATGTTTTTACTACAGTTTTTACAGTTTCATTTGACATTTAAGGACTTACTCAAAAATGAAATAGACAAAAGAAATTGTAAAACTATTTGTAGCAATTAAAAGCGTAATATACGCTCTTACATAATTGTTAGACACTCTCGGCACGATTTAACACGTGAAAAAATTGCTCAGCATTGTGAAGAAATAATAAAATAATTGACAATCGCAAAATATAAGTGAATCGCGCGAAATCGCATTTCACCGCCACGGGGGTCACCTCATAACACAATTCATTCAAACGTAATGATTTATTGAATATCAATGAATTATCTGATTTATAGTCAATCAATAAAGAAATTATTTGTTGTAGATAATATTTCAACATAATTTTGTATCGCATAATAAAATGCTCATCTTGGCGCAACGGGCAATCCTTGAAAAACTTGCGTAGAATTCAACGTTTTAAATATATTGTTCGTTAAGAATTTGGATGACGCCTTTTAATTATATAGATTTTAAAAGGAGCCTTCTGAAAATAGTAACCTGTTTAGTCAATATAGTAATAAAAATAATAATAAACATTAATAATAAAATTAATTATATATTTTTACTATAATGAGATAGACATCAAAAAAATTTTTTGCAAACCTAAACTATTGAAAGTACCTAAATTCGATTTAGTGATTAAAAATTTTTATCAAAATATTGAATAAATTGCCTAATAGTTTTCCCGCTAAACTAAATTTGTAAATTATTATTTATTTATATTTAGAGCTAAATTATCGATGCCACAGTTTCTGAGTTCAGAGGCGCAAACATTGCTAAGAGTTCTGTTTAAGCGAAATCCATCAAACAGAATTGGTAATTATATTTTAGTTTTCATCTAGAAATATAATAATAATAATAATAATAATAATAATAATAATAATAATAGATAAGTGAATGACAAAATAAGCCCTTAGTGTGAAGTAATAATTATATTTTTGAACAAAGTTTCGATTATTAAATAATCCTCTTCAGTTATTATTACTTCGCAGCAAGGGATTTTTTTGTTATTCACTTATCTGTTATATTAATTTATGCTGCTTCCAAGGAATCACCGTTTTATGCTTAATAATAATAATAATAATAATAAATGACTATAATCATAATTATAATAATGTTACAAAAATAATAACATTGAATATTTTATTGAATATATATCACAAAAGTATAAACTTGTCACATTGATCATTAATATAGTACAGATTTCTTACGTTCATGCTCAATGATCTGAATGCTAACGGATCAAATGGATTTATTCCAGGCGCAAAATTTGGAAATAAAGTCAATTTCAGTAAATTTTAATTTAGTGTTAACTTAACAATTTGGCATATCCAAGGAATACGCCATTTTAAATTATATTTCGTTATAATTCATGATAAAATAGCATTTTTTTATTTGCCAACATATTTTTTCCATCCTCCAAAATAAATAGAGATAAAATAATTATAATCAAATTTTTATTTATGTTATTAATTTTTTCTCAAACCCTGAAACATGCATTATTAAATGTCACTATGTAAAGTGAGCTTTTTTGAATATAGATTGAAGTTGGAACTCTTTAGTCTGAGGAAAGGTTCGACTTTTAAAATTAAGTCAACCATTCATATTAATAAAGAGGGGGGCCGGACCATTCGTCGCGGACAATTTGTCGTATGACAAGTCTTCCAGGACAATTCGGAACAAAAAAGTGGACAAATCCGCGTGGACAATTCGTCGCGAGACTGGACTAGAAGTAATTGAAATTTGGAGCATCAATTCGTAATTGAAAATAGGTTATGGGGGCGAGCAGAAAATATATTCCCCTTTCTCGATCATCTGCTTTTCCGTATTACACCTGTACTCTGGTAATAAGAAAGCATAATTCGCGTAACAGATGTGTTAGGCTATAAATTCACTCATATCAATATATGAGACAGTCGGGGGAGAGATTGAATTTGTCGTAGTGTAATTATGTTGTCATAATTTTTTGTTGTTATTTTGTGCTAGTAATTATGTTATAAAAGACAAATATACATAAAAACAGTCTATTAAAATTAATATATTTTATATCATTCTCTCATTTGTCTTCATTGAATTGTCCGCGACGAATCGCGCTAGAATCGATAAAAAAATGATTCATTTTAATTAAGTTTAATGTCAACATTTTTTTATTAATTAATTTTTTTAAGTTCACTAATTAAAATAAGGCATTTATTTATTAATAAATGCAATGAGAAGTGAAGAAAGCTCGCGTTTCTTCGTGAGAGGCTGTGTTTTCATATTTGTCAAAATTTTACAATCATACATATGTAGAACTTATATATTTATAAATATTTACTTAAATATCATCATAAAAATGATCCTAAATTTTATGTAATTCAACTAGCATTTTCTTGTCAGTAATCGTTTCTAGATTAAGGCTTTCATTGCTTCGCCCCTCTATATATATGTAGTGTTTGATCAAACAAATAATGTTTACAAATAAAAAAGTTATAATTTTATTTAATGGTAGGCACCAAACATGTTTAAGCTTATGATGCTCTATTAGAAGCAATGGAATATATCATCTAATAGTTTAGAGCTTAATTCATGATATTCTTGTGACTACATAACTTCATAAACAATTGGAAACTTCGGGTGTCAGCTCTTATGCTTTTCAGTATTCTGAGAATGTGAAAGCCGGTTAGGCAGATTTATCCTGGTGTCATTTAGCAACGTTTTTTGAAGTCATTGACAGAAAAGTCTTCTGTGGAAACTAGTTCACATAGACCATTTTCACGAAAGTTAATTGGCTTATATATAAATATAAATAATTCCGAAAATAAAGATATAATATAATACTTCTCGATTTAATTTAAATTTAAATAAACCGAGTTCCTTAAAGGCTATTATATATTTTAACTTGTTCACAAAATGGCTTGAAAATGGCCAGTTGTGTTGCAATTATTAATTTCTGAAGTCGTACTGAAGATTATATAATTAAAATTTATTCGAATATATAAATTCAAATAAAAAATAGATAAGCCTAAAATAGGTGCTATTGACTCAAATACGAAATTTAATCATTTAAAAAAAATATTTAATTAATAAACATTTGATAAATGCTGTGCCAAAAATTTGCGCTTCATATTTGATCTATTGTCATAATGAAAATAAATTAAATGTCATCAAAAAAACATGAAATAGCTTAACTCAGCGGTCCCAACCTTTCTGGTGCTGTGACCCCTTGATATCATTTGCCAAGTTGTAGTGACCAC
The DNA here is from genome assembly GCA_022537955.1 of Schmidtea mediterranea. NCBI lineage: Eukaryota > Metazoa > Platyhelminthes > Tricladida > Dugesiidae > Schmidtea > Schmidtea mediterranea. The sequence goes on from CM039680.1 coordinate 165,443,096, forward strand.
AGCAATAAAATTAATAGGGTTACTTCTCAGTCATTGCATTTTTGCAGCTAACTATTATGTTTATGATTTCTAAATATCTGATTTTATAGGCACTATATTTTTTTTGCAAATTTTTTATAATTGAATCATAATAATTTATCAACAACACAATTTGTTTTATGTTTTGGTTAATATTTTTAAAAATGTTTTGCCGCAAACATGATATGATTTCTTTTTACATCACTAGGTTCGTAGGTAATTTCGTAAAAAGAGTTGAAGTTGCAAGAATTGAAACGGCTAAAATTATGAATCTATCGAATGAATCATAGTATTGTACGTCGCTTTAGTTTAGTGACTGTAGTCAGAGTAGGAGTATCGCTTAAATTGAAAAACGATACTAAGAAACCGCTGACTAGCGTAAACAAATTATTTTCAGAAGGTCTCAGGTGACTCCTGGCAAATTGTCACGCGACCAACAGTTTGGGAACCGCTAGCTTAACTAGTTATTTTAAATATGTTTTTAATAAATAATTTTGCAACCAACAAGTTATCATAAAGTTTTAAAAATGTAACTAAAATAAATTAAAATCGAAAAGAAATTTTTAATGAACGTATTAATTTATTTTATGCATTATATTGGAGTTGAGAAAATATCAAAAATAAAAGTTAAATTTCATTTATGAAGAAACAAGACCTGTTTTAGGATGACATTTTTCAGTTAATAAATACTACGGAAATGGTTTTTACACTCAACTCTTTGCAACGCGATTTGTTCACGATTTTGAAATAATGTGACCCAAAAATAGAATGAAAATAGAATTATTATTTACACGAATCTTTTGTTCTAACGCGATTCCCAGAAAAAATAATATTTCATATTTTCAATTTTGTGCGTTATTGTTTTAATGAGCGACATCGATTGACAAGCTCGTGTCCTTTTGTACTCGGTGTTTTGTCGAATAGTGTACAAAATGGTTGGGTGTATATATTTGAATTATGTTGTTGTAAAATTGTATCTTTGTCAGTTTTAAGTATTCAAACAAAGCTCTGATTAATATTAAATTCCATCCATTCTGAAAAATTCAGTAAACTTTTCATTCATTTGTACAAATTTTTATTTTTGATTAAATTAGTAAAATATTTAGCCTTTTTAAATTTATGTTTTTAACTTTTCACATAACTTGTCAACCTTCAGTACGAAGGACAGCACATTCTTGAACAACGTTAAGAGATTGCTCCTAAAAGTAAGAATCTGAATTTTCCTCAACTGCTTCATGATTTCCTGGAAAGTCACACTTTTAACCCTTGATTAATCATTGATATATATATATATATATATATATCTCCAAGCATATTTATCTTCTTAAATTAGTTGATTATTTCTTGATCAGTGAAAATTTTCCCATAAAATAAAATCTTTAAAAATACTATATACCTTATCTGGTGTTTTTTGTTTTAATATTTCATTACTTTTAAGTTCCTCGAGTAGTGACTGAATACATTTGGGAAAAGCGACATTAAGATTTAAAATTTAATATTTTTGCTGTTGGATGAACAAAAATTTGACACAGATTTTTTATTATTTACAATGTTGTCTTTTTTAATTTAAAAATTTTTTTAAAATGAAAAGTGCATTTAAATTCTGGAGTTATCGCAGTCAAATAAGTGATTTTATATTCATTGTTTATTGTTTATGCTGGCGATGAGGATGGGTTAACGTTGAAATTGACTGACGCAGTTAGGTCGTTGATAATATTTTCAATGTCCATAACGGTTATCAATTGTGCTACATTCTGTAAACGCATCATTATTCAATAATCAATTTAATTTTTTTTATTAATTATGTAAACATATCTGTGAAATTATCGATTATTATTATTATTATTATTATTATTATTATTATTATTATTATTATTATTATTATTATTATTATTATTATTATTATTATTATTATTAATTTTGACTAGTGTTGTGTATTTTAAGAAAAAGGTATTTTAATAGTTAATTAAATTATTAGCTTTAGTTTTCTAATTAATTAAAATATAAGGTTGATCAAACTGTTGTATAATTGAATCACATATCTTAAGGTTGATGATTAATAATATTTTATAATAATAAAATTTGTTTACTATACCATTATTATTATTATTATTATTATTATTATTATTATTATTATTATTATTATTATTATTATTATTATTATTATTATTATTATTATTATTTATCATAAAATATCATTCACAATTTAATCTGAATCATAGTTACTGCTGTGGTCTTCCAAACTGAATATATTTTTCATTTTGGTTTTGTTTATCTCTATTATGTAAAATTAAAATTACATTTGGAAAAATTATAGCTGTCTAAGTGATTCAGATTAGATTGAAAACAAATATTTTTTAATCGAAATACTTTTTAGCAACAGCTTACAATTTTTACTCATTTAATGTACATCAGTAGTTAGATGTGAGGAATCTATATACCCCTTAAAATCCATGAAAACTTTATGTATCTCTTAAAACCCTTGGAAAGTATTGAGAAAAAAAATATACTTGTGTCACTTGTTTGACGTGTGCCCCCACCCTTTGCGAGAGGGCTCATATTTACCTACTTGTATGATTTACGACAGAGGTTCCCAAAGTGTGGGTCGCAAGCTGATTCAAGGTGGGTCACCAAACATTTTATTATTTAGTTTTTAGTATTAGTTTACTTTTATTTAACTTGATGCATAATTTTTTATATATATGCAGGTATATGTTTGTAGCATATTTTTAGGTACTTGTTAAATTTTTCTTGGCAAATTTCTGTATTAAAAAGGTTTTACTTATTAACAACTTATTTTAAATAATTGCATCATAGGAACAATTGGATACTATGATTTGCATTGTAACAATGTAACCAATCACGAGTAATGTTTCATAAGAAACTTAAAACTGTCAAGGAACCAAATTCATAAAAAATTAAGTTTCACCTGTAATAAGTACGATGTTGTGTTATGTGAAAAAAAGTTTTGGTTTATTGTTAAAAAGTGTTTCATTTATTAAAAAAATATACGTACTGTTATTAAAATTAAATGTAAGTACTTTTTTAATTTAGTCATTATTGAAATTTAGTAAAAATAAAAAAAAATTCTTCATATTATAATTATTTATTTTTAAAAGAAACATTACTACTATGCATAAGTGTTTGCAAAAGACTCCCGTGCAAAAGCAAACAATAGAAAAGGAAAAGGTAAAAGATAGTTATGTAGCAACAAAAACCGTCAATAAGAGAAAAAAATGATGAGAATCCTTCTACAAACATCCAATCTTCAAAATTATGGAAAAGAAAATATGACTGTGATTAATTAAATTTTGGGTTAATATGGAATAGGAAAGAAGATGATCCACGTCCACTGGGTGTTAGTTGCCGATAAATGTAAGCTAATAAGAGTTATCGACCTAGTAAATTATTGTGACATTTTGAAACGAAACATCCTGATTTAAAAAATGACTCAATGAATTATTTTAAAACGAAATTACAGAAAAAACCTGCTTTCCCACTTAACCAGAATTAACGCTAAAGTTATGTTTGTCTCATACCTCATTAGTTTGTATATTGCACAATCTGATAAATCCCATACCATTGGAGAGTCATTATTACTTCCAGTGGTAAAAGATGCTGTTGGAGTTACGTTTGGAGAGAAGAATTATTGCTCGTAGAATTGATGAAATATCTGAATGGGTATCAACTAATCAGTAGAATTCAGGTTAGTGGACTTTTTGCGTTACTACTGTATGAATCAACAGATGTACAAAGGTTATCCTAACTAAGAGTTTTTATTCATTTTATATGAAACGAGGTTTTTCAAGACATTATTTTGAGATCTAATCATTCGAAGAACTAGTAAAATAATTTTCAATATACTTGACAATTATATAACATTGAAAACACTGAATTGGGAAAACTGTGTCAGAATATGTAGCGATGGTGCAGGAGCAACGTGTGGCAAAAACAGTGATGCAATTACACAGTGTCTTCAAAAATGTTCAAATGCAACATGGACTCATTGCACTATTCATAGAGAAGCGCTTATGTCAAAAAATATGCCAAAAAATCAAAAGACAGTTTTCATTACTGCTATAAAAATTGTAAAAATTTTTTTCAAGAACAGACCTTTACAGTCACGTTTGTTTCAAAATCCATGCAAAGAAATGGAAAGTCTGCATAAATCTCTACTTCTGCACACGGAAGTCCGTTAGCTATCGAGGGACAAAGTGTACTTCATGAAAAAGTTGAAATATCTTTAAATGAAAATAAAAAAGATGAGTATACAACTGTTTTGCGCGATGAGAATTATATTCGAAATAAAACTAATTAAATTGACAATTACAAGGAATAAATGGAATTGATATATTTTTGGTTCATGATAAAATAAAAACTTTTTCACAAAAACTATTGTTGTGGAAAAATAATATTAAAAGCTGTAACTATGACTGCTTTGATACATTAAAAGCTTTATCATTGAAAATGAAATAACACCAAATAATGATTTTTATTTCCATGACGAAATAAAGCTACTGAGATATCGAAAAAGGTGGATAAAGATTCGATAGATTTGTGTGTGGATCGTGATCTCAAAAATCAATTTTGACCTAAAAAATTGACACAATTTTGGTTGTAAGTAAAAAATTCTAATCCTATTTTACACACTGCAGCTTTGAAAGTATTAATTCCATTCACAACGTCTTATATATGTGAAATTGCATTTTCAGCTATGCTTGCATTAAAAATCAAATATCGCAATAAATTACAATTATCAAACTCACTTCTCCTGAAAATAACTAATACAAAAGTAGATGTCGAAGATGTTATTAGCAAAAATAGAAAACTGGCTTTTTTACAGATGGGACGCGAAAACCTCACTTTTTTAACAGGCTGTATTTCTGTCATCTTAATTAAAAATTCACCACTAAGTTTTAAAAACCTTATCCGAATATGGAATAACGGAAAGCTATAATATCAGAACTTTGAACTGTCGTTGTCAAGCCCGTATTAATGTAATTTGGTATATTGCTTTGCAAACAATTATTTACTTTACGGTTTGTTATACTGTTAATTTATCTATACTATAAAACAAAAAATACATGTGTCTGTCACAGGTGATGAACAGTATCGATGTGACATTTCACATTGGTAATCTGCCTGATATTTTTAACTTTTACTTTTGCATCACAATCAATAACACACAAGTTCAATCTATTAAAATCGCAGACTTGACAGCTGGATGTGGAAATGCTAAGGCTAGATGATCTTTCAACGTTGTCCATCATCGCAGATGATCAACAAGAGACAAGAAATATTGAAATAGATTTGTAATAACAAGATGAATTATATGAATAAATATTAATTGGAATCTATCTTGGGCGAAGCCGTGTAATGCTAAGGCTAGATGATCTTTCAACGTTGTCCATCATCGCAGATGATCAACAAGAGACAAGAAATATTGAAATAGATTTGTAATAACAAGATGAATTATATGAATAAATATTAATTGGAATCTATCTTGGGCGAAGCCGTGTACGGAAGGAACTAATATATATATATATATATATATATATATATATATATATCCGTGTTATACAATATTTGTCTCTAACGTGTTGTAATTGTTTTTTGGCGCGTAACAAATAAAATAGCTGTTCAGAATACGTAGTATATGAGCCATTAATTTTGAAAGTGCGATATGTCACTTCTTGTGAAAAATGAAAATATTTAGGTTTAATTTTATTATTATTGTAATTTTATATGGTGATAATTTCATAATATTTTGTCTTATTGTTATTGAAATATATTTTACAGGATTTGGTCCAAAAGGCATTGAAGAAATTAAAAGCCAACCATTTTTCCAATTAATAAACTGGAAGGATCTGTTAAATAGAAAAGTAACTCCCCCATTTAAACCCAAAGCTACTTGCTTAGATGACACAAGCTGTTTTGACTCTCAATTTACTTCTAAAACACCAAAAGGTATGATAAAATATCTAATGTCAGTTTTCAGTTTTTCTTGAAGATTTTTCTTTCATTCATTTATATAAAAAATAGTTTATAATAAATTATGGTCTTGAACCTCTTTGGCCTTTACTCTTTAATATCGGGCCACATTTTTTGGCTGTTCTGGAGCATCCTTGGTCCGGTTCGTGAGCCGCCTGTTAAAATTCTCAAATCTCGGCGAGCTGATTGTTTAATTTCAGTTTTCATTAACTTCGTTGGGTGTTTTTATTTCACATTTATCATTTATTGAGGAAATTTGAATATTTTTTTTAAAATTACAATCATTTTATAGATATTGTTACGTATGTATATTGATTTAAATTTTTTCAAAAAATTACTATCTTCTGCATTTCTGTAACAACCTGATGTTATATGTCGACTGGTCATTCAAAATTTAGCAGCATTTAATATATAAAATGAGTGAGTGATAGAAAAATTAAATTGAACACACAAATACAACTCATTTTAAAAACGCATATATAGTTTCGATATGTAGAAATGTTGTATGGAAAAAAACGACTTTTAAATTTTTATTTTTGTGAATCAATGACATCAAAATTTAAAGTTTAATGCCACAAATTAATTGCCTAAAATGTCAGATTCACTAGAATTATATATCGGATCTATTATCATTCATGAAAATTGCAAACAAAATTATACATTATTAAGTTATTTACTCGTTAATATATTGTCGAACCCTATAAAACCACAAAAACGTCACACAAGTGTGACTTAAAAATCGTCCGATTAGAACAGATTTAATTTTTAAATAACGTAAATATATGTTATTTTTAAAATATTATTATGTATGTCTATATGGAAATTTTTCGTATATAGACTAAATCACATTCAATATTCAAATTATTAGAAAATGTGTTTTTGTCTATATATTTAATTTCTTCACATTTTTAATCTTACATTCTAATATAAAACTGGGATATTATGCATTTAACACATAAATAATTTATTTAAGAAATCTGTATTGAAATTGGAATCTGTAAACGCTCTGTATTTGGAAATTTGATGGAGTTTCGTAGCAATTTTTTCTTTTTAAACTAAAAACTTTTTTAAAATAAAACACATTTTTGTTTTTCGTTTTTTAATAATTTAATATAAAAAATTATTATAAAACTTAAAAATAATTTTATAATTCGTACATTATATGACCAGCACAAAACCATTATTTCATATTAAATGACCCGCTTTGGAAGATTTAATTTTATTTCATTAAACATTTCCACTTTTTTACATGATCTAAATCCCTTACATGTACGATATTCATTAATATAAAATTCGATACTTCGTGTTACCGGGAAGATATAGAGCATCTGATAAGGTGAATTTTTACTTTAAAATTTAGAAACATTTTCTGATTTTAGAGGGTGCAAGCATTTCCTCACAGAACATTAAGAGTATAAATGTAACTGTCACTGTAATTTTGAATATTTTTTATAGTATTATTAATAATTTTATAAGATTTCTCGTCTTTTTAAAACATGATATATATATATATATATATATATATATATATATATATATATATATATATATATATATATATATATATGTGTGTGTTTATTTGTTTATTTATTTTTCATATAGAATCCCCCTGTCAGCCAGCAAGTGCAACTGCCAATGAAATCTTTAGAGGATTCAGTTACGTTGCTCCTGATGTACTACAACACGCTCAGAATACAAACATCGAAGGTAACTAAAGTTTTAATAATTGTTGCATGTTTCATATCCTACAAATACATTATATTTTAATAATAATTACTTAATTTAAATATTATTTTTTTGTTGTCTTTTTCTTTTCCCTCTCTTTTCTCTTCTTTTTTCCTCTTCTTCATTTTCTTATTATTGTTATTAAAACTTTAAAATAAAAAAATTGGAATTTTCGAAATTCGACATTTTCCTGGCTGAGAAGGGTTTAGATAAACTTTAAAACAAAGTTTTCCATAGCGGAATCATTTATAAAAATATAAATAAACATAAATATATATGTAAGCCCATTTCCGCAATATTTATTCATAAAATGAATTCTTACGACCTAAAATAGGTTTTAATCTTTTCAGAACAGAATTTAACAAGTCCTTCGCTTTCTGCTTCTTTTGCGATTAACCTTTCCTTCACACAAATGTTTTCAAATCTAAATAAATTCCAGTCAGGCAAAATGCTGAAAATTCAAAATTTAGAAAAAAAGTTTAAATGCTTATATTTATTCAGATTTTTATATTTGACAATCGGATTTTAAAATATTTAAAAATTTGTTTAAATCTTTATGAAAATATTTTTTTTCGGATTCATTCAGATTTAAATGTTGGCAAATTAAATCTTAGAATATATTAAAAAATTGGTTTAAATCTCATTATTTTTTGAAAACATATATTTGAGTATCTTTGAACTTTATTTATTTAACTTCGTGATTGTTAGTTGAAATTACATTGCAATCGTTTTCTTCTGATATCATAGTTAATAATAATTCAAATTCCACAAATAAATATATATTTGATAGCATGGTTATTTAAACAACCTTTATTTGTTAAATTATTTAAATATCTTTTCGAAGCTTCGATTCTTTTAATGAGCCATGATTCCAATCATATATTTCAACATACAATATAATTTATTTAAAAATATATTTAAATTTGAAATTGATTTATTCTTAGTATTAAAAATTACATCAAATTTAAAAATTTCAACAATCTTAAAATTACTTATTTTAATTACTTTAAAATTATTATACTCACAGGGATAAAAAAATAAATATTACTATTTTCAAATTTCTTAATTATTAATAGATGTTTTAAATTCATGGAGTTCAGAAACAAATAAGAACTCCAATAGATGAATTTGATAATTTTATAGAATGTAAAGATTCCTGTATTGTTTGAAGAATAGAATATGTTATTACTGTCGAAGGAAAAAAAGGTTCAAAATGTTTGATGAAAGTCATATCTTCCTGGGTGTGAATCTTCTGATTTTGAAAGAGAAGAATTTCATAATTTGCTGGAATTGCTTACCTATTTATGTTGATTTGAATTTAGATGTGGAAATTGTCAGACCTTGGAGAATTGTCCTATTGGTTTTAATTTATGTATAATTTTGCAAATTTAGTCAGATGGTAGAATTAATTGACATTGGGTTGATGAGTTTGTTGAGGATGCCTAAATAATGGAATAAAATAATTAATAAACATGCAAAATGATTTGGGGACACAATGATAAGTTATTAGGATGTGGTTCTGGAGCTTAATAAAAAAGAGAATGAAAAGAGATGTCGAATAACGAGAATGGAATAAGAGAAAATCAATAAAAACAAATAATTGGATAAAAGAAGGTCATTTATAATTAACAAGTGCAAATTTAAAATAACATAAGCAAAATTTGCACGTTATCTCGAAAGCCCATTCGAGAAATGGAAATAATGGTTTTTGGGAGTGTGGGAAAGCGCATCTCTAAAAATTATTTATCTGGACAGCCGTCAGTGATTATAGAGGCCCAAATAAAATTAGTGGTAAGAGATATTGGAAATTTTATTTGACATCAATGTTATTGGGTGACAAAGTTTAAAAAGGAAGCGCAACTGGAATCAGTGAGAGTAAAAGAGATTAGAGAGAAGTTGGACAGAATTCGACGAATAATTGGAAAGGAGAAAATTACAGAAAATTATTGAAGAAAGTTATTAAAGAGAAATTTGGAGAAAACTAGAAGTTTAAAACATTAAAGAGAATTTGGAATCATGAAAAAGAGAAATCTGAAGCAGAAATTAAGCGATACGAAAACGAAAATAATAAAGAATGTTGAAAAAGAGAGAGCAGAAATTGTGAAAAGGAAATAAAGTGAAATCAAAGCAATCAAAGTTATTGAAAAGTTATTTAAATTCGAGTCAAAGCAAAGCAACTAAATCATACTTATCGATCTCAGAAACCCGTCGAAGTAGTCAAGTGATTGTAAAATTCAATTGATCCGAAAAGTGCTATTCTTCCCGAAGGGTCATAATAAGCACCAAGTTGTAATTGTTATAGATAATTCTTTATGTCATTTTAAAGTTGTGATAAAGTGTATTAATCGATAAAGTTTATATCGTTTGTAGTTCATTACTGTTGTTTAAAAGCACCTTGGAGTCAAATTAACAACAGATCATATTTAACTTCACCGATAACCCCAACAAGTTTATCAAAATTAGAGTAGCGTTTTAAGTGTCCATTAAATGAGAATGATGACAAGGTTCGCCGAAAGGACAAAATATTTCATTCGGAATGTGTTTTTAGTTGTCTAAAATTTGGGAGATTTTTCCATTTTAATATTTTATTAAGTGTAACTTTTATCGTTTCAAGATAATTTATAGCAATTATTACAAGAAACATTTTATCATAACATTTGTTTAAATTGTCAAACAACAACAGATAATGAATAAAATAATGAAAAATTGAAACAATTAAAACAAAATATCCAGAAATGGGATAATTTCAAAAAAATTTTAATGAAAACTTAATATAGATTATTATTATTAATATTATTATTATTATTATTATTATTATTATTAATTTTATTATTATTAATAATTTCTTGTTAAGTACTTTTGAAAATTATATGAATAATTCAGTAAAATATTAGTTATAAATTTTAATTATTATTCTAAATTTGAAATTTGATTCTCATAAACTTCCTGAGACTACTAAAATAATTATAATTGAAATCGCGAATTATTTTTATTCAAGTTTCGATGAATTTGTCTTCCATTTTGGATTAAGTAACCCCCGGGGAAACCGATACTGATATTGAGAATGAAATATTTATTTGCACTATTCCTCACTGTAATTGCCTGTTTATTTTCAAGAATATTATTTCTGATCATAATTACAGAAATAACTTTATGAGAGGACGTTTGTTTCATCTGTATTATGATGGAGTCGATTAATGGGTTTTAGTAGCTGTGGCCAAAGGTTTAAAGTGGTGATGCCTATTTTTTAAGTGGAAAAAATTGCAACCACCTTAGTCTCAGGGTCGAGGATCCAATTTTGTCAACACTGATCTATCCAATTAGTTGTTTTGGTGTCGTATGTTTGGATGATTATTATTAGCTATATTTGGTACAATTTCTAATCTGATACACAAACAATAATATGATAACAATTATTACATATTTATATCAATATGTGATTTGTATATCAAAATATCAAGATACAACTTTTAGAGCAGAATTTTTACCAAATAAATGTACTTTTATTACCTAGTATAAACTAAATTAATAAATAATTTTTTTTAATTAACAAAAAAGTATTTTATTTACAATTATTGATGAACCCCAGAAAAAAATAGTGACCATCTTATAGGTCATAGACTTCACTTTAACCACCGATGGGTTCGAGCGGGAGTTTCAAACACGCGGCCTGCGAAGCAATTTTGGATTTTGTAAAAATTAAGATTCCTTTTTTTATCTTTTATCTCATAACCGTTTGAACATTAAATGCTATCGTCATTTAACCAAAGAAATGTTTTTAACTATTCGGCTATGTCTTTTACATAATCAATTTTTATTTATTCGTGGTCTTAGTTAAAATTGAACAAAAATATTGATTGTTTTAACACCAATGAAATGGTAAAAAAATGATTGATATGTTTTAATAAACGTATTAAATTAAATTTGTATAGCATGTTCTTATTATGTTGTTTTTTAAAGACTTTTATAAGTTTAGTAACATATCCGATGATGCGGCCCTCGGGGTAATATAGTCGTTATCAGGCCCTCAGAACCACTTTAGTTGAGACCCCTGGGTTAGAAGGTCAATTATAATATTTATATTTTCATAATTAATTAATTTTAAAAAATGTATCAAAAATTTAATTTAAATAAAGTATTTTTCAAAGCGATATATGGTGTTTAATAAATTTTACTAATATTTATATACAATTTTAAAAATTTATTAAAAATGTTTGTCAGCTAAATGAATGTTTTTGAAATTGAAACTTTATTTTTGAATACTTATAATAGTGAGTAGAAAATTAATATACAAATTTAATTTTAAATTCAATTATTATTTGTGTTTTATTTATTTATTTATTTATTATTATTATTATTATTATTATTATTATTATTATTATTATTATTATTATTATTATTATTATTATTATTATTATTATTAATTATTAATTATTATTATTATTATTATCAAAAATAATTTTGAAAAGTTATTGTGTATTGCAAGCGATTCGTTTAATTAATATATAATTTATAAATTTATAAATCAGTTGCACTGATTAATTATGATTGGAGATTCATGTTACACAAGTGTTGTTTAATTTTTCATTTAAACCGGTTTCTCTTTGATCATTTTTAAACATTCGATGGTTTTATTTATAAATGAAACGATACATTATGAGTTTCACGCAAAAGAGTATGAAGCTGGGTTATATATAATTATAATCATAATGTTCTATTGTATCGGTGGAGCTTTTCTAATCTGCAGCGGGATGAAGAAGAAACACAAGCACAGATTGAGGGAAGAAGAACAAGTAGAAATATACATGGGACAACGACGGTTTATTGAAAAACAAGCTCGGGTTGATCAGATGTGGCAAACCGATAGATTTTTACGTCAAATCTTTATTGAAAATATTAATTCCTCGCCATCCAACGAAATCTTAGATCCAGTAATCAAGAACAAGTTGATTAGTATACAAGACCTGATTTCTAAATCTCCTAGAAATGTATTTTCTATCCCATCAAAATTTCAGCCTCCATTGAGACATTCTATTTCATTTATTTGATTCAATTAAAACAAAATATTTAATTAATGAATATTCAATAAAACATTTTTGGAAGAATGATTATCAATTAGTTGGAATTTGATGTTTTCACAGTAAATTTTATTTGTGATTTTTCTTTTTAAAGCCATTTTATTAAAAAAATTTTAATTATCTATGAAAATTTTGATTCATATTTGTAATATTTATCAAGAATTTATAATGATTTTCAACTGGTATTTCTATTGTAAATATTTTTGAGAATGACATTTATAATTTTATTACTATTATAATTTTACAGTTCACTATTAGAAGGGTCACTACAAGGTCACAGTTGAAATTTTATGCACTTTGATAACAAAATAAAATTTTAGGAACATGATAATAACTGTAAACAATTATAACAGCAACGTAACTACAAATTTTAGGCTCAAAAACAAAATTTGTTTTTAAGCCCCTTGTCAGTTGAACATTTGGAACGAATGAAATACAGTATAAAATGATTTTAACAAGTTTTAATAAATACGAAAAAAATATTTGTATAAGAAAAAATACAATTTAAAACTAGTTTAATTATTTTTTAAATCAAGAGAATTTTATATGTATTAGAAAATAAATTTCATAATTTCTGTTTTTCGGAAACCTATAGCTAGACACTCCCGAAGCATTGCTTACTTTTGTAACCCATTATTGTGCCACTTAATTATAAGAAATATTTAAAATTCTCAGAAAATATGTTGATAATTTCTTAGAACATTATTTGTGATTTTATTGAGATTTCCAATTATAATAAAAAAAAATTTTACTCTTTAAATTTTCATAATTTTTTCGTAATTATTTACAAATAATAAAACGTATGTTGTTCTGTTTGATTAGATTTGTGGTATCCATCAAACGAGCTTTCACTATTAATCACATTTATATTTTATCGCATTTGCTTGTATTTTTATTGGTTGAATTACAAGATATTGACAATAAAAATAGATCAATGGTGAAATGAAGAAAAGATGTTAAATATTACTTTTACTCGGTTATTTGTTGAATTATTGAATACCAGTTATATATTGTATTAGTTTGACAACATTTGGAGCATTCCAGCTAGTTCCAAATGTTAATTTCATTAAATTCTTAATTTCGGTAAATTCTGAAGTAACTTTTTAAAAATAAAATCCTTGTCCACTGCACTACAAATAAAACAAATGACTCCTTTTTAGATCTCAAATTCCTTCATTTTTAATACAATTTTTTCATAACATTAATTGTCTTTATTTTTTTATTTATTTTTAAATATTTTTTTGAAAATACAACAGATTTTGATTTTATAAGAAATATATGTGCAATATACATAATTTGTCTCAACAAAACAATAATTTATTGCTTTGAAGACTTAACTTTTTTAGGGGATGGGGGTGGGGCAAAATGTATATTTTTTTTATAAAAGGGTTGGGTAACAATGAGGGAGAGCTTATTTTTTACGGCAGTTTCAATTTTCTTGGAATTCCTTCAGTAATTTTGCATTTTAATTTTTTATCTTAAGGTGTAAGAAAATCTTTGGAAAATATATGTGCTTGATGTTTAGGCAGAAAAAAAGCGCATACATTTTTTTGGTAAATAAATTTTATTTCATCGCATTCTGGAAATCCAGAGAATTAAAGATTTCAAATGACAAAATGAATTTTTTTAATTTCTTAAATTTAAATTTCTTAATGGATCTTTTAACATTTGTGGACAGTCACTGCAATCAATCAGACTAAAATATCTAGGGAAGGATCACAGATGTTTTAAAGTTTTTAATATTTTAAATTGTATTTAATAAATGAAAATATATTTGAATGAGAAAAAAATTTATCAAATTTAGATATCATTCCAGTCAGCCAGTTCATATTATTAATTATTGTGATTTTCACAAGTGATTTATTTAAACAAATTATTCTAAATTTTTGAAACTTATGAGTTTTATTTGATTTTATTTTTACAGATATGAAAATTTCAGGTTGGCAAAATATTGTTGGGGTAAAATTTCAAAAGGTCGACCATTATTACACGTTGAAAGAGGAAATTGGAAAAGGTTCTTTTTCTGTTTGTTATCGGGCAGTACACAAAACTACAGGTGTAAATTATGCAATCAAGGTTATTATGCTGATTTTTTTCATATTTTTATTAATAATAAATTCTGAGTTAGGTTATCGATGGAACTAAGAGGGATGTTATAGAAGAAGTGGAAATATTATTTCGATTTGGGGCACATCCACATATAGTAAAATTAAAAGAAGTAAGAATTTAACTATAAAATGTCTTGAAATTAAAATTTTTTTTTTCACTTTTCAAAAAGATTTTTATTTTAAACAATAATTGCAGCTGCCAAAGTCAAAAGTATAAAAAATTTCTAAATAATACCAAAAATATTTTGCCAAGCAATTAAGTTACAGTTTTATATCACTATTTTAGTTATATTTGAAAAATCAATATTTAATTCTTTTTGAATAAAATTTCCAAGAATTGTCATATTTATGTCAGTAATCAGCACAATACCTCCCTTTGTGTACTACACAATCCTCAAGCAATTGACAGTGACGTAATCACATATATTATTATCTTATTATAGCATATACTACAGGGTTTCGTAAGAAGTTAGTGTGCGTTTATTTTCAAATATCTTTAAAATAAAATAGACTAATTGTCCCAAATACTTTTTTTTATTTTATCATATAATTATGTACAAAATTTTATGCATGTTTGAAAATATTAACTTATTGGTAATATATAATTAGAATATGAATATATGCACAATTATATATACACTTGTTTCAGTTCATTAAAAACTCCTATAATAAAATGAAAAAATCAATAATGTTATAATATAGGAACATACATACTTACCCGTGTCTGCATATAATTTGTTCAACTGAATAAAAACTTATATTATAGGAAGGAATTAGAAGAAAAATTTTTTAAACAAAAACAAAATACATAGTAAATAATGCATGCAAACTTTCAAAATGTATAAATGTTCAGTTCAATAAAAACTCTATATAAAACTATTTTTAGTAACTTTTTAGACAAGTTTTTTTTTAATTTAAGCCGAAAATTTTTGAAAAAAATACCAAAAACTCTACTTTGAGTTGTAGAGAAAATTAAGTAATAATTTCGTAAGATTTTTCATGAAATTCAATCAATTTAATATTTTTACAACTTTTCAGATATTTCAAAAATATCCCTCGAAACTCTAGGTTTTTGAGTTTGTACCTCATTTGCAATTTACCAGGAGCAGTGGAATCAGAACCTTCAAATGAGGAGTTTAAAAATACGGAAACATAAGTTTTCTGATAACTATAGATTAAAAAAAAAATTTTTATAAAGTATAAAAAATCCAATTCATTAATACCATTGAAAATGCGGAAGATTTTTATAAATTTGGGAAATTAACAGAAATTTCCAAAGCCTCATAAAATCAATAATTATCAAAAATTTGGATTTGTTAAAAGGTAAAAAAGATGGCAGCCAAAACAAATTTCCAAGAAACAGAGGAATGGCTAATTCATAAACTTAATCATAATTGTAATTGGTTGTTTTTAGAAGTTTTTAATGAACTGAATCAGTTGTAAAATCCAAAGTGGTGACCATGTAATCAATATGCTTATAGTTATTGTGTAATAATGTGTGCTATTAGAAGCATGTATTATGTAAAAATTAAATTATCACCTACGCTATATAAAGTAAAGAGATTGTGTGAGTTTGTGCTATTATGTCACTATTAGCTGTCCGATAATTGTGTAATATACCATATCCAAATGTAATCTGTTATAAGGCAATTTATACATAGTATTCACGTGTTATTTTTTGTGGTTAATAAAAAATCACACCAAGGCATAATTGGATTTAAATTTGTTCATTTGTTTTATATCTATAGAACCGTTTATATTTTCCTTTTGTCCGTGATTTTGACTGCATATTGCCAAATGTATACTTGCACATTTGTCTGGTTATAGCAGATTGAATAATGTATATATGAGGACTGTTGAGTTAATAAATTCATAGCTCACTACCAATGTCATAATCATGTCAGTCAATATAAGTCGTAAATATTAAAACCATCACTTATGTTCAGACAGATTAAAATAATGAATTTAAGGAACTTGTCGATGACAATTAATTACAGACATCCTAAAAAAAATTATATTTATTTGCAGTACATATGAGAAAATTTAGAATAAATATTCAGAATCAAAATATTAAAAGACTTTTTATTGTTTTTTAGTTTTTCAGACTTCTTTGTTTTATCTCTTCTTTTTCGTCTTGTTTATTATTATTATTCGCTATGAAAATCTCCGTTGAAACTAATAATTATTATTCATACAGGTTTATGTACAACAAAATACAGTTTCACTCATCATGGAATATTTGGAAGGGGGAGAATTATTGACGAATATTTTATCCCAGAAATATTTTTCAGAAAAAGAAGCTAGCAAAATTCTCTATGTATTAACGGAAACTGTGCATTATTTGCACACAAATCTGGTGGGTATTTCTGAAGAAAATATGACAGTTACAGTTTGTTCATTTAGGTTGTCCATCGAGATCTTAAACCGTCGAATATTTTATATTCCAAAAAGGATACCAATCCTGAAAATCTTGTGATTTGCGATTTTGGTTTTGCTAAACAACAAAGAGCAGAAAATGGGTTACTTATGACTCCATGTTATACTGCTAACTTTGTAGCTCCTGAGGTAATTCAATTTCTATATAATTATGTAATAAATGATATTATATTTTTTATTATTATTATTATTATTATTATTATTATTATTAGTCGATTGAAGGGTTTCACCAATATTAGTGAGCCAATAGAGGCTGTAAAAGTGAAATGGAATGTCTGATTTTAGAATTTTGTTGAAAAGTTTTAATAATTATTGGGAACGTGTGATATGTGAAGCATTGCTGATAAGGTCATTGGATCCAAAAATTAATGTGCAAAGTGCTATGACTACGAATGTTTTTAAATAGGTTAATGTTAAATCATGTTTATGTATTGTTTTTAAAAAAATTTAGATTTTAATATTATTAAAATAATTTAATTTATAAAATATTACATTTTTTTAAATTATAATATAGATAAAAATTATAATATTTATATAAATAACATTTTAAAATTAAACGATAACGCCAATAAAAAACCTTTCGTACGATATATTTCGATAGCACAGCTATCATCTTCAGGTACTCAAAACCAACTAAAAAAATTTATGAATTAACATTTAATTTAAACAAATTATTTTTTATTAATTTAATTTTTAAATAAATAAATATTTTTAAAAATATATTTTAAATTAATTTTAAATTTTAAATTTTTTACTTATATTCTAATTTTTAAAAATTAATGTAATTTAAAATTTTCAATTATTTTAATAATATTAAAAAAACAAACATGATTTAACATACGTAAACTATTTAAAAACATTCAAAACATTCGTAGTCACAGCACTCTGCACATTAATCTTTGGATCCAATGACCTTATCAGCAATGCTTCACATATCACTCGTTCCCAATAACTATTAAAACTTCTCAACAAAATTCTGAAATCAGGCATTCCTATATCACTTTTACAGCCTCTATTGTGTTCACTAATATTGGTCAAACCCTTCAATCGACAATGCTCTAGAACTCGAGTACAGAGATGACGGGAAGTCTCTCCAATGTATGTGGCATTACACCCATTACATGTAAATTGATAAACGAGATAAGAACACAATCCAACCGGAGTTTTTGATTTATTAATAAACATATTGCGTACCTTACACGAATTAGAGACGATCTTATACTCTAAATTTCCTATCAGTTTACCCAACTTCCTCTTATAATTTGTAAAGCCTTCAGAGTACGGCAATACTAACACATATGTAAATAAGTATGTAGTGTATGTAAATAAGTTGAATGATTTGTTAAATTCTCCTCAGTTTGTGAAATTGCCAAAGGGTCGGAAGAATGGAAAATTACCTCCTCTTAAGGATGAAGAGTTTGTGCAAAAAATGTTAAATGGTTTTATTGAGAAGAAGCTTATTGATGAAGAGGTAGGTAAGTCTATTCGTCCAATAGGATCGCAGCCAGCTAAACTATATGGGCTACCAAAAATCCATAAAGATGGTGTACCTATGAGACCAGTGTTGTCGATGGTTGGTACTGCCCAGTATAAAATAGCAAAGTTTTTAGATGGATTATTAAAACCGTTAATGCGATCAGAGTTTGAATGTAAGGATAGCTTTGAGTTTGTTTCTTGTATTGCAAAGCTACAAAAACGAAGTATGAATGATGTTATGGTTTCGTTTGATGTTTGTAGTTTGTTTACGAATGTGCCACTGGTTGAGACAATTGATTTATGCTGTGCGTTGTGGAATGAAAATGATTCGGAACATCACATTTTGGATAGAAGGGCATTTCGAAAACTTCTTGAATTTGCTACTTCAAATGTCAATTTTCTTTTCAATGATGAATGGTATCAACAAATAGATGGAGTCGCTATGGGTTCTCCTTTAGCACCAACGATGGCATCAATATTTTTGGCTAGTTTGGAAAAGAAAATTGTTTCTTTCCAATTTGAAAAACCTTTTGTTTATAAAAGGTATGTGGATGATATTTTTCTTATATTTGAAAACCAGAAACATGTAGAACCGTTTTTGCATTTTATGAACAGTTTACATAAAAACATTGTATTCACATGTGAAACGGAGAGAAAGTCATCAATTGCGTTTTTGGATTTGTTAATTCAACGCAAAGATAAACAGTATGAGACAGAGATTTATAGAAAACCAACTGATACTGGTCTTTATACTTTCCCAGAAAGCTTTTGTGAATTTAAGTATAAGAGAAATATGGTGAAAGGATTGATTTATCGTTCATGGTCTTTATCTTCTACTTTTGCTAATTCGGTAAAAAGTGTTGATAAATTGGTTGAGTTGTTGATAAAGAATGGATATTCTAAATCATTTTTATTGTTGATGATAAAAGAGACTGTTGATAAATTGATTAAAAATCCTAAGGATCCATGTTGTGGAAAGTCTGAATGTAATTTGTCGGATGGGTGTGAATTGAGTGTTGATCTGGGTGATAGTAAAAATGGATATAAAAAAATTGAGCCTAAATATGTGTTAGTATTGCCGTACTCTGAAGGCTTTACAAATTATAAGAGGAAGTTGGGTAAACTGATAGGAAATTTAGAGTATAAGATCGTCTCTAATTCGTGTAAGGTACGCAATATGTTTATTAATAAATCAAAAACTCCGGTTGGATTGTGTTCTTATCTCGTTTATCAATTTACATGTAATGGGTGTAATGCCACATACATTGGAGAGACTTCCCGTCATCTCTGTACTCGAGTTCTAGAGCATTGTCGATTGAAGGGTTTGACCAATATTAGTGAACACAATAGAGGCTGTAAAAGTGATATAGGAATGCCTGATTTCAGAATTTTGTTGAGAAGTTTTAATAGTTATTGGGAACGAGTGATATGTGAAGCATTGCTGATAAGGTCATTGGATCCAAAGATTAATGTGCAGAGTGCTGTGACTACGAATGTTTTGAATGTTTTTAAATAGTTTACGTATGTTAAATCATGTTTGTTTTTTTAATATTATTAAAATAATTGAAAATTTTAAATTACATTAATTTTTAAAAATTAGAATATAAGTAAAAAATTTAAAATTTAAAATTAATTTAAAATATATTTTTAAAAATATTTATTTATTAAAAAATTAAATTAATAAAAAATAATTTGTTTAAATTAAATGTTAATTCATAATATTTTTTAGTTGGTTTTGAGTACCTGAAGATGATAGCTGTGCTATCGAAATAAATCGTACGAAAGGTTTTTTATTGGCGTTATCGTTTAATTAAATCGTTGCCAAATTTATTTAATTATTTTAAAATTATTTAAATGTATTTAAATATTTTTTTAAGTGTTTGTTTATTAGAAAATAAAATTAATATTATAAAAAAATAATTTGTTTAAAATATAAGTTAATTCATAATATTCTTATTTAGTTTTTTGTATCTGAAGATAACAGTTTTTTTTGGCGTTATCTTTTTAATTAAATCGTTGCCAAATTTATTTAATTTATTATTATTATTATTATTATTATTATTATTATTATTATTATTATTATTATTATTATTATTATTATTATTATTATTGTTATTAATATATTATTATTTTTATATTATCATATTGACTGATAAACACTTTTATTAATACTTTGAGTCCGATTGGGACAATACCACTCACGAGCAGATTGAAAAACACCAACATTTCAAAATAGCTGTACTTTGGGAATGTATATTCCGATCGGTCATTCTCTATCTTTCACCTAACACCAGTGTTTCAAAAGTTACCTTTTTCAATAAATTTTGAGAAAATTGATACATGCATTGCTATCTTCCATTAGTTTATAATGAAATGTTTGGGAGAAGATTCTACTATAAAATCCAAACAAAATCACATGAAAAACGCTGTGCCGAAAATTCTTGAATATCATTACTGATTCAAAGTCAAAAATAAAAACTTTTTAAATGTCATTGAAAAACAACAAAATTAATAACAAAAGTTCTTTCGCCACCTACATTAGACTTAATTTTGAAAAAATTGTAAACTTGTTCCTTTTGTAGTATTAGTACGAATGACAGTAAGTATAAAGTTGAAATTCAAGTCAAGTTATTGTAATTAGGTAGTTTAACTTCTGTGGTAGAGAAAAATGGACAAAGCAATTTCTTCATAAAATAAAAGAAAGAATTGGGTACAGACATTGCCGATATATGTTGCCCTCCGTAATTTACCGGTAATAGAAATAATTTAAATTTAGATATGAAGCCTGCAAATCGTTTTTTCTATCTGAAGACGAATAAGCATAAAAACCTTGCTAGATTTGTATTTATAATTCTCTCAATGAGGCCTAACTAAGCTTGGTCAATTCATGACCAAATTGAAGCATACTTTCGAAGTAAAAAGAAATAGGAATCTGGTCTATCAACTACTGGAAAAATAAAGAGATTTCATGATGATACAACTCAATTTATGAATCCAGTCTTCATCAGAACATAACGCTACGACATTATATACCGGAAAGCTTTTTCTTGATTTTCAACCGTGAATTCTCTGATTTTTTATGAAAATCATGTTTAATTAACAAAGGACTAAGCATTTTATTCGAATAAAACGCCTAGAAGGCTACTTTTCAAACAGAATGCCCAGGCGTTGTGTTCGGGTGAATCTGTAGTTAGCTGTTTAATCATATTTCGGATGACTTCATTGAAAAAGAATTCAGTTTTTAAATAGATGAAACCAAAAGAAAAGCCAAAATGGGAGGAAGTTGAAGAAAAAATAGTTTTAGATGATACTTTCCTGTTTATCCAAATTAATACAATTTCAGGAATAATGCTCGAAGAAAAAGTAAGCAAGATAATGACTGGGATAATAAATTGACTGCTGAGAAATGGACGTTAAATTGACGTTAGGTGTATTACTCGTGTTGATTGATTTTAAAGAGCATGATGAGCCAGAGATACATTTTATTATTAGTTGTTTATCAAAACATAGTATTATTGTTGTTATTCATATTATTATTATTATTATATTATTATTATTATTATTATTATTATTATTATTATTATTATTATTATTATTATTATTATTATTATTATTATTATTATTATCATTATTATTATTATTATTATTATTATTTTTATTATTATTATTATTATTATTATTATTATTTTGATATTTAACAATTATATTCGAAATTTATTATTTCTAAATTATTTTTAAGGTCCTCAAGAAACAAGGATATGACAAAGCGTCCGACGTGTGGAGTTTAGGTGTTTTATTGTTCATTATGTTATCAGGGAAAACTCCCTTCACCCAAAACGAACATGATCCGCCCGAAGAAATCTTAAAACGAATTGAAAAGAAAAGTTTCCAGCTAACAGGTGGTCAATGGGAGCACATATCAAGTGAAGCAAAAGTATTTGGTTTTTGATTTTTACTTTGCTATTTTTTGTTTGTTCTTCATTGAAGCAACTCACTGAATGCCGCCACAAATAAATTTTCATAATTAATTTTGAAATTGGCGCAATTTTGTTTATGTGATTTTGAACAATATTTGAAAATCGTATTGAATTCGGGTCATTTGTTTGTGTTTTAGAAATTATTACGCCATAGTCTGTGATAATTTATTCTATGCTTGTTGTCGCTTGGTGCTTCATTTGATCTTTGTGGACTAATCTGATAATTAATTCGTCGAAATTTTTTAATTAATTATCACATTGTGTTTTTTAGGATTTGTTATTGAAAATGTTGCACTGTGATCCGGCTCAGAGAATCACGACAAATCAGATTTTATCTCACAATTGGATAACGTTCAGGTCCAGTCTTCCGTCTACTAAGATCGCCATGAATTCGGATCTGAGTTCTGTGAAGGTAAAAATCCGATTTGTAATGTTATTTATTAATTTTATGCAACCCCCCTCTATCTCTCTGTTTTACCTTGACAATAACAATAAAAAGTTGTTTTGACTGAATAAGGTAAGTTCATAGTTAATGACTAGGTCTTTATTTGGGTATTTTTTAAAGACATTAGGAAAATGAATTTGTTTTAATTGAGAGAAAAACAATCTTTTCATTTTGGTAAAAATCTTTAAACCTCTTCAATACATATTGTAAGTGATTAATTATTACAAATGAAATTTTTTATTATTATTATTAAATTTATAATTTAAATAAATAACGATGTAGGCCAATTTCAGCGGTGTTCATAAAATGATTTATTTCAATCTAAAATAGATCCTCATCACTAGAAAACAAAATTTCAATAGTCTCTGATTGAATTATTTCTTCCCACAAATGTTTTTGAATTTATATAATTTAAACAAACTTTAACACCTTTTAAATCATAAAATTTATTTTATAAATTTATTTGATATTAAAATTGGCTTACATTGCTATTTAATTAAATTATATATTTCTATAAAGGATTCCACTATCGACAATTTATTATTATTATTATTATTATTATTATTATTATTATTATTATTATTATTATTATTATTATTATTATTATTATTATTGTTGTTGTTGTTGTTGTTGTTGTTGTTATTATTATTATTATTATTATTATTATTATTATTATTATTATTATTATTATTATTATTATTATTATTATTATTCATTTTATATTCATTAGGGAGCTGTGAAAGCCACATACAAAGCTCTTCTAGAAAAGAGTCTTCCTAATTTGGCTCCTGTTGCAAATTCAACGTTAGCTAAAAGACGTGGTCAGTCGAAACCAAAGAGTTCCACAGAAATTTAATATAATTATTGAAGATTTCTTCATTAGAAAGAAAATATTATTTGGCATGCGTCTTTTAATTATCTGTAAAATTTTAATTTTCAATTAAATGCTGTGAATGACTTTTTGTCTATTAAATATTATTGGCAATTTTTTTTTCATTATTTCAGGGGTGCTTCATAGGTTTGCGTTAGTCGAGTGAAAAATTTTTATGTCGCTCTATTTCTGTCATTCAAAAATATCTTATTTTTAATTATATTTAAAAAAAAAGATTTTATTTTTAAACGGCAATAGAAAAAATTTTAAATTTATATAAAGCCTACCTCCTCGATTTCAAAACCTTGTTTTTAGATTTTTAAAATTAAAAATAAATTTAAAAATAAAAACAGAAATAATATAAAGGAGGTTGCTTCAAAAAACGGTATTATTGGTTTTATTAATATTGCAAAAATGCACAATATTAATTGTGTTTTTATTGGGTGAGACACAAGTTTGGTACTGCACATGATCCGTAGGTTTGTGAGTACCAGAAATAAGTTTAGGCGAGAAAGACGCGTTTTGTAGTCAGTAGATATTGTTTTATTCTGATTAGATTGTGTGTTGTGCTTTGATGAGAATTGGCTGTATTGTACTGTCACAGTTTTGTTGATAATTTGTTAATCGTAAATGTAACGAATAGCAACCCATCGTGACATGCATATTAGCTATGATGAGGTATTGGACAAATATGATACTAATACCAATGTCATTTTAAAAATTTTTGTAGAATTTTTTAATGAAAATAAATTACTTAAAAAACTTAAGTGTTAAAATTTTTAGCCAACCTAGGGTGACAGATCTCCCCGTTTTCACCCCTGTAATCTCCGGATTTTGTACTCCAATCTCTGGGTTGTGCTTAAAGTAAAGCTGCCCGTTTTACAAATCCTGGCTGCGCCGTTGCATAAGTAAATAATAACATGTATTTATATTGTTACTTTAAATAAACATAACAGCCGAACATTCCTCAAGCAGATGAGCACTGTTCCCAGCACCTTCGCTTTCGGGTTCCCAACTACGGCTAGAAGGGCTTACCACTGTTCTCCGCCACATTACATCTTTCGACTGTTTGAAAATGTTATTAACTTTACGTTCCTACGCTATCCTATTTCTTTTTACCCGATTTTCGATTAATTTCCGAAAAGATTTAAAATTTGCCCCTTTAACTGAATGCGGAAGACCCAAATTTTATCGTGCCTACTACGTCCAACGTTACCATCAGATGCAGAAGGTATTACAACGATGACCTACGGAACAGGACCTATGCACAATGGCCAGAACACGACGGATCACCGATGTATCAGGAATCGAGCAAGCAGCGCTACGACCAACTAAAGTTAACTAGCCAGTAGAGCTACCACCTGATTTTCAGAAGTTATATTTCAATGCATATAAAATATGATAAAAGAGTTTAAGGGAGTTGTTGGTGAGACCAAAAGATGCCACAACCATCCAGAATAGAGTTAAAAAGAATAAAACAATGATTACAGAAAACATATATCATTAATAAAACACAAAACTACTTACAAGTTAATAAGTAACAAATTTAGAAAATTCGGCTACCGTATAACTAGCTGTTTTCTGTGTGAGTGTGACCAATGAGCTTTTTTTGGCCATTTTAAGAACTTTTTATTATTTTTTTAATTTATAATATTTTTATGTCATTTCCTTCATTTTTCTCTTATTTTTCATATTTTTTACAATTTTCTGGATTTTATTTTTTTATTATTTTTGGGTCATTTTTCATTTTGACCATTAAAATTGTTGATTTTTGGTCGCCACTTCCCCTATGTTTTATTTTGTGTTTAAGATTTATTTTTAATCTGTCTGTGGTGCTTGTGTATGTTTACGCTAGCCAAATTAATAATTTCACAAAATTGTTTTTATTTATTAAATTTAAACCTTTTGTTTTAATTTTGGCTTATAGCCCAACACTATCTAAATTTTTAAGTTTTTGATTTTGAGAAAAAAATATGTATGTACACTCTAAAATTTTGGTTGAAGACCAATTGCAAAATATGGATATATTTTATAAAAATTCAAAATATTTAATTTTAGTAACAACTACCTATCCATAGCAACCTCAAAATCTTTTCTAAATATACATATAAAAGCAAGTACTTAAGCGGAAATTGCAAATACACACAAAATCCCCAGTGTCCCTCTTCTCCTCCCTCGCCGGCGACGGATTAAATAACATAATTGTGTAATTAATCATGATTATTCTTGATTATGTAATTATGCGACTAATCCGAATTAATCTTGATTATATAATTACATAATGAAGACAATTGAGTTTTGTGTGTTCATGTTTATTTTTTGAATTCGAATTTTTGGCGAATTTTTTCGAAAATTATTTTTCGCGTGAATTTTTGAAAATTTTTTTAATGTAAATTTTATAATGTAAAATTTTTAATGTTAATTTTTTATTCTAATGTTAAAAATGTAATATATTTTTAAATGTAATTTTTCAATAAAATTTTAAGTAAAATTCTGGGATGTGCGACTTTAGTTGAGGGGGAAAAGGTTTGTTTATTGTATAGAACATTATAAAATCTTGTCAGAAAATTAATCGTAAAATCAAGTAGAAAGGGATAGGATAGTGTAGGAACGTAAAGTTAAATATCATCTAAAACTTGATATTTCATTACTAAAAATTATCATAAAATTTCCCTAAAAGCTCTAATTGATTTACATAACCTAAAATTATTTTATTTTTGCTCATCTATTGAACACAATCTATATTGCACAATCTATTGAAGGTTGTAATTTAATTTGTTAAAAGTTAGTTAAATTTTCATTGAAAATGACAAGTCAATAACAAGTCAACAAATGGAATTTTAATTAGTAGAGAATATATTCTATATAAAAAATTTTCAGTGAAGAAGTAATATTGGTGGAAGGGTATATTAATTTCGGAAAAGTCGTTGAAATTACTGAAAAAGTGGGATAGCTAAAGATATCTACTATATAGATGAAATATCGATTGATATATTAAAACTTACCAGGGTAATATACTTTGAATGGAGAAAATATTCATAGAAGAAGGAAAACAATCATCGATATTGAAATTTTTGATATTGATTTTTTCAGAAACTAGTTATTGGTAACCTAATGTGTATACAAGTAGACGGAATGAAGTTCCCAGCTGAAAAAACATAGCATTTGGCGGATAGAGATGGGAAGTATTCGATACTGTCTTTCAAATTTGGAAACTACCAAATAATTGGGTGTCAGAAAATGTTACAAGAAGGAGATCTCAAATATCAGATTCAAGATTTACAGATTCAATCTATTACAGTGACCATTGATATATGTTGTCAGATCAACTTGAATGATTTGTTTACAAAAACAAAAAAAACAGCATGAACGAACCATAGTTATTTCCAACATTAAGACTTGTCAAGTATAATCCACTCTGTGTGAATGTATTTGCAAATGTAAAAGTCATGGGGATTAAAACACTAGATTATAACAATCTAGTACAAGAAATATTTAATTTTATAAAATCCGAAATTATAAATCTTATTACAAATGAAGAAATTAAAAATTATTTTTTAAGCTCGAATTGTGCTTAAATCGTTAGTTTTCTGATAAAATTAAAAATTCAAAATGATCAACGAGTAAGAAGCATATGTACTCAAATCAATCCTGATGAAGAGGAAGAGCCTTTTCCGAATATGCAGAACAATTCGTATTGTGGTCTTGAATTTTTGACAGCATATATCTATCAAATGACTGAAATCAATATTGAAGAAATTGTACGGATGCATTATCGATATTTTGCATGTTAACTATTGCTTTTATATCTATTAGACTTTTAGGTGTGGGAATATAATTATGTCCAGATAATCTAGATAGATTGGAAACTTTGATTACTTTGAAGTTTACTTTTATTATTCGGATTATTTTCCAACTGCTTCCTAATTCTATTTGTTCAACAATGTTTTCAATTTTATTTTTCTTTATACCCCCATCAAGAAATGTCTTAGTCACTGAAGCATCCCGATTTGATAAACTAACTACTTTGAGTTCACCTTCTTTTTCAAATTCTACTTGGATTACATATTGAACTTTTGAGTGCTTCATTTCGTTTAAAGATATTTTTAATTTTTCCAAAAGAGAATATGGAAGAACTATTTCTTTAACATTACATCTAACAATATTATTATTATTATTATTTTGAAAATTTCATATTAATTTAATTTGTTAACTCTAAATAACTTTGAAATTTTTCAACTTTTAAAATATGTTTACAAATTTGACTTTTAAAATTATACTAGAAAAATTTTACTTTAAAAACATTTATAAAAATTTAAGTTAAAATTTTATTGAAAAATTACATTTAAAAATAAATTACATTTTTAAAATTACAATAAAAAATTAACATTAAAAATTTTACATTATAAAATTTACATTACAAAAATTTTCAAAAATTCACGCGAAAAATAATTTTCGAAAAAATTGCGCCAAAAATTCGAATTCGAAAAATAAACATGCATACACAAAAATTATTGTCTTGATTATGTAATTATATAATCAAGATTAATCCGGATTAATTACGTAATTATCTGATTTATTCCGTTGACAGCGGGGCCTACTGGGGATTTTGTATGTGGTTGCAGTGTCCCCCTTACTACCTTCTTATAAAATTTAATCTTATGCTGGTCGTACGGGGAATCTATTTTCTAGCACATCCGTACATCAATGTCGTATATCTTCTCTCTATGCTCTAGGGTGGTTTCTTCCCCATACGACGCACGATTTGGATAAACTGTTGCGCACCCATGACCGAGATCATGTTGGTAATGTACGCAACAGTCGAATGCCATTCGAGCAGGTGAGCGCTATTGCTAGTGCTACTCCTCGAAGGACCTTCGTTCCCAGTCACTTGCTGTCGATAGAGGGTCTTACGCACTTTACTCTAAAGTCATAGCATCAGCGAAACCTGGCCTTACATCTTTCCCGAGCCGACAATCGTGAGAGTTCCTCTTAGTAGTCATTCTTATTATTCGCACTCACCCTTTCCTCGTAACCCCCTTCCATGGATTAGCACCCGTGTTTTACTAATACTAATTGAATAAATTTATATTTAAAATTCATATTAAAACATTTAAAATTCGAAGATTTTATTCATATAAATAAAGAAACATATAAGAGGATTACTACACGGAACTAGGCAGAAATCAAGATGGATTATACCCTAATTGTCAAACATTTCAGAAAAATTTATCGTTTCTATGACAGTGTTTGGACAGATTCGATGGGGATGGGAACAGATCTACTAGAGCTCTTGTTTCATTCATCCGCATCCATATCAGCGGGGAAACATCGACGTTTCGCCGGGCGATATGGAGGGGATTCATATTGATGCTGAAGTCTAAACGAATAGAGGGTCCTGGTTCGTCAGGGTGAGGTAGGTATCCGGGTACCCTGCCCGTTAAAATAGAAATTTCGCCAGTGTCTAGACCCAACCGCTCTATAGTGCGACTTGCCTCCGGTACTTCATTCTCATCGTCCACCAAGTTGATGTGGATTGATCTGGCCGGAGAGTGGAACGTGACTGTTGGTGCGTATAGCACATCCGAATCTACATCTGGGAATTCAAACTCCTGATACGGAGGCGGAAGATCGTGGATGTTATATGTTGTACCGATAGGCTCCGTTGAACTGAGGAGATTTGTGGCCCTACGGCGTTGCTCGCGACGGCGACGGTTGCGATTTGGTCGTCATCGGGCGGCTCCGGAGCGTGGCTCGACCATGGGAGTTTGGGAAGGTTCGACGGCCACCGGGGCCGGTATTGAGAGGATGACGGGAGGTGTCTCCAGGGGAAGATGCTGCGCCGGAATAAGGTCCAAATTCCGGGCTAAGACACTCCCGGGAATGCGAGCACGGAGTTCAGTGTCCGTGAAAATCTGACGGAGCGTCGTTCCCTGCTCCTTTATTAGAACTCGCTGACTGCGAGACTCAATAATCAAATCGTCTCTTGCCCGAGACAGGCGAGAGATCTTTTGATACAGCTTCTTGGCTGCATCCGGCGAGAGCCAAATTCCTTTTACTTTTCGGTATTTTTCTTGAAAAGCTGCATGTTCTTCTTCCAGCTGTTCTAATCGCTGTCGAGTAGCGATAATTTATGGGGACAGACGTGGGATCCTGTGTAGATTTGCAGGGCTGGTCATCTGAATAGGAAGAGTGACTAAAAGATAGAATATTGTTCCTTCTCGGAGAAAACTTCTACGCTTTTCGGGGTGAAAACAGAATTGAAGTCAAGGGTCTGGTTTTATATAAAATGATATCAATACAATAATATTGTTAAAGATGGGGAAGACTTGGACAACATTCATGGTACTAAAGTTGGTCATCGTTATTTATGATAATGATAATTTTATCGTTCGTAATCATACGGTTA
Source organism: Schmidtea mediterranea (assembly GCA_022537955.1). Lineage (NCBI taxonomy): Eukaryota > Metazoa > Platyhelminthes > Tricladida > Dugesiidae > Schmidtea > Schmidtea mediterranea. The sequence continues at coordinate 165,473,630 of CM039680.1, forward strand.
ATGGTATGGTTAATATTTGCGTGGATAATCGCGGTGAGTTTACTAACGATAGATGATAATAACAATAATGATAATAATAATAATGATAATAATAATAATAATGATAATAACAATATCATTAATAATAACTATGACTGAAATGGTAACACTAACGATAATGATATTAACGATAACGCTAATAATAATAATAGTAGCCATAGTAATGACCATAATGATAATAATAATAATAATAATAGTCATAATACCAATATTGATAATAATAATAGTAATAATAATAATTGTACTAATAATAATAGTGGTGATGTTGGTATCAATAATAATAAGAATGATAAAAATAATAATAATAATAATAATAATAATAACTAGAAATATCGGCGATAATAATAACAATATTAATGTTAATAATACTACTGGTGGTGCAAACACTACTAATAATGAGGCTAATAATACTAATGTCAGTGGGGATACTTTGAAAATACCGATAGCAACCATGGTGGAATATGAATAATTAAGAAATACCGGTAATGATCGAGCTTAATGAAATCCACAATTCGTGCTAACTAAGATAAATATGCGTCATTATTTGGATGACAAAGTATTCGCGTTAACTGCGGCAATTGATAGCGGCTGTGGATCGATGGAAGAGAAACATCAACGAGACAACTCCAAAACAAATCAGCACACCAGGATAGGAGAATTCACTATGTGGCTATCATTAAAATGAGTGTTGTTAGCGACGATATTATTGCTTTCTCGCAGTGGCATCAATGGAATTCTATGGATTAATATCGATCAATAAATATGTGATTTTAATTGTCAAGCGACGAAAATCGATATCGTTAGAAGATCTCTCATCTATTGGTCAGATAAGGAACGATAGTAGAATTTGCCAATATTATTCTCTCTCAAAGCATTACCAAAGTAGACCCGAGATGTCTAATTCTAACTGCAATGTCAAAACTGGCAGTGGTTTTTATTCTCAATGGTCGGTAGTCATTGCCAATTCTCGTTACTCGAGGAAATTTCAATTTATGGCTTTATCTAGATGGAAATAATTGATCTCGTGGTCTCTATGCTTCGGGTCGATACTTTCTGCTACTCGGGAGATCGAACGCGACAAGGTGGTCATCGTCGTGATCAGAACTTAACTGGTCAGTGAAAACCTCTCCATCTGCTTCTCCATTTCGTTGGATCAGAGTATTTCTATTGTGGTTAAAAATTTTGGATGTCTATATAGATGGAGCTAAAAATCCACTGTAGCGTCCTACATCGATCGTTCCTTACTTATGTAAATGATTATGAATATGCGGACGAGTATCATTGTGCGTATATGCGTGTGTAGATCTTGATGGTGGTTAATATTTCTTTTCTACGATTTTATAAATAAAAGTTCTGACACTTTCGTTGATGTTATTTTTCTCTTTTATTAATCGTTATATCACTTTTCACTTATGCCTATCCCTTCTACCCGGTTCTACTCATCGTATTTTCGAGGCAAACATAAAAATTCGTCCTATGAGATCGCTACGCGACCTTCCCTAATTCCCCTACCTGTGGTCGAACTTCCCATAATTTAAAATTCTGCTCGTTCCGGCCACTTTTCAGTAGCCGCTACGAGGCGTTCAAAGATGCACTGCGTGGAGGTCCTGTGCAATTGCCAGACCCTACTGCGTACGACCGAGGTTTCAATGGAACACAACTCACGAGCGCAACTAGGGAACTTAATCCACCAGCCGGCACGCGATCCGTCACATTGATAGCTATTGAAATACATACGATATATAAGAATTTTAAGGGGCCTCGTATATTATGAATAAGATATAGCATATAAAGTTAAAAATTGTAAGCAAAGGCATTATAACTTTTATCAAAGCATATAAAATTACATAAAAAAAACTTTTTACACAACAAAAAGGTCCTTACTCTCAAAAGATTGTTGCGAATACGTTGAATAATTGCGTAATGGTAAAAAGCATAAAGATGAATTAATGAAATTTGTCACTGTATATATACTATTTTCATGCGTGTGTGCGACCAATGAGCGATTTTTCGCCATTTTTAGGGCTTTTTAATTATTTTATTAATTTTAAACTATTTTTATTATTTTTTGTGCATTTTTCTCTATTTTTTGATATATAATTTGTATTATAGTTAAATTTTATTTCCATTATTATTTTACTATAATATTATTTTTAGCCCTCGTTATTTGTTTTTTCTGGTCGCCGCTTCTGCCTGTGTTGTTTCTAAACCTTATTTTGCAAGGTTTTGGTAGTTTGTTTTATTTTTCATATGTCTCTCTCTGCAGCTGTATGCTTTTCCAATGATTTTAATTAATTATTTGTTTTAATTAATATGTTTTTATTGATTTTTACTATCTTCTTGTGGTGCGTGCTTATTTTCAGTGACTTATTTCATTACTCTTAGTTTTGTTTTAATTTTTATTATCGTTTTTGTTTAGATTGTGGCTCTGAGCCCAACACTTAGTAGACTAAGGTTATAGTTACAATTGTGCCCGTTTTTTGTTTGGAAAGTGAATTAAAAATTATGATTGAGTTAAATTTTATCTGAGCATTTACCTTATGGTAAATAATGTATGTATTCAGTAAGTGAAAGCTATTTTTTATGTAATAAAAATCATTTTTATGGTGATGCAACAAAAATTGTGAAGGAATTTAAGAAACCAATTTTGAAAAGAAAATTCATTTCTTTTGAAGGAAAATGATTTTGGAACGTTACCCCATTTTTTATATGTTACCTTAGTGTCGCATAACACGAATTTATCAGCATATGTTTGGAAAGGCTCAAAAATTCAGGAATGTGTATAAACAGGAAATCATTAAATAATTAATTATGGAAGTGTTAGTTGGATAAACATATGGAATTCAAAAAAAACTGTTATCAGGACAACTTGAATAATTAGAACATATAAGATAAGGATTATGAGAACTAAGGCATACATAGAGTAATTAATTATTTTTCATTGTGTAATAAATTGAAAAGCTGTAAAACGGATGCCCATTATTTCAAAAGTAATTTAACAAATGGATTTTTAACTGCTGGCAATCTGTCTCAGGTAGGGATGAAGAAAAGAATAATAAGTTTAAGGAAAAATTGGAAATTAGTTGAAATAAAATAACAACAAAAAGAAAGAGAGCAATGGATTCAAGTTTTCGCAACTGAGAACAAATAGCAAATCAATGTTTTAAGGAAGACATGACATCAAAACTGAATAACATTATAGATAGATGCTTTAGTTTTATAGTCAATCTTTTGGGATACCCGTTTTGGAAAAGCGGGTTATTTGCTTTCGTCTTTGCTTTGACTGATGATAATATTGAAGCTTCACATGTAGATTCTCGAAGAGATTTTATAATCACATTTATCAATTTATCTCCCTCTGTAATACCGAAAACTACGTACCTGTATTTCGGTCCCATTTTTATTTCTCCATATGGACAATTCGGTGACAAAACAACCCTAATAGGCATTTAAATTTCAATAACCATAAATTTTTGATACAACTTAATACCCAAACGTTTATTTTAATACATATTAAAAATTCCACAAATTTTCTAGAAAAATCAACCTCATAACACCAAATTTGCGAATTCTAACTCATGTCTTTTCTTTATTGATTGGACCAAATAAAATGGAAAAGCATAACAATTTCCAAAATTCAAAACAATTCTAAAAAAACGCGGCATACAGGCGAGAGAACATTTGTAATTCATGCGCCAAAATTACCCTTCTTACACAGACGCGTAAATAGAAAATTAATAATAAAGGTTCACACAGACGCGATAAAATAATGGTGCACACAGAAAACAATAATCAAAATTTATCAGTCAGGTTACCGGATGTTAATGTTAAAACGATTGAGTTTGGAATCAATGAGAAAGCCAAATTCTATTAATTACACTGAGAACAAGGATTTTCTGGCACAGTTTGACGTTAAATCATGAACAATAAAGTGTATTTAAATATAGAAAGCTCCAAAAACGCTGATGGCGTCGATATCTCAGTATAAAGGTTCACACTAAAGCGAGAACGGATTTAACGAGCTTCAGGCCCAAAAGATTCAAATCCATGTCTAATAGACAGTACTAATGAACAGTTAAATGGGAAACAGGTGACCTAACAACTGGTCATCTCTCTATCCCGACCCATATTCATACCACCACAGAACAACCTACAGCTGAAGTATCAAAAAGATGTAAGCCAGGGGAAATCAAGTGGATCCGTCAATGCCAATAGAAAGAAGCGATAACGACGAGTCAGCTAATAAGAGCTCACACCAATTCCTGTACCCTGCTTCACAATGATGTTTTGTCTATGAAAACGTTGATGTATTTTGATGATAAAAATCTGTTTGTTAGATGAATAAATGGTAGTACCGTGATTTCTCTTAACTTCAGTGTTGTAATGGAACCTAAACCAAAACTGAGCACAGGTTGAACCAGAAGTAGGTTATGTAATCATTGTACAATTATCACTTTTTGTGGACTACAACATACTCATTAACCGTTACAAAATTGCCTAAATACGGGTGCCAATCGGTTACAACACGTATTTGCATGGGGTTACCTGCCAAAACCCACAATTTTAATTTATAGTGCATTTTGAATATTTGAAACATTCATTTTTGTGACTAATTGTTTATTTAAACAAGCTGTATCTTATAGGCTTAATTTATTTTTCTAATTTTAATAAAAAGTTTAAATAAATAATCTATTGACTTGTTTACGGTTAATTCTTTTAAAATGGTTTTTAGAAACCCAGCACAGATCAAAACACAAAATCGACAAATCTCAGTTCTGCCTGATTCGAAAATTTATTCTTTCAACTAAACCACATTTTTGATTAGATAATTCAAATAAAACTATTAATTTCTTTTAGCAAAAAACTATAATGCCAGTGGCACACACACGTCACTCAGTTCTCATAGACACACACATGCATTCACCCCATGAAATAAATTCACTAAGCGTAATTGGAAAAGATTTATTCTCGTCAACAGCTAAGTAATTGTACAATTGACATTGGCATTCATCTAAAGACGAGCGTATGTTATATTTATCATTACTTTTTAGGTAGAGAACAATCGTTTATCAATTAAAAAAACTCGAACAAATCCAAATCGTGAGTCAACGAACCATCATTTGTAAAAAACAAAACATACAGATCATTAAAACACCTAAATATCTATAAAATATTTTATTTAAACAGTGAAATTATTAGTTATTGGGTCGCTTTTCCGCATATTTCTTGGTGTATTCTTCTGCATTTTTCATAAAGATTTGTTTGTTTTTAGTAAACTCTTCAGCAACATCAGCTCTAAGAAAATGATCTGCATCCGGATCATGAATCATGGCCACCAAATTTTGAATTACTGAAAAAAATAATTAATAGTTTAAAATTACTTGTCAAAATTGAAACCTTGTTCGATTTTTGTGGCGGGTTTCCAATTTTCTGGAGTGATAATGGGCATACATATTTGTCCTTTTTCATCAACATTAGGATGGTATATTTTAGTTTTAATGGTAATCTTAGGAGGTTTAAATGGATATTCGACTGGAAAATCGATTTGAACTTTAAATGCCCCTTTGTTATATGGTGGATTTTCCTAAATAAATGCTATAATTCATATTTTTTGAATATATTAACAAGGTTACTGGAACAATCAGTCCTTGCCAAACTAATATATTTTTATCATCCACTTGGATTTCCCTAAAGCATTTTTGAACTTCCGGTTTGTTTTGAATATCACTTAATTCCTTAATATTTTTTGAAAAAAATAATAAAAATTATTACATAAGTATTTACTTTTTGAATTCGTCTTGACGCTGACATAATAAAAAAAATTATTAAGGAATCAGTAATTTAAAACATTCCTTAATTAAAACGAAGAGTGTAAATAATTTATTATTTAAATTTAAATTTATAATTGTTTAGTTTATTTTATTAATATGCCACTCCTGTTACTTAAAAAAATAGATTTTTATTAAATTTATTTTAAAAATTCAAACTTTTTTTAAAAATTCTTCCAATACATAATACTTTATAAAAAATCAAATTATAATTATGAATAATCCTTTAAAAAAATAGTTTCTACAAATATCAAATTTAACACTTTAAACGTGTTCAGTGTTTTGTAAAACAAATTACGTTGTTTATCGAATAAATACGTATTTGTTTATAAGAAATTTCGACGGGCTCCAAAGTCAAATCTTAGAACTAAAAAGCAAAAAAAGGTAGCTCGAAAGTGGGTCTTTTGGCTCAACTTTCTTGCACTAAAATTCGATAAAATCCACTTAAACATTCAAAACAACATTCAGTTAAAAATAACTAACACCGACTAGTCCTGTGGGCACTCATTAAATACAATGTTAACACAAATAGATCTTAAGGACAAAGAGAGGGAAGGGTAACGGGGAAATGGCGAAATCGTGGCAACAGTTAAAATGAATAGCCAACGGAAAGGAATTAATCCGAAAGACCAAATCATGAAAAAGGAATAATCTAAATAATATTTAAGGACTAAATAAATTCTATTGAGTTGAGATAGAAAATATGGGCTGAACGCTGCGAAAACTTTTCTAAATAATAAAAATACTTTATCATAAAACTGTAAATATGGGCGAACGCTGAGCAAAATTTTCCGAATTAATTAAAATATCTTATCGAAAATTGTAAAGTAAAAGTGGAATGCGGCTCAATTGTTTGTATAAAATATTCTGATAAAACTGAAAAATAAGGTTGTATCCCTACTAAAAATTTAATAAAAATGGTGGGTTCTGGGTGTTGACATTTTAAAACTATATGGTTATTACCCAGACAACCCCATACAAATAGCTTTCTTTTACCACTCGGCACCCGTTGCTAAGCAACGTTAGAACTGTGTTCGAGTGTGTGGATCGTCCGCAAAAAGTGAGCGTTATTGCTAATGTTATAATTGACCGAAATTCGAGTTTTAGGTTCCATTAGTCTCCTATCTCTTTCAAGAATTAATCCATACTGTTATATCATTTATCATTACGTCTATCCCCATAGTCCTTCTTATCGTTGTCCGTTTTGATGATTTTTCTATGGCCTGTAAACCCATTGTTATGTTAAATATCCACGCAGTATCTCTCTTACTCTTATCCCTATTATAACTACAATGTTCCTATTATTTTTGCTAGCCTTATCATTGATACTATTATATGTATTACCTTTATTAATTGTTACTATTATATGTATTATTCTATTCCATGATCACTGCTATTGCTATTATTATTAATCTCATTATTTCTATTACCATTATATTTATTATTATTATTATTATTGTTATTATTATTATTATTATTATTATTATTATTATTATCATTATTATTATTATTATTATTATTATTATTATTATTATTATTATTATTATTATTATTATTATTATTATTATTATTATTATAATTATTATTATAATTATTATTATAATTATTATTATTATAATTATCATTATACTTACTATTATCATTAGTATTATCAAACTTTTTGTGTAGGGATTCGTCCTTATTCCTCAGCTTAAAAAAAAAATTTTACTTAGGTAAAAATTTAGCTTTAATCCATTTGTATTTTACAGTTTTCGATAAAGTAATTTTGTTAATTCGAAAAATTTTAGCAGAGTTCATCTCTTATTTTACGGTTTTGTCGGATTATCACACCAACAATTGAGCCGTATTCTACCTTTACTTTACAATATTCGCTGAAGTATTTCGATTAATTCGGATAATTCGAGCAGCGTTCCGCCCTTATTTTACGGTTTTATCCGGACATCCTCTCAATTATTGAGACGTATTCTACTTTTACTTTACTATTTTTGATAAGTATTTTAATTGATTCGGAAAATTTAAGCAGCGTACCGCCCTTATTTTACACTTTTATACTAATATTATACCAACAATTGAACAACATTCCACTTTTAATTTACTATTTTCAATAAGTATTTTAGTTACTTCGGAAAATTTGAGCAGCGTTCCGCCCTTATTTTTTAGTTTTATGATAAATGTTTTAATTAATTCCGAAAATTTGCACAGCCCATATTTTCCGTCTCAACTCAAATTAATTTATTTAATTCTTAGATATTATTCAAAACATTATTTTTCATGATTTTAGTCGTTCGGATTAATCTTTTTCCGATGAGTAGGTAGTTAGGGGCACTCTGCGCCCACACACCATTGCATAATAATTTTGTGTGCGCACATTTTTTTTTGATAAATTTTTTTTTTTGAATTTAAATTTTTTTTGCACATTTTTTAAATTTATATATTTTTTGGCTCATTTTTTTTAAATTCAAATTTTTGGCGCATTTTTTAAATTCAAATTTTTGGCGCAATATTTTGAAATAATATTGTTTGAAATATTTTTTTTCATCAACAAATGTTTTTTTTGGTCGCACTATAGTCAAGGGGTATTTTTGACTCTCGATAAAAAGCCTAAGATAAAAATTGGCTTGAATCGTCTACGATAGCCACAGAGGGTATTTTTCATCTACAAAATATTTTCAATCACACTATAGTCAGGGGGTATTTTTTATTCTTGATAAAAAGCCTAAGATAAAATTGGCTTGAATCGTCTATCAATAAAAAAGCATAGAAATATTTTATCGATTAAAAGTCAAAAAATTATTTCTTTGATTAAAAAGCATAAAAATATTTTCTCACTTTAATGATTAATTTCCTCTTCGATGTATATTTTCTCCATTCAAAGTATATTAAAGTATATTTAATATATCAATTGATATTTCATCTATTTAGTAGATACCTTTAGCTATCTCACTTTTTTTCAGTAATTTCAACGATTTTAGTCACTTAATGTACTCTCACCAATATTACTTCACTGAAAATTTCTTTTATAGAATACAATCTCTTCTAATTAAAATTCCATTTGTTGACTTATTATTGACTTGTCATTTTCAATGAAAATTTAATTAACTTTTAATAAATTTAATTACACCCTTCAGTAGATTAGGTTGAACTCGACAAAATAAAATAATTTTAGTCTATGTAAATCAATTAGAGCTTTTAGGAGAATTTTATGATAATTTTAATAATATCTAGTTTTACGAGGTATTTATTTTAGTAAATTTTAATCATCTTTGTGAATTTTATGTTTTCTCTTGAATTTGAATGGATTTAGGGTTTGATTATGTTTTTAATGAAATTATTGAAGAAATGAGGGTAAATCTATAATTTTAGAAACAGCTAATTTCTCGATAATTTATTAGATTTAACTTGATTTTAGGATTATTTCAAATAAAAGTTTATTTTAGGAACAAAATGTTTATGAAACATATTTATGATAATTACTTACCAATTAGATTCCAATTTGACTGATAGATTTTGAATAATAAATGATATTTTAATTTTAATTTTATGATCTATTAAAAAAGTTGATTAAATCAGTTGATTTTTAAAAATATTTTAGTGAAACCTAAAATTTTAATTGATTTTACAGTAAAAAAAGGATGGTCAATTAATTATTTGCATTTTCCATTTTATTGACTTCGTGGATATCAATCACAAAAGTAGTATAATTTAGAGATTTTTAAAAGGATGCTCAGTATGGTTATCAATAAACATATGAAAATCGTTGAATTATATATATGGGTTGACTGGTAATTTTTATTGAATTTATACTTGATTTACTGATTAATTTTAATTATTTGAGTAACATGGTATATATTTTATGATTTTACAATAATTTAGTGAAATTTAATTTATGTGGGAAACATAAACTTTATTCGATTTTAATCAGTTTTTGATGAATTTTTTATTTGATAGAATTTGTTGTCAGAATCAAATTGTGGTGATTTTCGACGGAAAATGTTGGGTATAACAATTATGTAATACTTTAAAGAAAATTTATTTTTATTGGTAAAATTCAGATTTTTATGATAATTTTAAGGGAATTTGATTGGTTTAATACATATAGTAAATATGATCCGAATGATGAATTTTTAAGGATCTTATTCGGTTAAATATAGATTTCTAAAGAAATTTTACAAAAAAAACATGTATATTGTTGGTGCATTGGGGGAAAATGTTATTTCAAGGGAAATTGATTGGTTAAGATGAAATTTTATGATATTTTAAGGGGAAATACTCGATTAAGAACAAGTTTGTTGTCATTTTTAAGGGGGTTGAGTTGGTTGAACATCTGTGTTCAAAAGGTAAATATTTTCTAAATGGAGAATATAGAGGAGTAATTTATAATATTTTTAAGGGGCTTTGTTCAGATAGATATTAATGTATGTAAGAGTGAAAATATTGTCATCTAAAGAGAAATGATTGGTTAAGAAGAGAATTTATGATCTTTTAAGGGGAAATAATTGGTCACGAGATGGATTTTATTTTAAGGGGATTTCAAGAAATTTATTCGGTTGAATATTGATATGTCGGTGATTTTTATGAAAATAATGAATACAGCTGGGATTATTGTCATTTAAAGAGAAATGATTGGTTAAGCGAGAATTTATGATAATTTTAAGGTAATTTGATTGGTCAAGAGAGGAATTTTATTTTAAAGGAATTTCAAGAAATTTATTCGGTTGAATATCGATATAAATCGATGTTTTTATGAAAATAATGAATATAGCTGGGGTTATTGTCATTTAAAGAGAAATGATTGGTTAAGAGAGAATTTATGATAATTTTAAGGTAATTTGATTGGTCAAGAGAGGAATTTTATTTTAAGGGGATTTCAAGAAATTTTTTGTTTGAATATCGATATAAGTCGGTGATTTTTTATGAAAATAATGAATATAGCTTGAATTATTGTCATTTAAAGAGAAATTATTGGTTGAGAGTACATTTTATTTTATTTTAGGGGGAAATGATTGGTTAAGAAGAGAATTTATGATTTTTTAAGAGGAAATTATCAAATAAGAACAGGTTTGTTGATATTTTTAAGAGGTTGTGTCAGTTGAATTTTGTTATTTTAAAGGGAAATGATTGATCAAGAGATGAATTTTATTTTAAAGGAATTTCAAGAAATTTATTCGTTTGAATATCGATATAAATCGATGTTTTTATGAAAATACTGAATATAGCAGGAAGTATTGTCATTTAAAGAGAAATGATAAGGGTTATCAAAATATATCAGTAAGATTTTGGTTAATTTTAATGATATTATTGGAATCTGAATAAAATATACTATACGTGTTCGGTTCTAAAAAAAATGTTTGATTCATGTAATTATTTGTATTCAAGTATTTATTTGATTTTATTATTTGTAATTTAATTAAAAATGACTAGTATTAAAAAAATTTATGTTACCCATTACTTATGTTGTTATTGACAATTTTCTGAATAATTTAAATATATATGATTATTTCTACGAATGAAGAGAAATTGTATAATTAATTTTCATTCAACAAGTATCTAGAACAATTACCTAACAATCTTAAAATTTTTAAAAATCTAACAAATTTTTTCAATTATTTTACAACTCAGTTAATTTAATTAATTGATAAGTACTATTTTCTTTACAATTTGCTACTATGTTGAACCTTTTTTTAAACATTTTTATTCAAAGTACTAACAAATTTTAATAAAGATCTATCAAAACTTGTCAAATATTATAAAACTTTAGTAATTTTAATAAGTATTACTCAATAACTACTATTTTCTTACCAATTTGCTAAAGGTCTTATTTTAAAATTTCTTCAAAGTACTAACATTATTTACAAATTAAGCAGTTTTATTTAAAATTTAACAACTCCTCACAACTTTAATCAAATTCTAATCACATGATACTCATAATTTAAGTATAAGTATTATTTTTACAAAAACAAGTATTTTACAATAATTAAACATATATATTTTGATTTTTAGTAGATTTTATCGGTATCTATCAGTACCTGTTCCGTGTAGTATTTTTTTAAGATTTGTTAGATATTCAACTTATTTAGTGGTTGGTCGATAATCATTTAATTTCTAGTAATGCGGTAGATAATTTTTTTATATCAGTTTTATTCAAACCTTTAGCATCTTTGAGTTAATAATTTTAAGAGTTTAATCATTTTCAATAAATATATGAAAATTTATTCCATGTACAATGAAAGTAATATATGTTTTGAGAAATTAATTTAAGAATATTTTTCTAATCAAGTTTCTTTTCACTAGCAATTACATTAACCAATACTTGTAGTTACTAATTAATTTATCATTCAGTAAACAATAAGAATTGGAGTGAAAGATCAGAAAATCTATAAAAATAAGTTTAAGTAATTTTTTGATGAGTTAGCAATTAATTTATTTAGGGACATGTGAAAATTAAATGAAAAGGTTGACATTTAATTTTCGAAAATAACGTTTAGTAATTGTTCATTGTTGGACGCAATTAAAAATATTACAAAAATAGTAGAAAAATTTCAAAGTCTTTTAACTAAGTTTTACAAAATAATTTCAATAAATCACATACAAGACTGTAAAGCAATAAATTTTTATTCAGAGAAAATACAACACTTGATTGGGCTTCAATGATTAATAGTTTCTATATAGCAATAAGGTAGCTAAGCAACCAAACAATTTGAAGACAACAATGATCGATAAAAGGGTGGAGAAGTTAATAAAATTTGTAATTGAAATTGTATTTCTTTTGATTGTTCAAATTTTTATGTGCTTTTATTTAAAGATTTCTTGGTCAGTAAACAATTTTTGATATTGATTTGTTCAGTAACTAGTTATTGATAACATATTGTGAGTGTGTGAGTAACCAAGTATTTTAAGGGGAAATGATTGAGAGAAAATTTTATTTTTTAAGTGAGTAAAGATTGTTGAATATCGGTTTTCAAAGAGTAAATATTATTTAAATATGGCATTTTAATGAATAAGTAAATTATTCAATGCTTAGTATGTATATAGAGAGTTGTACAGTACTCAGTTATATTTGTACACAGTACCTAGTGATTGTTGTTCAGTTATTAATGAATTATTCACTGTGTATGGGTTATCAGTATTCACAAGTTGATACCAAGTAAATATAACAATGGATTTAGTTTCAATGAATTTGATTAATTATCGCTTGATAACGACAAGGTAACTAAGCAACCAAAAAATTTACCAATTTGTAGACATCAATGATCGATAAAAGAGTGAAGAAGTTAATAAAATTTCAACTTGTATTTCTTTTGTTCAACCCTTTATGTTATTTATTTCAAAATTAGTTGGTCAGTAACCTATCATTAATATTTGTTGGTTCAGTAATTAGTTTTTGATATTGATTTGTTCAGTAACTAGTTATTGATAACATATTGTGAGTGTGTGAATAACCATGTATTTTAAAGGGAAATGATTGAGAGAAAATTTTATTTTTAAGTGGGTTAAGTTGGTTGAATATCGGTGTTCAAAGAGTAAATATTATTTAAATATGGCATTTTAATGAATAAGTAAATTATTCAATGCTTAGTATGTATATAGAGAGTTGTACAGTACTCAGTTATATTTGTACACAGTACCTAGTGATTGTTGTTCAGTTATTAATGAATTATTGACTGTGTATGGGTTATCAGTGTTCCGAAGTTGATACCAAGTAAGTTAACTTTTTATGTTTTCTGAAAGTATTATTATTATTATTATTATTATTATTATTATTATTATTATTATTATTATTATTATTATTATTATTATTATAATTATGATTATTATTATTATTATAAATATTATTATTATTATTATTATAAATATTATTATTATTATTATTATTATTATTATTTATTATTATTTATTATTATTTTTTTTATTAAGGATGGGTTGCTGCAGAGTGGAGGAGATGGGTTGCTCTTGCGAATGACTACACTGAAACTCAAAAATTTAATTTAATAAAATTCTTTGAAAAAAGTTTTTGAAAAATTTCTTTGAAAATTTGATCGTTATCAAATTGTATAAAAAAGTCATAGTAAAAATTATACTAAAAATTTGATTGTAAGATTACATTAAAAATTTTTTCAATTAAAAACATGTATAAAAATTTCATTGTAAAATTATGTTAAAAATTTTATTATTTAAAAATATGTATAAAAAATTTCATTGTAAAATTATCCTAAAAATTTTATTTAATAAATTTTATCATGAAATATATGCTACTCTTTAACTTTAAAAATTCTTACCTTATGTAACTTACCTTTTGACCCTCTATTTACTTTTAAAAAATTCTTACCTTATGTAATTTGCCTACTATAACTGCTTTTAAAATTTCCAGCTTTAAAAATTACCTTTATGTAACTTAACTGTTGACTCTATTTAATTTAAAAAAATTCTTACCTAACTTACCATACTTTACTCTAAGCACCTTAAATTACTTTAGAACCTTAATTTACTTAAATTTATTCTAACGTACTTTAAATTACTCTGATGTACCTTAATTTACTTTATGAACCATAATTTACTTAAATGTACCCTAATGTACTTAAATTGACTTTCGACCCTTTAATGTACTCTGATGTATCTTAATTTACTAGAGGAACCTTAATTTACTCTAATATACTTAAATGTATTCTAATGTACTTTAATTTATCTAAATTTATCTTAATTTACTTTAGGTATTTTAAATTATTTTTATCTAGAGTCTAAATTTGCCTATGAAAATTGTGTGAACAAATATTTCAAGTGTTTTTTTAGCAAGCCTATAAAATACCCTTGTTAATTTTTTACCAGTAGGCAATTCAAGCCATTTTTATTTATACCTATATTTACCTATAGAAAGTATTGAGACCAAATATTGCATTGTTTTTTATTACGAGTTAAAAATATCCCTGACTATAGTGTGTTCATCTTAGGCTATTTGAGCCAATTTTAATTTTATGCTTTTTTTATCGTTAGGCGATTCAAGCCAATTTATTTTAGTCTTTTTCAAAAATATCTTGACTATAGTGTGATTGAAAAAAAATTTATTCAAAAAAAATATTTCAATTTTATTTCAAAAATTCGCCAAAATTTGAATTTAAAAAAATATTCCAAAAATTTGAATTTAAAAAAAATCGTGCCAAAAACTCGAAAAAAAAATCAATACACACAGAAAATATTCACGAGAAACCCCTCCCCCTATATTATTATGCAATGTTGTGTGGCCGTAGAGTGCCCCTAACTACCTACTCCGATGGCTATTAATTTTAACTGTTGCAACGATTTCGCTATTTCTCCCCGCTACCCTTTCCCTCTCTTTGTCCTTAGATCTATGTATGTTCATGTTATATTTAATGAGTGCCCACTGGACTACTCAGTGTTAGTGATTTTTAGCCGATTGTTATTCGTAATTTTAGGTCTTTTTCAGGAAATGGATGGCGAAGGAGCACCCAAAAAGCTACTTCCCCTCATCCCAATTTCCCCTATAAATGGACAATATTGACGTTCCAGCTACTGCGTTCTCACGCCGTAGTCTTCACAGGCACGAACTATTGGCGGACTTACACAGTTCGATAGTTATGTGTAATTTTGCTTTCTTGTTGTATGTTTTGGCTGTGGGCCGAAAAAGAAATAATAAATAAATTTACCATAGGAGTTGAATAAAAGTCTCGATGCACAAAGATTGTTGGCTTTAAATTTTTATTTGGCATACTACATTGTCCATAAATTCATTTGGTCAAACACGACAATGAGAATTCATAAAAATGGCCGTTAACAAATCATTAATTCATCCGGCATTAATTCACAAAATCATAATACGCATTTCATAAATTCATCTGACATTAGTTCAAAATCAATATTCACACGCTAGCTGTCAGCCGTCGTTCTTAGACACAACACTTACCACGGCTCTCAGCTTGTTGTACACACCAATGAAAATTAAAATTTTAAATCAATACTGAAAAACAAGATTAAAATCTGTCAAAACACATCAGTATTTATACCTATAATTTGACCTTAACCTTGCGTGTTATTTTTAGTGCGATTAAACAAAATTCGACCTTGAAATTATTTGTGTTATCTAAATTAAATTTTTATTAATTTCTTAATTTAAATTGGCAATTTATTTTTAACATTTTTAATTAAATTTATTCAGCCAAAATTATTTTATTTTTATTCATTTAATTCATTAATTTTTACTTTTATATAAATGGTCATTTTACGATCAAATTTTCTTGTTATTATGTTATTTTTTTTATGTAGATTTTATGCGGTTCTTGATGAATTTTGTATTTATTTTATTTTACTTTATGTTTTTGATTTTATATTTATTTATATTCTCTCAGATTTTAAAATGTTTAGTTGATGTTGTATGTTATATTTTAAGTTATCTTGGTGCTGGGTTTTCGTGCTGTATTACTGATGCATTTAAACAATTCTCAAGGCTATTTGTGTTCTGGCCCAACAAAAATAATAATGATAATAGTAAGGATAATGGTAATTATAATAACAATAACAATAATAATAGTAATAATAATAATAATAATAATAATAATAATAATATTAATAATAATAATAATAATAATAATAATAATAATAATAATAATAAGTATAAATATAATGGTAATGGTAGTAATAAGAATAATAATAATAGTAATAGCAGTGACAATGGATTAGAATAATACATATAACAGTAACAGTGATAATACTAGTAACAATAATAGGGAACATTGTAGTTATAATAGGGATAGGGGTAAGAGAGACACTGAGAGTATATTTAACTTAACGAAGGGTGTACAGTCCATAGTAAAATCAATAATAGGAACAACGACATGGAGGACTATGCGAATGGACATGATGATAAATGATATAACAGTATAGATTAATATTTGCAGGAGATAGGAGAATAATGGGACCTTAACATTGAAATAGAGCACAGGCCTTCTATCGGCAGGTCGTTGGACCCATGGATCGTTCGGTATATTATAGAATTAGTAATAACGCTCACTTTTTGCGGACGATCCACCCACTAGAACACAGTTCCAACGTTGCTTAGCAACGTGTGCCGAGTGGAGCAAAAAATATTTGTATGGGGCTGTCTGGGTAACAACCATATACCTTCGAAATCCCAACACCCAGAAATCCACCACAATTTTCACCGCTTTATGCTATATTCAGAAAGAAATTATTGTTCTGTTTAAACTAATGTTGAATGCTTGTTGCAACTTTGGGTTTCCAGATGAAACTTTCCAAAAAAAGAACATTTATAGTAACAATAAAGAACAAATTTTATTTTTCAAAAAACAATACAAATACAGGACTTTCATAAAACAAAAACTGTTAATTAAATGCGATTTATTATTATAGTAATAAACTATACTTATATGATAATACTAATATCACGAATTCAAATAGTAATATCAAGTGTACGATTTTTATTAAATAAAGTCAATTCAATAATTAAAACATTTTATCATCACTAATGTATTTCTCTGATGATTGGACCATCTTTAAAAAATCCGTGTTGCAGGTGATGCTCCTATAAAAGTTAATGCAATTCAGGTCCTTGAAATTGTAGGTTATCATCGTGCTGGGCACCTGATGGGTAAAAGATATAAGATTTTAGATTCCATTTTCAAGGGATTCCCATCAAACACGCGCACAAGAGATATAACCATTGGATGTCCGTAAAAAATGAAGTTGGAAATGTATTCCAATGGGCGGTTTCTAATAAAAGATGACCCATATTGCCATGACTTCTAATACTCTAGAAAACCTTTGGGTTCACGAGCTACCATAGAAGGCATTCATGCTCATTTAAATTACGGGTCCCTCTATTGTTATTTTGGTTAAAATAATATCGATCATTAGACTGTTTTAATTCATTTTAATGTCATTATTTATTAAATAATTTAAGTTTATTCCAAAAACGACTATCGATTCAAGAAACACAAATAATTTATTAAAACATTTTTAATTAAATTAACAAGTCAATATCGATGCAAGATGTTCGGTATGAAATTTTTCATTTGTCCCATTAATCGAGATGCTTTGAGCCTTCTTCGTCTTTCTCGTTCGGCTTTGCTGGGACTAGGCTTATTGTGTTCCGGATTGGGTTTTGGTTCGGTATTGCTGGGTAGATTGTTTTGGCTGGAGCTTGGTACAGGCCAGGTGGAATTTGAATAGAGGCTCATAGTCGTTCTAGAGTGGTATCCAATTTCATTTCTGATCGTTTCCATTAGTTTTATTTGATGATTTTTTTTCTTTAACTGGTCCATTTCGGCTACCCTCTCGGTGTGCTGCGCTCTCAATGAATCATTATGCTAGATCAACTTCTTTGCCTGTTCTGGCACCGTGCATGTTTTTTCCATCTGGTAGCACCTTCGGATCATTGATTCTGCCTACTGGCTTTGCTTCTGAGCCTCATTGTGATAGTAGGCGACATCTCGTCTGAATTTCTCTACGTATAGGGTTTTAGTTCGATTTTGTTGCACTAAAACAATTTGGAAAAAATTTTAAATCAAATCAATAATCGGTTTTTGAGATACTTTATAATAATAAATTTGATTGAAACTACTCAAAGCCAATGTATACATTATTATAAAAATATAATGGATCGTGAAGTGATAATTAAATTTACTTTGAACTTCGTCGATTTCAATGGGTTTTCGTTTAATTTATTAGTTTTGTGGATATTTCGGTCGAGTAACCAATGTAAAAAGTCATTACTAACTAGTTTTGAGGTGAAAATGTAATTTAAAATTTAATTTTCAGGGTTTACCCCCTTTAAAATCCTAAAAACTGAGGTAAAATTCTATTGATTAAAACAACATTTTTTTTATTTTATTCTATTTTTGGACACCGGAGAGAGGGAAATAATCCAATTCGACACCACTACTTTTGGTGAGAAATAAAATTTATCGATTATTCTACATTAATTCAATGTTTTTCGTTTTTATTATTTTTCCCTTTGTTTAGGAACTCTCGAAGAAAGCATTTTCGTTTTAGAACATATTTCATTCAAAGTGCATGGGCATTTTTGGTGATGGATATTTTATATTATATGATGATCAATCCAGGAAATATTAGGTTGATTTGTTTATTAAATAAAGGCTATTTTTATAATTGTTGCGCTTTTTTATAATAAATTTAGATTTATTTGATTCCTAAAAACTCAAAATTTTTCGGTTTTATTTTTAACAATAAATCACAATTTTATTAACACAACATTTGGGCTTTAATTGTTTCTCGAATTTTATTCTGTTGAGTTTTCACATCATAGTATGGCCATGGTTCCTAGCCGACATCTCTTTTATATCAGTGGTGCTGATATAGCCGAGAGGATAAAAATCATAAATAATGATGGTTAATTTATTCAAAATATGAGCAAAAGTAAGTAGTTAGATCAGGGCTTCTTAAACCATAGGTCGCGACCCCATTCGGGGTCGCGTAGCAAAATTCTAGGGTCGCGAGAGATAAAAATACAATTTAACAGAAAATGTTTTTTAACTTGTAAAATTATTGTTATAAAGATAAAATAACAATTATCGTAATTAAATATATCATAAAATCTTCTAGTTCGGAAAGATTGTTTGTACCTGCATTTCTATTAAGAGTATTGTAATAACTTGAATAACATTTACTATGAATTAGAAGATGTTATAGGAATTTAAAAAAAATATTAATTTATTTTTCTTTTATATTTGTATGGGGTCGTCAAGAATCATAATAACAAAAATCGTGAATAACAAAAGTTTAAGAAGCTCTGAGTTAGATAATAAAAAGTTTAATATTTTATTTGTCATTTCATTGCAACATTCAATGAACTTTTTTCGCAAATTATAAAAACAAAACTAAAACAATTTATAGAAACATAAATTATAGTTATTATATAATAAATGTGAAATTTTCCTTCCATTAATCAACCTGTCCTACTATGATCGATTTATAGACAATTTTCTACTATTGGAAGTAATTTTTTGGATCACTTTACTAGTACTCTCATCGTATCTAGTGTTGGTCGCAAGGGAGTGCTAATCACGAAATTCTTGAGGCATCTTAGCTACCCGCTCTATTACTGGCTAGGGGAAACTCCACTTTACGCCACATAATTTTAGTTACTATTACACACCCGTGAGTTCGATCACGTTGGAATTGTGTATAATAGCCGAATGCCACTCGAGCAGGTGAGCGCTACTACTAGCACTACTCCTCGAAGGACCTTCGTCTTTCCCGGTTCATAGCGGCCGATAGGAGGACTTACGCTCTTCTTTAAAGCACAGTAAAACCCTTTATTCCGCGATATTACCTTCCTTTCCGACATGGAAAACCGGAAAACAAAATCATCCCCGCAACCCCACCACCTTCATCCCCGATGATCCCGTTTTCGCTTAATAAGAAGAAATATGAATTCAACAACATTTATTAAAAAGGAAAAATGAAGCAAGCAAAAAATGAACAGTTCGCGCATTGGTCAGCATACGAGCAACTACAAATAGACCTAAGATTTTGGCGGTTCAGTCTTCTTCCGCGTCCATATCCGTCGGGAGGCGTCTCCGTTTCGGCGGTCGATACGATGGAGGATGGCCTCGAGGATCCTCATCCCTCCGCGAGGATGGTCCAGCTATTTCGCCCCCGGGGCCAATGTTGGGGACCGTTCCCGTGAGAATAGCGATCTCGTCGAAATCTAATTCAAGATCGCTCAATGCCTGCATTAACGGGTGAGCTTCATTTTCTTCGTCCACCAGGTTGATATGTATAGAAGCTGGGGGCGAGGAAAATAGGATTCGTGGAGCATATCGAATATCGGGGTCCATTCCCGAGTCTTCGAACTCCTGGTAAGGGGGTGGCAGATCATCTAAATTGTCTACCCCTTCCGTTGCTTGAGTTCTCCGGAGACGGGCCTCTTCTTGTCTACGACGGTCTCGGCGTCGCTTATTTCGATTCGGCCGACGACGGGCCGTAGGGGCATTAAGATTTGCCTCGCTTTCTGTAGTCCCCATGGGTGATGATCGGGGAACTCCCGTATTCGAGATCAGAGTGTTCACTGCCGTCGGGGCTTGGTCCTCGGTACGGGGAAGGTGATGAGCGGGGAAGATATCGATTTGCTCAGCCCGAACACTCCCCGGGACCTTTATTCGGAGCTCCGTTTCAGTGTAAGCCTGGTGTAGGGCTGTAGATTGTTCACGGATTAACAGTCTCTGAGCGCGCGACTCGACGATTAGTTCGTCGCGCGCTTGAGTAAGACGGGCAATCTTTTGCCTGAGCTCCCTAACGACTTCTGGTGGAGCCCAGGTTCCTTTCACTCTCTCATGTTTCATTTGTAGGTCTCGATGTTGCATTTTCAAGTCTTCGTATTTGTGGCGGATTGCCACAATTGACGGAGGCAGGCGAGGAATCCTCATCGCAGGGCTCGTGTTCTCGATACTTGGCATTCTATTAGAAAAGGGAAGTAATATATTTAATTGACAGAGTGAGGAAATAAAAAGGAAATCAAAAATTAAAACAAAATGAAGTTTCAAGGGGGAAATATTGCAGGAAAATTCTACGTGACTTAAGGAAACTGGAACATCGGCGATGATTAGGACGCCTTTCCCTCGTGTACTCTCCGGTTCTGTATACGTGCGATTCATTGGGTGAGGTACCCGTTATTAAATTCGGAATTATTATTCCCAAAATCATTGTATGGAAATGGACGCGTCTCCGGCCATTATTACCCCGATATTTAAGTGTTGGCTCGGGTAGATATTTTAGTGAGTAGCTTTCATTTTAGGTCGTGAACCGCGTTATAAGTATGATCGCTGTAGTGACACCTTCTCTCATCTTCAGTGAACCATTTTATCATCACGGATCAGTGGATCTCACTAACGATACAAAAATAGTCATATTATAATTTAGATTCACAGTGTCAACCTTATCAAATTTTTACACCGCCTACTGTAGTTATATGCCGTTATGTGTGATCACATATTTTGTCAATCTATCGTATATCGATTTATGACTGAAACATTGCACTTTCGTACATTTGATTTCTCGTTGCAAACTATAGTTTCAAATCATTGATGCCACGTATTATGGATTTATTAATTGTTATTCGGGTTGTCAACCAATTCCAGTTTCTAACGGACTTATATTGTTACAAGGAAAAAGAACTGGTTGGTTCAGCGTCATTCCGAGCCACTGGCGTTTACTAAAGTTGTACCTTTAGAGAGAAGTATGATAATCAAAACGCAATTACTCGTGTGACTCGCCCGTGGAGCATTTTGGTAAGGTAATTCATTAACAAAAATCCTTTTCTGTTGTCATTTAAATTTGAAATCCGCTTATATTAATGATTAAAAGTTTCCTTGCTTAATTCCTATCCGTACTACCCAGTGGTACTCGATTTTTCATTTTTATGTTCGGAACATGAAAAGCATTATGACCAGTACGTGATCTGACCTAATTTCCCTCTAACTCAGACTTTCCGCTCTTCCCAAAATTTGTTTAACTATTCGCTCCGGCCACATTTTCAGCAGCCGCCTCGAATATACAATGGCGCCCTGCGTAGCGGTCCCGTGCACAAGGCCGGAACCGACTGCGAACTGCCAAGGGGTTCACGAGGCATGACCCACGAGCACAACTAAGGGTTTTCACCCACTAGCCGGCACACGGTCGGTCCCATGAACCAGTTTATTACGATACGTAAATATAATATTTTATAGGGTCCGAACGTTGTAAATATAATAATATATATATCATTAACATGAAGTGAAACGTTAGAACATTTAATTTATAAAAAATGGTTACATAAACTAACTGCATTATAAATAAAATAACAATTCCTTACTCAGTTTCGGTTTCAATTTCAAAAATTTCAATAGTTAGTAAAGCATAAGATTGATTTTAATGAAAATCATCACTATATTTATAGTGTTTTTGTGCTTGTGTGCGACCAATGAGCGATTTTTCGCCATTTTTAGGGCTTTTTAATTATTTTATTTATTTTAAAATATTTTTCTAATTTTTTATATATTTTTCCTTATTTTTTGATTTATTAATATTTTACTGTTAGATTTTATTTTTATTATTATTTTCTTACCATATTATTTTTAAGCCCTATTTTTTGTTTTCTGGTCGCCTCTTCTGCCTATGTTTTTTCTAAACCTTATTTTGCAAGGTTTTGGCAGTTTATTTTATTTCTTTATGTTTTCTTTTCTGCTTCTGTAGGCATTTTCGAATTTTAATTAATTATTTGTTTTATTTAATTCTTGTTGTGTTTTTATTTTGTTTAATTATTCTGTTATTTATTGATTTTTAATATCTTGGTGCGGTGCATGTTTGTGTTCCGTGATTCTTTTCATTAATCTCGCTCTTTCACCTTAGATTTTAATTTTTATTTTGTTTAAATGGTGGCTCTAAGCCCAACACTAGAATGAAGCTGAATGGTAAAATTTTAAAAAAGATAAAAAAAATTTGTTTTGCTTTATATTATTAAGTAATTTTGAATTGAAAAATCAAGAAAATTACGAAAACCTATTTGGACGTTTGGTTACCTATTCTTAACAATATCCGAGACATTTTGATCATATTTTTTTTGATTTTCCATACATTGATTTCTAAACGATTTAGTAGAATTATTTCCGTCTTTCATTATTGTTATTTCTTTCTGAGCTGTTATCAATATAAGGAAAGCTGATATATGATACAATATGATATAGTATATGATAAGAAGAATAAAAAGAGATAATTTTTTGACTGAAATAAAAATTGTAGGTTTATCTAGTGATTCTAGATTAATTTACCAAAAATTGAACATGGTGGCAGCGGTTAACAAGGACGCAATCACTGAAAGATTGTTGCCGAAAGTATTTTGCCAAGGTGATAATTTGAAAAAACTCATCAGAAGATGCGAAATATACGTTGATGCTAAGGGCATCACACAGAAGAGAGAGCAAGAACGATCAATGGCATGTATGATCGATGAAGATCTTTTAGAAAGTTACGTATAAACTTTCAAGAAGGGAGATTGATTTCAAGGAAGGTTACGAATGGCATTTAATTATGAAAGAGATGTAGTCAAAGATGTGCTAAAGCTGTTGAATTGCAATCGTAAACCTCTGCAAATATTTATATTTTGTAAAATACTAATCAATTTGATCGCAGTGGTAATGATGGTTTTCCTGCTCGTGTGTTCAGAATAAAGGTTGTGTAATGTGGCCGTAGTTGACTACTCCTCTTCAAGCTAGGCTTAATTTGTTATTATTATTAATATTATTATTAATTGTTATTATTAGATAAGTGAATAATAAAATAATCCCTTGCTTCAAAGAAATACTTATATTGAAAAAAGCTTCGATTAATTAATCTTCAGTTTCTTGCTGAATTTAATATTTTTAAATTTTAAAAGATGTTAATTAACTTCTTTTAAAATTTTTTTTTCTTCTTAAAATCTCTTTTTTCTTCAAATTTTTAATATAAAATAAAGAAATTTTAATATAAAATTCAGAGCAAATTAATAAACTGTTCCTGAGTTTTTATAAATCTATGAAAGGTTTACAAAAAGCTTTCATCTTAAAAAAGAATAAAGCAAAGCCTCCAAACAAGCCTCCACAAACAACATCAATACATAAATACTATCCTACTCTGATTTTCAAAGTTTTCTTCAATCAAACATGAAGTGTCAGAATCAACAACAAATCAGACTGTCTATTTCACATTACCTTGATTTCAATGATAAATTGATTGAAGAGCTGCTCTACACTGTCAATCATCACCGCTTCGCTTCAATCAAAGATCTCATAGATGTTATTTCAAAACAAATCAATACCCGTCAAAACAACAATTATGAATAAACATGAAATTAGATATTGTATAACAAGAAAAGAATTTTTATCCGTTTACTATTTTTCTCAACATTTTAAACATTATCTTTATGGAAAGAAGTTTATTGTGAGGACTGATCATAAAGCAATCGTATTTATGTTAACAACAAAAAAGCCAATTACAGCTCAATTTAAAAATTGGATAAATTGTTTAAGTAGTTTAAATATGGTATCAGAATATCGGAAAGATGAGAAACATAATAATGCAGATGCACTATTACAACTTAGTATTGGGAATTGTACCATAGAGAAAATCCAGTTTCAAATGAATCAAATGGATCTCAAAGCAGAGAAAATTAAAACTAAAATATTAACAATGTCAACAGAAGATCAAATTTTCAAGAGGAAAGTAATTCAATAGAAATAAATAGATTAAGCGAGATATTGATAAAGTGAACACGGAATATTTTTATATAGATAATGGTATTATTGTGACTAAAAAAAGACTTATTATTATTTAAAGCAAATGGATGAAAGTATTAAAAATATTGCTACAACCTGTGAGATTTGCCAGAAAAGTAAATTATTCACTGGTAAAACGAATGAATTTATTAAAAAGTTGAAGCTAGCAAACCATTTGAAAATATATTCATTTATTTTTGTGGTTCATTAAACACCACATCATTTGGACGAAAATATGCTATCGCTATATTTGACCATTTTAGTAAATACATAGTGCTGAAAACAGTAAGAACGCAGGATGAAAAAATGCTAGTCAACAATGTGTTAAGTTCATTAATTTTGAAATTTGGACCACCGAAAGAAATTCACGATGATAAAGAAAAATGTATCGATTCGAATAGTTGTAGGAATATGGCACTAAAATATCAAACGAAGATAGTTTATTCAAGTCCTTATCATCGTCAATCCAATGTCCAAATTGAAAGACAATTTCGAACATTGAGAGACTGGATTTCTTGTTGCTTAAAAAATTTAAGACACGAGAAGAAGCTTAAGCTCACAAAGAGTTTGCAATTAATTTAACAATGCAATCAGGTATAAAAGTTAGTCCAGTTGAAGTAGTTTATAGAAGAAAGTTGTGGAAAGAGCATTTTACTATTGGTACAGAAACTAACAATAAAGAATCAAGAAAAAATGAAATGTGTAATAATATCAAATCAGTTTATCGTATAAATAACTATAATCAAGAAAATAGAACTCTTAGATCTTTTAGCGTCATAGAATTAGTACTCGTAAGGGCAGATGTTAGAAATAAACAAGACAATAGATATTGTGAATAATTTTAAATAATTGAAAAAGATCACAAAAATAGTTATTTGTTGAAAGATTTAAATGGGAAATTTATAAAAAGAAATGTAGAATGGCTATTTAAAATAAATGTGATGTAATTGTATTGGGATAATTGATTTTCTTGTCCCTATATATAAACAATTATAATTAATGTTTATGATTACCTGCATGTTTGACTAATTATTTTGATTGTCTGGGTCCTCGGATTACACCAATGCTTATTATTTATCCCAACGATGCATGTGGTGTAGACACACATGTAGTATATATATTGTTTGCATTTCATTAATAAATTCTTTAGACATATTGTTATGTTAATCTTCTTAATCCATTTTTCTATAAATTTTCAATACCGAATATTTTATAAGCTTTTGTTGGAAATCTTTTCAGCGTTGGCTTGTTCAAACAATACCATTTTTTGGTTTCTGCTTTTGAATTTGGAACTCCTTTCTTTATTTATACAATTCCACCGAAATCTACTTCGACTTTTGAGTCCTTCCATATTTTCTCAATTACGGTAAAAAGATTTACAATTTTAAAACACATTAAGTGAATAGGGGTCACCTCTCATTGTTTATGAATTTACTCTACTTAATAAAGATAATACCAAGGGTATTAATGTTTCAATAAACACTAATTGTTGTTTTTATAAAATTGTTCTAATTTGTCATCAACTTTTTGTGTTAACTAGATATATCAGAGGTTTCTTGTGTTTTTTCAATAAATGTGTTTTACACTTGTTTATTTTAATCTTTTCTTTGACTACTTTGAGTATAATATTTAGTAAATAATCTACTAAAACAATTAGGAAATGATTGTAAGATATTCATTCTATCCATATTCAAAACCTCTAACAATGTATTGATAAAAGAGAAACTAAGATAATTTTTTCACCTTTGATTCATTTAATATTTTTATTAAATTTTGGGTTTTTTGAATTTAGCTTTTAGTAACAAGTTTTTCTAGGAGCAGAATAACTTGTTTTTGGTTTAACCACTTGCGCTATATTGACGTGCCAGGCACGCCTTGATGATTTTTTTCAAAACCGCAAGTGACGTGTATACCACGTCGGTAGCATTTGTTGCAAAAGCAAAAATGACGTGTGTGCAATGTCGGCTGACAGACGTAACGTCATTATTCGAACTTATACTATACTTTACATATATAGTAGAGCGCAACCCAGCTACCGAAAATTAAATCATAGCGCAAGTGGTTAAAAAACCTTTTTAATACTTTTATAAACGATTTTTCAGTCACGCTTTCAAAATGAGTTCAGTCATGTATGGTTTCAACTTTGTTTATAAACCATTAACCATTTTTTGTTGAAACTATTAATTTTCCCCTATAAATCATTGTACATTGTTGTATGAATTCAAGCAATATATGTTCATGAGGCACTTTTGTAGTATCTTGAAATGAGTTTAGCAGAAAATTACGATTATTTTGATACACATGTCTTGGAAAAAAAATCAATAACTGCTGCATCTCTAGAATTTTTGAAAACAATTAAATGATGAACATTTGAATTACAAATTCGATAAAAATCACTTATAAAAAAACAGTTGCACTTACATGTCTACTGATGTTTGTGAATAAATTATTAAAATCCTTTTATTATTAGATTCGTGATACAAATCATCGATAATGATGGCTTCATTTTTCTTAATTCTACTTAAATAAGATATAAGTGGGATTTAAATTTAATTTTTTAAGACAAAACAGAAAATGACCAGTTTGGTGATTGGCGTCAGTCATAATAGAACTTCTTTTAATTTTCCACAATTAATTTCTTTTCATTTTCAATAAAGGAAAAAGTTGTAGGGGATTTAAAATTTTATCAAAAGGTATATGGAGCATATTCATAGGTTTTCTAACCATGTATATATTTTTAGTGTATGGATGGTTAAAGTTTTACATGTTTTTAATTTGGCTCGTCATAGTGTTTTCAAAATCTATTGTTTGATCTATAAATTTTTTAAATAGATTTTACGGGTTCGCGGATGCCAAAGTTTTAAATTTTTTTAAATAAAATGTATAGAAATTTTTTCTAAGGATTTGAAATTTTGGGATATTTTAGGTTGGGATAATTCAGAAATTTGGGAAACTTAAACCATTTAAAATCCATCCGTTGGCATGTTGTGCAGTTGCCCAAAACGAATTTGGAATGACCCTTGGATTTTATTCTTGACCATCATCAATAATCATAATAGACATTATATAAAATATATATAGCCTGTAAAACATTTTGACTTGACCTACGTTTTTAAGGACTGTCCTAGCAGTGACAAAATTATCTACTACAAACATAGTGCGAATAAAACGTTTCGGTCTTGTAAAGAGAATCAATTTGAATTTCAGTAAAGAAAGATTTGAGTTTAATTTTAAAAGTGATAGGATTTAGATTTGAACGAAAATGAATTAATAATTTGAAAATAAATAAAAGTTTTTCCTTTATTTTTATTCTACATAAAATAACCAGTGAATTTTGAGAGTTAGCATTTTTGAGTTCTCAAATTTGACAATCGCTTGTATTTTATGAAATTTTGATAAAAAGATCTTAGATGTTTTAGAGCGCTGATTTCTCAGACCAAAATGTAACAACTTAATAAATAATGACATAAAGAATTTTTTATTATTTGACTATAAATCAGTAATGATATCGATGTTTTATTGATATTCACAAATTTTCACCACAGCCATTTTAAAATGATACAGATAGAATAAAATTAAAATGGGTGACATTGAATATTTTAAGTGTCTTAATGAAGAAAAAAATGACAAACCTGTTGACAATTAAAATAGAAACATGGAAGAAAATGGATAACGACCATGAATAATTAGAGGTTCAAACTAACAAAAAATTTAAATGAAAAGTTAAGTTGGTCAT
Source organism: Schmidtea mediterranea (assembly GCA_022537955.1). Taxonomy (NCBI): domain Eukaryota; kingdom Metazoa; phylum Platyhelminthes; order Tricladida; family Dugesiidae; genus Schmidtea; species Schmidtea mediterranea. The sequence goes on from CM039680.1 coordinate 165,502,510, forward strand.
CAGCAATAAAGTGGAAATAGTAATTGAAAAATGAAATTAAAAAATCAAACAAAATGATAGGAACTGGTTCTCTGACCCCACGTGCTCATTAAATTCCAACGAAGTAACTCAACACAGAAATAATTTTTATTAATACAGAACTTTCACAATAGCTTACAATTCTAACTTTAATTATATAAGCAGGGATTCCGATTGGAAACAGCCTCGAAATCCACGATAAACTATTGAAACTCTCAAATATTATTGAACGAAGCCCACTTAATTTTCCACTTTTTTATTTCTACTCTTCAATCTATTTACTATTTTTTACCAAAATTTGTGGATTGTTGTTGATTGGAGATCTCCTTATATAGAAGATCTCTACTCAACAACTAATTAACTTTAAACAAAATTTTCAACAAATATTTGTAATTTGTTTTGGGTTTTCGGATTAAGTAAGTTTTCTTACTAAATTATAAGAAAAATAAAATTACCCCATTTGATCGAAATTATTCGATCATTATTTAAAAAAATTATTTCATAAACAAAATTCCAAGATTAAATGTATAACAATTTAAACAAATATTATTAATTGAAAAAAATAAATGAAATGATACTTCTATGAAAATTGTAAAGCTGGAAAAATTGAGCATAATTTTAGGAAATGTAATTGTATTCAATCTCCCGGAAGTAGATTAATGCTTTCAAGGAATTCATTCCAAATTTATTTCATTTAATTTCAATTTGAATGGCAAATCATTCAACCAATAAAAATTTCAGAAGTTTTTTGAAAATTGAAACAAAACACTGGATCAATGAATCAAAAAAAATTATTGATGAAAAAAATTCATTCGTTGAAAATTCTGACAACAGAGTTGACCGCTCAATTCGAATATCTAATTATTTCGAAAAAAGAGAATTCCAAAAAAATTTAAACGAACTTGGATATTACAGAACCAACTTTATGCTTGATTCAAGGAGAAAACGAAATGATTTTCTACAACAGCAAGTGAAAAAACAACTTTTGACTGTTGAACGATTAAAACAAATAAAAAATGATTCGGATCATTTGGATTTTGTACTGTCGACAAATACTTTATCAATAAACATAAATAATTACCCTAACCATAAATCTTCAACAGTCGAATCCAAAGGCATTCTGAAGAAATCACAATTGGTAAATCATAAACAACGATACTAAATTTGTTTTAATTATTTGTTTTAATTTAACAATAGAATTTTATATTTGTTCTATAACTTTCAGTTTCCTTTCAATTAATTGTAAAATAAAATCAAACTAACACTATAAAATTCATTAAAACTATGATTGGTGTGACTTTTAAAACAAGCTCGAATCTTGAAGGGCCCCAATTGAAGAAATAAGAGTGAATTTTATTTTCAATGACTTATTTTAAATATAATATATTTTATAATTTTACAGTTAACGTTTATTGGAATTAATTAATAGTTACTGTTGCTCAATTGGGCTAATAATATTCCATTTTGAGCAAAACAACATCGAACTTGTTAAAAACTAGCAGCAACACAAGCGATTATATAATATAAATATAATCAATTTAAATAAAAATTATACAATAAGAAATATTGATTAAAATCTTAGTTTAAATATGATACAATGAAACGTAGCCAAGATTCCGGATCCTTAACACCAAAGAAGCGTGATTATGTGAAAAATGAGGCAAACAAACAAAAAACTCAATTGATGCTTTGTAAGTCGTATACATGTTAATGATTAAAATGTGGTTAGTGTTAAGGTTATTACAGATGCAAGACAAATTTGTCATTCGTAATCTTCAACAGATGTGAATTTAATAGTCGTTGATAATTTTTCACAATCAAGAACACCATTACAAGTTACCTTTTGGAATCTAAGTTTGGTTGAAAGTGAGAATTTTTGATGAATAAGAAAAGAAGACTTTTAGAATTTTGTTAAAAGAGAAGACCTTTGTGATTTCATTGTTAATCCACATGATGACAGCAGGTAAGCTGTTGTTACATCTTGATGCAGTCATTTCAGATACTAGCATATTACGATAGAAATCTTGTAAAACTGGTTATACTTTGGGTAAGATATTGTTGGGCAAAGACTGAGTTTTATTTAAATCAATCGAAAATAGCATGCAAACACAGCAGTGCAGATTCAAAATCAAACCTATCAACATCAATTAAACACCCTTAAATATGAGAGAAAATGTAATGAAATACAAAATTAAAAACATAAAATTAAATTTAAATATATACAAAGATGCGCCAAGCACTGCACGAAATTAACATTAAAAAACACGATAACATAAAAAATTTAACCTAAAAATGGACAATACATAAAACTAAGAAATTATTGAGTAAAATGAAGTAAAATAGAATATTTTTTGTAGAAAAGATTCAATTAAAACTTTATAACAAATATTTTGTCCATTTAATGAAGGAAAATTATAAAATTAAAATTAAATAATACAAATAAAGTCAAGGTCGATTTTTGTTTTAATGTATCAAAAAGAACACGCAAGGTAAGGTCACAAAATAGGTATATATACCTAATCATGTTTACAGAATTTTAATCACTTTTTCCTTGTGAAAATCGTTTTTCTAGTTGAAAGTTATCACTTGGTTTTATCTAGGAAAATACTATTTGCATTGTAAAATACTTATTTGGAGAGAAAAACTCGAAGATTTTTGGAAATCAATTTACTACGACAAGCCCTCAAGCAAACTTCAAGTAACTCAATACTTGAGCGTATCCTGTGGAAGTGTGATATATGCGTATGAAGTAGAATGCATCCAATGTTGTGAACTTCATTTATATATTATAAAAGAAATAGTTTTTCTGCTGTCGAAATTTTTCCGGCCCACAGCCAAACATGTAAAAATAGTAAAATCCTACATACCATCAGATTGTGTAAGTGCGGTTTCTCCGCCTACAATTTGTGCCCGTGAAGGTCTGGTCTTGAGTAACGACGAATCTAAACGTAAATTATGAAAACCTATAGGGCGTCTGGTTGATTGAGGAGTAGTCTTTTGGCTACCCCCTTTCTCCTTTCGTCCGAATAATCGACTAAAATCACTACTTACATATCGGCTAAAATTGATCACACCGAGTAGCTCAGTGGGCACTCTTAACTTATGATATAAACACAAGTTAATCCTAAGATCAAACTCAAGGGAATGGAGGGGAAATTTTGCGGAATTAATAATTGGGTAAAATAAATTCTGAAAAAAATCATTAAACCTAGCCTAGGATAACTACTATCAATTAGTATCATCAGTAAGCCGACTATGCTAAATTTAACTTTAATATAACTACTATTAATCACAAATTTACCGGAACCTAACGTATCAAACTTCTGAGAGGTAGTGTCAAATTAGATAAGCAAGTAACGGCAGTTAATGAGTAGTTATAAGGGAAAACTTTACCAATGACCAAGACTAAACAAATGATTAGTAACGAGACTAATTCACAACATAAAATTCTTTGGAAGGCATAGTTAATTATTCATTTAGGAGATGTCATAATGACATATAAGAGAGCGGTTAATATTCTTGGGTTATTATTGTTGAAAATCGGTTCCATGTGACTACTCGTGCCCTTTTCGAATCAAATAAGTAAACCCGACACAGAATAATTTTATTGGCACTTTACCACAGTTATAACTCAATCCGATTTATTTCAATGTTTTGTAATTACAATTTTGTGATTTATTTGCACCCTTCAACCACCGAATAAATTTGATTACCTTAAGGTAGGTTATCCAATGAATAATTACCTTTTCTGATAGATAATATTTGACTTTACTTGGGTTTAGATTCTTTTACTGACCTGACTAGACTACTCGTTTGCTTCGACTAATAACCATTTAGTGCTTTTCCCTTTTCCTTTAATACTCCTGCTCAGACTGTTTTCAGACAATTGTCAACAACATTTGCTGCCATACTAAATTATTAAAAATAATTACTTCCCCATAGATCAGTGGCGCCCATTTAATATTGTTTAGGCCAATTTACCCTTTTCTATTGTTTTGTTTACACGCCTTTTTTTTTCTCATCTCTCGGGTTTCCCATTGCCTCGGACTTCCCATTGACTAAGGCTGCCGATTAGAAATTAATTTTTTTTAAATTAATTTGTTTTTTGTCTTATTTTATTTTCTGGAAACTCCTCAATAAATTTTTATTATTATTTCTGGACTCGTCTCTAGATTCGGCGTTCAACCATATTAATATCTCCGATCAATACTACTTTCGAATTTATGTAAATTTTTTAATTAATGTTGCACTTTTATCATTTTGGTGTTTTATTGATTTTACTATGCTTTTTCGTAATACCCTAACAATATTGACGTATCAAACGGCATCACAGGTATTTAAAATGACTAAGGGTATTTCGACCAAACACTTAACAATGAAATCAACAATAACCCTTTAAAAACCCTAAACTGATTATCAAGAAGCCCACTGATTTTAACTAACATTTCGACTTTTGTCCATCATCATTAACCATTAATATAGATACCAAAAGTAGATAGCCATAACAATCATCATTGATTCATCAATTGGACGCTATAAAATAAATAATGGGATGATAATCAGAGAGTATCTACAACTGAAATCGATCTTAGGTCTAAAATCAGAAATATGCAAATAAATCCAAAACAAATGAGAAGAACCGAATCCACAAATATTATTTGTCATAGCAACATAAATTCATTGATACTCCCCACACATCCATTAAGATAGTTAAAACTATAATGAAAAATCACATTGGCTTAGTCAGAGAGATTAGTTCGAGCCAATTGAGAGCATTCGCCAATTTCCATATAGTAGTAAGACATAGGGCTGAATATCCTGCAACCCCTCTCCCAAACTGTCCCAATATCTTGATTAATCCGAATATCTGAAAAGTTATTTTAAAATCAATCAACGCATTTCTAGGTAATATAGTAACCAAACTATCTGGAGAGGGTCCTCACTTGTAGGTTATGCAGATAAGATAGTCCCTACAAATGTCACACTGAACTGAGTATGTAGAAGGAAACTACACAAATTGATAGCATAACGATCCACGATCAATTTAAGCGTCATCTAAATCAGCGGGATAAATGACTAGCATCCAGAAAAAATGAATTTTAAATAGAGATTACATCAGATATAATCCAAGCAGACATTAATTTCATTAACTAAGTTATTAGCAATTTTTTGGGCTATAAGCCATAATTTAAACAAAAATGAGAAAATTGCGTAGATTAAAACAAAATATTTAATGTCGTTTGGAAATTATCAATATGGTTGCTGTAACACAAGCGCGCACCGCAAGTAGAAATCAAAAATAAAATAAAACAAATATTAATTAAAATCATTGAAAAGCCTACAGATGCAGAAATAAAACACAAAACTAAAATATAAAACCGCCAAAACCTTGCAAAAGAAGGTTTAGAAAATACATAGTCGGAAGCGGCGACCTAAAATTTAAATATCAAACGGTAAAAAGAGAAACAATCAAAGAGAATGGTTAAATAATAAAAAATAAAAATTTATTAAAAGTTGAGAAAATAATATCAAAAAATAGAGAAAAATAAGGAGAAAAATAAAATATTTAAAATAAAATAAAAGCAATAAAACCCCCCGAAAAATAGCCGATAAAGGCTCAAAATACTCTGATTGGGTGCACCCAGGCATGAAAATACTATATATACAGCAGTCATTTTCATAATTTTAGACATTTGTAAACACAAAAATTTTTAGACAATTGTTTAGTCAATTTGTATGCCGACGTATGACAATTTTTCAAATTTAGATGCTTGACCGACAGACTTGTCGATTGTAAGTATTGCTTTTTTGTACAAATATATTTTTCTAAGTTAATGTTTTGTTTAATTTAACTTATTCTGGATGGCCGCGATGTCTTTTGGTATCGCTCGGCAGGTTCCCCCTAACTTATTTATATTCATTTTATATATATTAAGTCATTGGACAAGTGGTGAATCGATATTCAATTCTCGCAGTTAAGTTTGCGGGATGTTGACGTGTAGATGTATCATTTTCCACCCATCGATGTCTGCTGGGACATGTCAGGCTTCGTTTGCACTGATCTGAAAAGTAGGACTTCGTTGGGTTTCATCGCAGCGTTAATGAAAGGTGGACGGAGCGGTAAGAGGGTAAAATGCGGAAATACCGACACAGTTATTTAACTTCTGCCGATTATTATATTATCAAGGGTACGACTAGTGACAAAATTTAGGTCAATCAAAGTATAAAGTAGGGTTAGATCACGTACATCGTTTGATAATCCTCGCTGTGGAAAATTAAAACAAAATGATACTTTTTGGCATAGATCTGTGAGATGATAATATAGAGATTTACGAACGGTGGTAACTGTGGCGAACATAGAAAGGCTAATATGAGTTGTTGGACTAAAGTACATTATAATAATGCATTCATTTCAATTTACCGTAGTCAAATATTTTAATGAAATAAGGAATTTTACAATAAAATAAGGGCGGAACGCTGCCCAAATTTTTGAAAAATATTTTAATAAATAAAGAGTAATGATGACAAATTGATAGAGGAATTGTAGAAATAGATGAGTATGGACAAGGGTATAGATAGAAAGAGACGTAAGACCTTCCATCAGCAGTCAGGAACCCGAAAGCGAAAATATCACAACGAGTAGTCTTAGAAATGTGGCTCACCTGCTCGTGGATTCTCAGCTACTATATACAGTACTAACACGAGCTTGATCAAGGGTATATAGTGGTAGAATTATAACTGTGGGGCGTCTGGGTGAGACAGCATAGACCCTAGGAAAAGAAGGTATTTTGATCGAAGGAAATAAGTTTTAAACTTTGTATAGATTTAAACAAATTAATTACACCCAGTACACCAACAAATTATTTGCGAATCAAATAGCTCCGGAACGAAAAATTAAATTATATCAACCCAAATTTTCTTCCCACCAACTGAAGTCAGCAGAATTCCTGGAGAGAAATTAGAAATCTGGAGATATATTAATCGAATTGGAATTTCAGTGAAACACAGTGAGGACAGTTATGAAATTTGAAATGAATAATCACAGATAAACTTATCTGCTTTCAAAATAACACACGGGAAAATCTGTTTACATTTCACGAGTACAATATGGTATCTAAATTATTTATAGATCACACTGAACTGGTGAGCGAAAAACCTGAAATCAAGGGAGATAACCAAAGTACAAAACGGCAGAAATAGTCCAAATGATCGGAAACACCGCATAGGTTATGGCTGTAGCGAGGAATACCAGCAAAGTAAGCGAACAAATTAGGCGATTTATATTGCAATATAATTATGGTAGTGACATAATATGATTTTGTAATCTGATATCGTAATAATATATAATATGACACTGTAATATGATATTGTAATACAAACTGATACGGTTATTTTATGAATATACAGACACATGCATCCATGCTTTTCGCGTTGATATGATGATGATATTCAGTACCATCCCGGATAACAACAGGAGATAGAATTGAGGGTGCTAATTTTAACGACAGAGATGGATAAGATAGTTAATATCACCGAATGAGTCCAAAACCCAAACTAAATAAATCATTACGGAATATTATCACAGATTTATGCCAATTTATCTATATGCATTTTTTTCAGTAAATTAGAGCCATAGAGACACAGAAGTGTGGAAAAATGAATATCACTTGAAGATGGAATTCCATGCACAAATGGCAGCTCAGTATAGGCAGTCCCTTTAGGACTCAGGGTATAGCCTCTCACCAATAAAAATTCGGAGTTACCGGTCTCATCTACCTACCGGATGGACAACATCGAACGACCGAGCATCTCGATAAAGCGCGAACCCAGGTGAAATCCTGCCTGGGAAGAACGACAACGAGCGGAATTCTCTCTTTTCAAGTTCGAGGGGCTGAAACGCAAATTCCGTTGGAGAGCGAACCTAGCGAGAAGACACCTGAAGCGAGTCAACGCGGCCATTATATGAATTTTAAAACAAGGAAATTTTTTCTGTCCCTCGTGTATGTGTGTTCAAGGGACATTTAATAGCATCTTGAAAGTTTTAAACCTATAAATTTTTTATTATTAATATTATTATTATTATGACTGATAATTATTACTATTATTTTTATAACTATTATTATTATTACTATTTCTATTATTATTGTTATTATTACTATTATTATTTTTATTATTAATTATTACTATTATTATTATGACTCATACTTTTTCAAAAATTTTTCTAAGACCTAGTAAAAACTTTATGAATTTTAAAAAAAGGAAATTTTTTCTGTCCCTCGTGTATGTGTGTTCAAGGGACATTTAATAGCATCTTGAAAGTTTTAAACCTATAAATTTTTTATTATTAATATTATTATTATTATGACTGATAATTATTACTATTATTTTTATAACTATTATTATTATTACTATTTCTATTATTATTGTTATTATTACTATTATTATTTTTATTATTAATTATTACTATTATTATTATGACTCATACTTTTTCAAAAATTTTTCTAAGACCTAGTAAAAACTTTATGAATTTTAAAAAAAGGAAATTTTTTCTGTCCCTCGTGTATGTGTGTTCAAGGGACATTTAATAGCATCTTGAAAGTTTTAAACCTATAAATTTTTTATTATTAATATTATTATTATTATGACTGATAATTATTACTATTATTTTTATAACTATTATTATTATTACTATTTCTATTATTATTGTTATTATTACTATTATTATTTTTATTATTAATCATTACTATTATTATTATGACTCATACTTTTTCAAAAATTTTTCTAAGACCTAGTAAAAACTTTATGAATTTTAAAAAAGGAAATTTTTTCTGTCCCTCGTGTATGTGTGTTCAAGGGACATTTAATAGCATCTTGAAAGTTTTAAACCTATAAATTTTTTATTATTAATATTATTATTATTATGACTGATAATTATTACTATTATTTTTATAACTATTATTATTATTACTATTTCTATTATTATTGTTATTATTACTATTATTATTTTTTATTATTAATTATTACTATTATTATTATGACTCATACTTTTTCAAAAATTTTTCTAAGACCTAGTAAAAACTTTATGAATTTTAAAAAAAGGAAATTTTTTCTATCCTTCGTGTATGTATGTGTTCAAGGAACATTTAATAGTGTCTTGATAATTTAAAACGATAAATTATTATTATTATTAATTAGTACTATTATTAATATTATTAATTATCATTATTAAATTATATTCTTTTAGGAAATGCTTGCCGATTTTTTATTGGAGAAACAAAGAAAGTTAAAGTAAATGTTGGAGAACAAAATTAGTTTTATTTATAACAAAGTTAATGAAATATTAGGTGAATATAAAATTAATAAAGACTGTCGGAAAATGTTTAATGTTGATATTGATGAAAATGGTGAAGTTATTTATTAATAATTGTTATTAATAAACTTTTATATGATAATATTAATGAAAAGAAGATGATGCCAATTCATGAAAAGAAGAATATGCTCATTAATGAACCGAAGAACATGCGCGTAGTTATGCCCATGGTTGAAAAGAAAGGCTGCATTTCAAAACATAAGCAAAAACTCAAATGTAAGAATAATTTATTTTACTAATTTAGTGCTGTTTTAGTAAAATGTTTATTAATGTTTTAAATTTTATTAGATTAAATATATTTATAATTTTATATTTATGTTAAGAAATATAATAAAAATTGTTAATATTTATTTTTTAAGTTGTTAACGTATTTTTTAAAATTACAACCTTATAAGTAATTTTTTTTTGAAACTAATAATGTTGGAATCAAATAGTGAATATCACTATACAGTAGTTCAAGATTTTCAGAGATTAATGACCTACGGAAAAACTTATAACTGCCCAGTCCGTATCCCTTAGTTGGCTGTATTAGCTCAGATTTGGAAACATCAACATATGGATACACTGTGGAAGTAGGCTTAGTCATTCCGTCTAATATTCACGGTCTCTTAAACGATTTTCCAGTCGCTGTTCAGAAAATGTGTCCACCATATTCCACAGTTACGAAATTATTATTAACTCATTACCCAAAAAACAATTATGTCATTCATTGGCGTCTTTTAAAGTTATATATGGCTCTCGGAGTAGAAGTTGTTAAAATTCATCGAGCAATAAAATTTGTACAAAAGCCAATACTGAAGGATTATATCAGTACAAATACCCGGCTACGAGCCGAATCAATAAATAGTTTACATTGAGATTTTTATAAACTATTAAATAACAGTGTTTACGAGAAAACAGTGGAGAATCTGAAGAAGAGAATCAATCTGAGATTGTGCAATAATGCGGAGAAACTGGTCAAATATACATCAAAACCGACATTTAGAAGGTCAATTAAAATTGCGGATAATTTAATTGCCCTTTTGCTGAATAAAGATGTAGTTTTAGACAGGCCTAGCTATATTGACCAAACAGTGCTAGACCTATCTAAACTCAGAATGTATGAGTTACAATATGTTGAACTGGCATAATATCGAGCACAGTTCAATTGTGAAATAAATATCATAGCAGGGGACACAGACTCATTCTTACTCGAATGTTAATATGTGAAATTAAGATCTCAATAACTTCCTGAAATGATGGCTGACGGACGGTTGGATACAAGCAATTACAATATATCAGATCCATTATATAACAGAAATCTGGATTCGGTAATTGGGAAGTTCAAAGATGAAAACAAAGGAACGCGTTTCAAGAATGGGTCTTCCTCAGTCCGAAATGTTATAGTTTGCTCAGTAGTGATGATGAAGAAGTAAATAAAGCAAAGGGCGTAACGTTAAAAGAAACGGCAATCACACATCAATCATATGTGGACCCAAACGGATTTTAATAGAGGAATACATGTATCACTAACAATTATAGGATCGATGATGTTAGTATATATCAAAATTTGTTGATGTAGTTTAATTATTTTTGGTGTGCGTGCACCAATATCAATTGTCCTATATGTTTGCCTTTCTAATCCCAATGTGTTAGCCAAGTTTTTATCAAATGTAATTTCACAAATATTATCTTTAAGGCCGAATTTGAATAATCCATCTTTAAGAATTTCAAGAGTTTTAAATATATGTAAACAATTATTGGAAATATATTTATGTAACTCTTCAAGTGTATCAATAAATAAATCATTAGTAAACGTAAGTGTATCTTCAACTTCATTAATATATGATCCAGCTATTTTGATTTTTTTTGTCATTACACTGTTTTCTTCCAAAGCATGAAACGTAATAGGTATTCCTTCCCAGTAACAACAATGTTAAGCTTATCACTACCCATTCGCTTGGCATCATTAATATTTTCAAATATTGTAAATGGAGAAAAATCACAACTAATATTAAATCCATCTCTGTAAAACATTTGACAATGGTCATCTAACAATTGATTCGGAATATGATAATATCCTTCAAAATATTTGATTGAGAAAATACCACTACTTGTTTTGTGAACATTCCTCTTGTAACTGATTTTACATTGACTATAAAATGGGAATGTGTTGTATAGAAATGTAAAGTCTTGCAAAGCAACTTCCCAATTGTCATGTAAATAAATTGGATTTTGAAGATTGACCATGAATTTACTTGCTTGATTTTCGGGATGGATTGTTGGACAACTATCGCTCAGTAAAATAATATAGAAATTCACTTTACTATATATTTTGCTGATATCCATTTCGGGTTTTGATATCCATGCCACTTGACATAGTATTGTTTATCCTTACCAAAATTTTTTGTTTTCAATATTTTATCAATTTGAAATACAGTGGGTGGTGGAATAACTTGTAATTTCTGCTCATAAAATTTACCCTGTACTTCATTATTATCATAGTCTTTAATAATATACATTACAGGATTCTGTTTTGTATTAATTTTTGAAAACTTCATCACTACAATCTGTATCGAAATTTTGATGAAAGATGAAGCAGATATTTTAGATATTCTAACATGGTTACCGATACTAGACTTTGGTTTTTTAACTTTTTCAATTTTTCTAGACAGCCATAAATCGACGGTATTTTCTGAGGAAATATCAACAGGTCTTAATCTTTTTAAACCTTTATGCGGCAAATGATTATAACTGTGTATGATTTTCGGTAAAACATTAATCCATGTTTTATTGCCTTGATGCACAAAGAATCGTTTGAATTTATCTCTCAATATTCTATTAAAGCGTTCAACATAAGCGGCTTTACATTGAAAATGTTCAGAATAATGGTTTATTTTATTAAGAACTTGTTTCACTTTACTTTTGTAAAATTCTTTACCCAAATCTGTTTGTAAATTGTCAGTGTGACAATCTTTGAACATTGTTATTATGGCTTGAGCCAATTCATCTGCAGATTTTGTTTTGATTGGAATAACACGAGCAAAACGACTGAAAACATCAATACAAGTCAAAATATATTTATATCCCTTAGTAATTTTCGAATATGGTATCATTTCCATCAAATCCATTTGCCATAAATCATCAATACCAAATGTCTTATAGTGTCTAGTTGGAAATCTGTTCCTCATTGGTTTGTTTAATCACTGCTGTGTCTTCTTTTTTTGAATTCGGAATTCTTTTCTTTAGCCTTTCTACTCCACCGAAACCGGCTTCGTCTTTTGGGTTTGTCCATATCTTCTCCATTACAACAAGAAGACTTAAAATTTAAATTAAGATTAGTCAACGATTGGCCCATCGTTTATTGTAAACCACCAAGTAATGATAATTCCAATGGTATCAATGAACCAATAAACCATTCTTGTTGTTTATAAATGATATTTCTCAGTATTTTTCGATTTTTACTGTTTACTAGTTATAACAGAGGTTTCTTGTGCTTATTCAACACATGTTTTTTCGATTTATTTACTTTAATTTTCCCTTTGACAACTTTAATTAAAATATCTAGTAAATCATTAATAACGAAATTAGGGAATGATTGTAAAATATTCATTCTTTTAACACTTGGTGCCTTTAACAAAGCAGTGTAAAACGGAAAACTTCGATGATTTTTGACTGTTTTAACCACTTGTTTTTTAACAGGTTTCGGTTTTAAATTATGCGAAATGAGATTTGACGTTGGAAAATTTGCTGTTACAATTTTTTTCGATGGAGTGTAACTTTTTGGAGGAATTTGAATTTTCTTTTTTAGAATTCTTTTAAGTTTTCTCAATTTAGGTTTTGACATTTTTAATGGTTTAACACGCGCTTTTGGAAACATTTTTACATTTTATTGATTTTACCTTTGTTTATAAACCATGACCCCATCTTTGTTAAAAATATCTGTTCTAACCCGTAATTTATCAGGACATTGTTGAGTGAAATTGAGAAAAATATAACCATGGGGGTTTTTGGTTGCATCTTGAAATGAACTGATTAGAAAATTTCTATTATTTGGATATGCCTGTCTCGAAAGAAAACCAATAACAGTAGCATCTCTCGGGTTTTTGAAAACCATTAAATATTGTACATTTAAATTACGTGTTCGATGATTGCCTCCTTGATTAAATAGATTTTGAGTTATAAAAATAAACGTAACACCAACATGTCTACTGATTTTTGTGAATAAATTATTGAAATCTTTCTCTCTATTTGCTTCATGATATAAATCATCAATGATAATAACATCACTTTTTGTAATCGATTTGACCAATTTTTATCGAATCCCTTAACTATTTTCATGTTTTAGCTTACAAAAGTTATCTTGAGTTAATCCATGCTATTCATCTGCGCCCCAGTGCCAATAAATATTAGTAAATTTATATTTGAATAAATTCGATTTTAATAATTTACAAACAAATAAAGTTTTCCACTGCCACTTGGATCAACAATTTGATATACTTCATCATTTCTTAGTTCCATTTTCAAATAAGTTAGGGTTAGGTATTGTTTATATTAATTATTTGAATGAACTCTTGATAAAATCATATTTTTATACTGATTAATTAAAATTATTTACTATTCATGTTATCTAATATAAATTATCGAGGAAAGACTGATGTGAGCAATATGAGTTTTCCGAGTGGAAAGCCTCAGCAAAATGTTGATAAATGTGGAAAACACACAATTATATTTTTTAAATCAGGAAAATGTCGAATAATGGGATGTAAGAAACCGCTAATTACGAATGAGTTGCAGTATAAAATCACCGATATTGAATTACAATCAATAACAGTTACTATAGATCTAGGAATATTAATCTATACAAATTGTCTCAACAAACCGATTGTATGTTTGAACCAGAATTATTCCCTGCGTTGAGACTGTTACACTACAGCCCACTATGCGTCAATTTATTTTCGAGTGGAAAAGTTGTTGTGTTAGGACTGAAAAATTTAAATTACTTCTCATTTGCTGATAAACTTGTAAAGGATATCATGTGATTGGTTGAAATTCGTATATAATTATTTCATATTCATTTACAATTTCATTTCAACAACATGTCTCAACTTTCTAGCAACGGTAAATTATTATTTTATATTTTCAATTTTAATTCATATTTAAAAAAAATTAATGTCGATACTCATTGGAAAAATGGATGAACTATTTCCCAATGTCTTGAGAGAATTGATTTGTTGCGCGCCGGAAATCATCCCGTTTAGAATATTGATGGCAACAGAAATCGATCTGGAGTTGGTGCTTCAAGAATATCTACAGGACCTGTCAAAGGTTGATAATTGCACAATTTGTGCATATGAATGCGATGCATGCTTGAAGCGAAGAAGGAAATATATGATTTGGGTATTAAAATCTGAATTAAAGAAATACCATTACTCTTCAATAGAAGATTGTGATTGAATGTTTATTTTAGTCAATAAATGTTTTCAGTTTATTATTTTTTTTTATCATTTTAGTAGTTAATTTAAACTTTTTGTAAATAGTTTAAATTTTATGTAAACTTAGTCATTGTGAGCTCACTACTACCAAATAGCGAATTTAATACAAATTTGCAATTCAAACAACTGATGTACAATTTAAACAAATTCACGAATTTCATTGGTCAATCTTTGATATAAATACACAATGTTCTTTAAAATTAGTCATAATTTCAAAATGACTAAGAAAATAAGTGACACAAAAAATGTTGAGAAACCAGTAAATCTTTAACCAGAGCAACTTTTCCTTAATTACAAAATGTATTTCCTAGAATATCCGATGGAAATTAGGTTATCGAATCCAGTTAAGTTATGTAAAACTCCTTATCCCCATCTCATGGCTACTTTGTCAACAGAAGATATTGAAGTTTTAAAGAAGATATTTATGAAAATAAATAACAAAATCATCGTTTTAAATTTTCTATTAAATGTCCCTTGAATACATACATACACGAGGGATAGAAAAAATTTCCTTGTTTTAAAATGAATAAAGGTTTTGCTGAGGGGGGGGGGTTGACTTAGAAAATATTTTTGAAAAAAGTATGATTCATAATAATAATAGTAATAATAATAGTTATAATAATAATAGCAATAATAATAATCGTTATGAAAATAATAGTAATAATAATAATATTAATAAAAAATAATAATAATGATAATAATAATAATAATAATAATAATAATAATAGTTATAATAATAGTAATAATAATTTATCGGTTTAAAATTTTCAAGATGCTATTAAATATCCCTTGAACACATACATACACAAAGGATAAAAGAATTTCCAAATGGTTAAAAAGAGTCAAAATTTTAAATATCTGACATTCTGTCTCAGGTAGGGATGAAGAAAACGATATCAGGTTTAGGAAAATATGGAAATTAGTTAAAATAAAATAACAAGAAAAAGAAAGAGACTAATGGATTCAAGTTGTTACAACTGAGAACAAATAGCAAATCAATGTTTTAAGGAAGACATGACATCGAAACTGAATAACATTAGAGATAGATGCTTTAGTTTTATAGTCAATCTTTTGGGATACCCGTTTTGGAAAAGCGGGTGATTTGCTTTTGTATTTGCTCTGGCTGATGATATATTTGTAGCTTCACATGTAGATTCTCGAGGATCTTTTTTAGTTACTTTGATCATTTTATCTCCCTCTGTAATACCTAAAAGTACGTACCTGTATTTCGGTCCCATTTTTATTTCTCCTTATGCTATAGCAGAATTCGTTGACAAAACAACTCTAGTAGGCATTTTGATTGCAATAACCGAAAATGTTTAATAAAACTTAATACCCAAACGTTTATTTTAATACAAATTAAAAATTCCACAAATTTCAAGACTACCTGACGAAGACTGTTATTCAGTCGAAATTTATTGTAGCTGAATATTTTTTTTGGATTGGTGTTGTTAATCTTTAATTTAGTTCATTGCCAATTTTGTGTGATTCTGTTTTATCAATGAGGAAGTTAAATAAATATATATGTTATTTTCTTTGAATGAATTCTTATTTAACTAATCATTTGATGATTGTTTGCAAACGAATAGTGAAAGAAGCAAGTAAATAATTGAAGGGACCGAGAGGTAGAGCATAGGCCTTCCATCGACATCTCACTGAACTCAGTATGAGGCCGGATCTTAGCCGTCTTTGAAAAGAGGCTCACCTTTGGCGGTCTCATAACATTTGGTTGCAGCATCAACGTTGCATGGGAACGGGTAAACAGTGGAGAGCATGAAGCTTGTATGTCTGGATTACAAGGTAATAAACCACTAACCCACCAATATTCATCGATGGAAGATATAAGTCAGAGTCCACAAAGTTTGCAATGTGAGTAAAGAAAGAAGTTGTTGATTGTGTACATCTTGTCTCCGAGCATTATTCTAAAAAGGACTTTAATTTTTTGATCAAAGCTAGTATGCTTCTCTATAGACTAAACTGTGTGATTTCGATCGCAGTCAAGAACCATATGGTAAACAACAAAGTTACGAAGAGTAAAAATTAAGCGAGTGCGAATGAAGGTTTTAAAGACATTTAATTTCTTCGAAGGATGGACATATGATTTAAATAAGGTTGCAGTTTCAGCCAGAATTTCTGCCCAAAGACTGGCATTTAAAGAAAACAGAGAATCCAGATATTCCACAAGGTAACTATTTGACTTGTGTTTGATTATCTTTCAGAATTTGATCCATTCCTGGAAAACCATATCAAGAATCGCGAATCGTGGACAAAGATCAGGAAGCTAGTTATCTAATATAGTTTGAGATAAATGTTGATTCACAGGCATTCCGTGTTCTAACCACTCACTGAATTTAGTGGGTGATGCTGCTGCTGAGTCTTATGCCACTGCCGTGCCATTTTTGACTTTGTGCAAAGCCTGTATATGTGTTTTTAGAGTCAATTTATGATTTTGTCAAAAATAAAAATAACACAAATCCCATCAATATGTATTAGCTCGTGGTATGTAGTTTATGGTCACATTTTCAAATGTAGAAACAATTTTGCGTATCTACCTTACAATACTAATAAGCAATGTTTCTGGAGAACAACCGTTTTCTGTACTTAAAAAGTGAAAACTATATCAGAAATTCATAAATATTCCTCAGCAATCTCCTAGTAATTTACACATTATAACCGATATTTTCAATGAGAAAGTGTTACAATTTATAAAAAAAATACAAACACCCTAAAATTTGAGAGAAAATAAATAAGTATAAAATCAAAACCACAAAAGTAAAATAAAATAAATACAAAATGCATGAAGAACCGCACGAAATTTACATAAAAAATAACATAATAACAAGAAAATTTGACCGAAAAACGACAAGTTA
This sequence comes from Schmidtea mediterranea, assembly GCA_022537955.1. Classification (NCBI taxonomy): domain Eukaryota; kingdom Metazoa; phylum Platyhelminthes; order Tricladida; family Dugesiidae; genus Schmidtea; species Schmidtea mediterranea. Next base: position 165,520,242 of record CM039680.1, read on the forward strand.
TATAAAAGTAAAAATTAATGAATTAAATGAGTTACAAAAAAAAATTTTTGTTTGAATAAATTCAATTAAGAAATTTTAGAAATAAATTGTCAATTTAAATTATGAAAATAATAAAAATTTAATTTAGATAACACAAATAATTTCAAGGTCAAATTTTGTTTTATCGCAATAAAAATAACACGCAAGGTTAAGGTCAAATTATAGGTATATATACTGATGTGTTTTCACAAATTTGCAGACAAATTGACAAGACGAAACAAATTGACAGATTATGTGCAAAGAAACAATTTGTGTGTAGATAACAAACTGTGTGCAGAAAGATAGATAGACGAATTGACAAAATTGTGTGCAGAGAGACAAATTTAATTATAATGTTAGTTGCCGATGGTCAGACCGATTTTAGTATGTAGACGTCAATTTGTGGTATTTTCCAGTAGTATTTTCAATTGCTTATGAAAGTTTATGATGAAAATATATGAAATGAAGAATTTTAATGAAGAATATACGTTTATGCATCGAAGCTTTTATCCAACTTATATGGTAACATTTATTTATTATTTTCGGGCCCACAACCAAAACATATCGCAAGTTAGTAAAATCATACATAACTATCGAGCGGTGTATGTGCGGTTCATCCGCCAAATGCTCGTGCCCGTGAGAGACCTCGCCGTGCGTAACGACGGGTTCGAACATCAAACCATTGAACTAAATAGCGAAAGAGAGTAGCTCGAGAGTGGGTATTTTGTCTCAACCTTCTTGCACCCAATTTCGATAAAATCGACAAAAAAAATTTAAACGACAATCGGCTCAAAATCACTAACACCGAGTAGTCCAGTGGGCACTCATTAAATACAATGTGAACACAAATAGATCATAAGGACAAAGAAAGGGAAAGGGTAGCGGGGAAAATTGCGAAACCGTTGCAACAGTTAAAATGAATAGCCATCGGAAAAAGATTAATCCGAACAACCAAAATCATGAAAAGGAATAATTTAAATAATATATAAGAACTAAACAAATTATTTTGAGTTGAGACGGAAAATATGGGCGAAACGCTGCGCAAATTTTCCGAATTAATTAAAATACTTATCGAAAATAGCAAAGTAAAAGTGGAGCGCGGCTCAAAACTGTAAAATAAGGATGGAGTACAGCTAAATTTTTATACAAGTAAAATATTTTTATAAAGCTGAGGTATAAGGATGTATCCCTACAAAAACTTAATAATAATAATGATAATGGTAAGGATAATAGTAATAATAATAATAATAATAATGATCATAATAATAATAATAATAATAATAATAATAATAATAATAATAATAATAATAATAATAATAATAATAATAATAATAATAATAATAATAATAATAATAATAATAATAATAATAATAAATAATAATAATAATAACTAAGAATAATAATAATAGTAATATCAGTGATAATGGATTAGGATAATACATATAATAGTAACAATGATAATGCAAGTAACAATAATAGAGAACATTGTAGTTATAATAGGGATAAGGGTAAGAGAGATATTGTGAGGATATTTAACATAACAAAGGGTGTACAGGTCATGGTAAAAATCGATAATAGGAACAACGATAAGAAGGACTATGGGAATGGGCATAACAATAAATGATACAGCGGTATAGATTAACATTTAAAAGAAATAAGAAAAGAATGGGACCTAAAAATCAAAATCTAGCACAGGCCTTCTATCGGCAACTCGTTGGACCCATGGATCGTTCGGTCAATTATGGCATTAGTAATAGCGCTCACTTTTTGCGGATGATCCACCCACTCGAACACAGTTCCAACGTTTCTTACCAACGGGTGCCGAGTGGTAAGCGAAAGATATGTGTATGGGGTTGTCTGGGTAACAACCATATGGGTTCAAAATCTCAACCCCCAGAAACCAACATACAAATTTGGGGGCTCAGCCGGGATTGAAAGTAGTTTTCTTGATAAAATCAATAGAAAGCAAATAACAGGAAGCAAAAGCCAATGGAAAAGAAAAATAACCAAAAATTTGTCTGAACCCTTTCAGCCGAGATTGATGATTTTCTTATGCAAGCGAAAAAAGAAAAGCAAGAATTCGTTTATCGAATAAAAAATTGTCTGGATGACATTTTGTCAAACCCCAGGAGATGATGAATAAAAATTGGAATTTAATATCGAACTATATAAAACGAGAGACTAATAAACAAAACGGTAAAATAGTTTGATGAAACAAATGTCTTGGCCACAACATACAAACCTGTGGGCAATAAGAAAAGAGAGATTAGCAAAAAGTTATGGAAAACGATGGATTTGTCTACAAAACGAAATGAAACAAATGACTTGACCACCAAGTACAAATTTGGGGATTCAGCAATGAACAAAGGGAACAATATACAAAATTTCTGTAAGAAACAATATCAAGTAAGGAAACGTCGGGACGATATTTCAGACAATTGCGGGAGGAAATAAATAGATGGAAATACAACAAAAACTATGAAAAATGACCAACTTATCTACATGGAAAGCAAATCAACGAGTGAAAGAAATACAGCAAGAAAAGATCAGTGCGAAATAAGAAGCGAAAAACTTAGTTTGATCACTCGAAGCTGAGATTTAATGATTATTGTGAAACAGAAAACAAATGTAAAGAAAAATTAAGAAACTACCAATATCCTCAGAAGCACACTCATCTAAGCATGAATGACGATTCTAGATGAAAACAAATAACGATCAAAAACAATAAATTTTGGGTCGGAATATCACTGAAACGCAGACAGATAACAACTGGAAAATACTGACAGAAACTTTGAAAAATTACCGGTTTGTCTACGAGGAAAATAGAAACACAGAGTATGAATTTTAGAAACGATAGAGCATGAATTCACTTAAGAGCAAACAGAATGTGAGTGATAAGAGGGATTGGAACACCGTCAAGATTGCTGGCAAATATGAACAAAAATCAATAGGAGAAAAGTAGAAAATTTCACGAAATAAACAATAGTTTACTGGAGATTCACGAAAATTAGATGGTATCGTTATAAATAAATTAAGAAAGATAGAAAATATCTTAATGGCCCTTATAATATGAAATAACAAGATCATAACAGATAAAACAATAATAGATATCCTTGAAAATACATGGGCATAGTTGATCAAAAATGGAGGGACGAGGAAAAATAGAGAATGCAAAATATGATGATATTATGCAACAAAAAACAGTTTAGAAAACCCATGAATGACGATTATTGTAATAGGAGAGAACAATATTAATACATGTAAATAAATTAAAATATTAGATAAATAAACATTTCAAAAATGAAACGATTCAACAAGAAAGTGGGGATAAAAATTATTAATATTTGTAAATCAGAAATCAAGGAAACAAGAAACCATAAATAAAAATAAAATTATGGGAAGGTTGTATAAATCAATGGAAATCACCGTGTAAATATCATTCAAAAACCGTAGAAGTAAGAATAAAAATATTTTTAAAAAATAAATAAATTAAATAAAAATAATAAAAACAGAGAAAAGGTTTAAATTACGAGGTTTAAAGCGATTAAAAAATGGAAAACCACAAAAATGTGGGTCGTGTAAATATTGTGTAAATAAATTCCAGAACCATATATAAATAACAATTAGATAATAACAGCGGTAAGAGTTCGTGATAAATTGGAAAAATAGAAATTGCAAGATTAATATTGTTTTGAAAAAGACGGGATCACCAAGTCAGTTAAAATAATTTTAAACGTAATAAACGATTAATTAAAAGTAATTAAATTAAAGATCAAAATTATTTACGGAAATTCATAAAAAGGTTGCAACGATTTCGAGCCCCTACTCCTACGAATTGTGTATTGTAATAAAGTTAATGAGAAACTGTAGCAGAATTAACTATCGACCGGTTGTGTGAATTTCAAAAATGTGAGACTAAGTGAAGCCAAATTTGGTACTAAATGAGAAAGAGATAATCGATCAAGTTCGAGAAATTAATGAAAAAGATGATGGAGAAACTTAGTCGTGGATAAGAGGAAATGTTTTGGTGTAAATGAAATGAATAGTTAGAAATAAGCGTAGATGAATAGAATGATGATGCTTGAAAATAAAGGATTTGAAGTAGATAATAATAAATTCCGAAAATAATAGTCAGCAACCAGAGGAAAATAGATGATTGAAAACGAGTATGATAAGTTGAGACAAATAATAATAATAAATGAGATAAAAATAGCAACCGAAAGGTGTAAAACATAAGGGAAAAGCCTAACACTTCATGAAAGCCTTTAAATAAATTCTGAGTGGACAAGCAAAACACAACTTAAACAGCGAAAGCTGAAAATTCACAAATAAGGTACGGTAAAATTTTCGATGTATTTCATTTCTTAGTGTTTATTTTGTATTAATATTTATATTATACTATATGGGAATAATATTGGAAAGTGAGATTTCAAACCGAACTATCATAACGATAGTACGCTTATCCAGATGGGGAATCCTGATCAACTCGACGAGAGAAAGGTAGTAGGATCCGTCGCAAATGTTCGGGAGTTTCTGGCGAGAGATTGATCACCTCTCTGGGGAACAAACCAACTCGATAACTACAATTTTCGAATTGGGAAAGTGAGGGGGAAACCGAAAATAAAAATAAAAATTGAAACATGCGCATTATTAAGGAGCAGAAGGTGAGGGAGCCAAAAATCTTGCAAAGGTAACTATATGAATATTTTTTCCTTAGCTGTTGGTGAGGCACCAGAGAACAGCGGCGGACTGTCGTGTTCAGGATGTTATCAGCCAAGGGACTGATAGCGCTGGACCGCTCGATACACAACCCGGATACCCACACCGAGTATCGACCAAGGATATATTTTTGCTGGGAGGGACTCGATACATAACCCGGATACACACATCGAATATTGTGGACACCAATCGGTAGGTGAGATGTGAACTAACCGGTGAATGGTTCATACTCAATAGGTCCTACTAAGAATCAGATTGGGCAGCCAAGCAGAGCTATAAATCTGACGCGAAACGGACTAGTGGTAGAAGGGGACTTTAACCACTACAGCGCCGAAACTTTCCTTTTCTTTTCACTATTCGGGAGATCAAGTTAACCGCTTTTGGATCTTGATCAAACGTTTAGACACTTCCATACTTTCATATTCTCCGCAGTATCCAACCCGGATCCCACACCGAGTACTGAAGGAATGTTTTTATTGCACGTAGCCCAGCAGGAGTTGGGTACAAAAACCCGGATACCCACACCGAGTATCGAATATCCAAACGGCGGTGAGATAAGCGTAACCGGAAAAATGCGCTATCAAAAGACAACCAAGGATTGAGTCAGTGTGAGGCCTCCAGCTTGTCAGATTAGCCAAGTCACCTGATAAACTCAATTAATAGAGACGCCATATAAATAGGATTTAATATAAGGCCCATAGAGCGCCAGCGATTAAAGATTTAGGATTTAATAAAATTTCCATAGAGCGCCAGCAGAGAAAAGACAGTAGGATTTAATAAAAGTCTCATAGAGCGACAGCGGATAAAGTTTAAGAAAAAAGACAAGAGGATTTAATTAAAAAGGGCCATAGAGTGCCAGCGGATAACGTTTAAGAAAAAAGACAAGAGAATTTAAATAATAAAGGCCCATATACTAGAAAATCACAAGCTCAAATTTTGTTTTACTACATCAAATTTAATACGCAAGGTTAGGGTCGTACAATAGGTATATATACCGATTCATTTTCACATAATTTTAATCAGTTTTTAATAACTTGAGTCAGTTCTGAAAAATTGAACCTGTTTTATCAGCCAGTCTTAACCAGTGGAAAACCAACGAAATTTTAATGTGAGTGGATGAATGCTCGAAACCTTTCACCACGTCGCGTCCCTGCAACCTCGTATGAGCTCTGTTTGGGCGTCGGCGTGGGGAAAGAGTTACAATGTTATTATGGATGATGAACTATGCTATATCAATTGTTATCTACTATTATACTTCAATAAACATTATTAAAATGAAACCAATTTCTTTTTGCTAAAGTTTTTCCGGCCCACAGCCGACACATCACTACAAGTTATTAAATTTTACATACCCCAACCGAATCGTGTAAGTGCGGTGTAAGTCCACCAATGATTCGTGCCCGTGAAGGCTACGGCGTGAGAACCCAGTAGCTGAAACGTAAATTTTTATTCCGTATAGGGGAAATGGGTTGAAGGGGGAATAGTCTTTTGGCTATTTCGTCATCACTCAATTCCTATAAATTCGACCTAAATTTATATTGACAAAACGGCTCAAAATCAAAACACTGAGTAGTCCAGTGGGCACTCGTGAATTCGTAATATAAATATAAATTCGCCTAGGATCAATTAAAAAGGGTGGAGACGGGGAACTTAAAGACAAACGAAATTGTTGATGTGATCTTTAAATTGTTTCAATAATTCCATTATGACGATAAATCGCGACAGATTTTCCTTTGATTATTTTAACTCATTTGCTATTCGAAATTAATATAGAAAGATCGTAAATGTAGCTCAATAAAGCTCGACTACAAAGACTTTATTCGTAAAATAATCCTATCCCATATCACTTAAAACTAACATAGAGATTTACAAAAATTTCTTGGTTCTGTAAACCCAATTATAATCACGACCGTTCTCTTCTTTATAGGAAATGTACGCTGAACCTATTACTATTAAGTCTACGGATGGCGATTTCAAAAGTTACCAAGCACAAATTTTTGAGGTGATATGATAAAATGATGTTTAAATCTTAAATCGGTTATTAGTTCTCAAATAAATTAAATAAACTAGATTCTGTACCCAAAATACCCTGATAAATCAGGAAAACCCATAAATATATCACCCCAAACACTCAGTGACAAAAAAAACCTGTTAAATGTGTATCAAAAATTCCGTCCCCAAAGACCGATATTCATACCTCTAAATAACAGGAAGGAAAAATAATACTTATCAAAAATTCATGAGAACTCTTAATATTATGAATATACCAGGTAAAACTGTCCAAATTGTTTATGATTGAAAGAATCATCGTGAACGCTTAGGACTAGCCGAATAAATTTAACGAGGAAAGGATTTTGCCAGTGATTAAATAGACCATATGTTTGTCTGAATAAACCCCAATAACTCATAACACCCCTGATTCAAATAACAATCAACAGAAATTAAAAATTTATTCACAATAAGTTCAGTATAAACAAAAAAAAATTATATTTCCAAAATCTAACTCGAAACTGATCGAGAAATGGCGCGAAGATTCTGAACGAAACCGTAACAAGCATACGGAATAAAATATCTATAAATCACACAATAGAACATAAATAAATAGAATATAACCTGAACTAATAACTCACTCCAATACATGGATAAATATTACAGCAAATGTCGACCACTTGCTGAATGAAATCGTGACTTACAATACGCAAATCCAACGAAACTCCCTCTGATGAATCTCCGAGATCAGAAATGTAAATTCGGCGCAAGTGACGACATATATTGAGTAAAATGCGATCTGACATTTACTAAAAAGTCAATCATTAAAAATCGAAATGTTAACCGGCATGCCACGTTCTCTCACCAAAAGATGAAGACACACCAGCACGTGACATGCACCAACAGCTAGCAGATAGATGAGAATCGACGATATTGCTTACCGTCGTGGTGTGCATTCCCCGATATATATACACGGCACGTATACGTTATTGGCAGTAATTACCATAATTTTGATGGCCAGAAGTTCACAGTATATCGACGTACCAGCAGAGGAACTAAGGAGGAAGAAAGCAGGGATAACAGAACATCATGAAAATACACGAGAAGGTAATTAAAATATCTGATTTGAAGTTGATTATTGGTTCCTAGTCTTAGTTCCACAACTCGAACCGACGATCCCGCTCAATAACTGATGACGACGCTGGCTGGGTCATGACAAAGTTGATGGGATTTTTTATGAAATATATCTTATTATCTTGCTCACCGTATTTACCAATGGAAACAACCGAATTTATGCCAAAACTTCTAAGATAACCTAAGTTCCCGTAGACAAACATAAGGAGGAGACGCTAACTCAATCTAATGCACCATCATTTGCTCGAATAAATCAAGTTGTATTATCATTCATAAATTTTCTCTTTGCATTCAACCTTTGAAGTCACGACAGTTTAGTCGACTACAACAATTCGATCACCCATTGGAATAGAGAAATGGTATGTTTCTTTTTCATAACTGGCGTTTCACTTAAACCGTAGGATAATGACAGGCGGTAGTTAAAAATAGTCGATTAAGCCCTCAAATTAACTATAACTTGTAACCAGTGGATTTAAGACTTAATTTTCCTTGCAATAACGTAAAGTTTGTTAGAAAACTTTCAACCCCTCCATGAATAACTAATGAATTTTGAAGTTCAAATTAAAGATGCTCGAAATAGTATTGTGTTAATGTTGTTTCGAACTTCGAACAACCCCAACTTGCCTTACAGTAAATGCGGACGAGCAACTGATGGTGAATAGGAACTGGAGTCGCGTCGAATCCCACATACCTACCAAATTATAGTAATACACGTAAGGTTCTCAGGTCTACCTCGAAGAACGACTCCGACTAATATACAACCCGACTACTTGGCCACTCCTCACGCAAAACCAGATACTAAGAATTCATTCACCCTAGCCAGACCACTTAAGAATAGAAACCAGAACAAGTCTAAGTAATAATCGATTTATTGTAATTTAGAGAATTCCTGGATTGATGCGTCCCGGATCATTGCACATTTTCCTGCACACTCAGCCGCCAGGTGCAGAAAAGCAATGTGGGACGCGGGGTTTTCGATATCCCCAGTTCGAGAGACTAGATCCGGAAATCAAGGAAGTTCGGAAGAAGTGAAACTCCTTTATGTACCCATAAAACGGGAGCCCGGCCGTAACCCGGCCCGGGAGATTCGTGGCCAAGCCGAGTTCCTATTAGCTCGCCTCGAGGAGCATAAAAAAGAAACCGACCGTCATGTAGAAAAGGCCAGGCGGTACTTGGCGCAAGTGAATGCGGATATTGCTGAGGGCAAAATACCCAGCACGGACGGGTATGTCCCCAGTTACAATGTATCTTATGAACTGAACGATCCTCAACTGCGTGGTCAGTCTACGGCGATGAACGTCGTAATTCCAAGGAAAATTCTTCCCCGCGAACTGCAAGACGAGGGAAAACATTTGGGCAATCATCGTGATCACTCCTATGCTCGTGAACGCCCGAGCGGAAAGTACAACCCAAACGGCCCTAGACCCAACCATCGATGATTGTTTTGTAATAAATGTTTAGTAATAGTTCTTCAATGATATTTGTATTTTGGCTTTGCCGATACCCTTTAGAGAGAATAAATTAGGAAAATAGGTTCCACCCGCCGATGCTAAATATAACACGGACTGATACGCGATGAATTGATGACGTTTGGTAATAGATAATGAGTTTAATGAGTATTCTTCATTTAGACATGAATGGGGTCAAGTTTTACAACAGAAACTCCACAAAGCCCTCATGGCCAACCAAGATCAACAACTGCAACTCACACAATTAAATAAGGAGATTCAGCAGATCAAGGCAACCTGGATTGATCCAGGAAAAGCAAAAAGGATTTACCATAAAGTGACCGCGGCACAACGGGGGTGGGCTGAGGAGAAGCAGCTCACCCAGTCGCAGAAGATCCAAATACGCGGCCTTGAAGTAGCGTTATCGGCGTGCCAGGAGGGCAACGCGGTAACCTATCCTCTCGTTTTCGCACCCGCTCAATTAGCCTACAGAGAGGCGAGGTCCGCTACGATACTCACAACCAAAATACCCAAACAAAGGCCAGGAAAGTCTGAACGTGCCAAACGCCGCGCCGCAAAGACGCAAGGATAATAGACACGGAATTGTTTTATTGATTCTCAATAAATGTTTTGCCTAAATTAATTTTTTGAATTTTACTTCAGTAATAATAGAGTAGAATTACAGGAAATTACGAACTGTTTTTCGTAAAGAGATTCCGAAGGAATGTAGGATTAACCACATGAGTGAGGGACCAGAGAAAGGAAATCGCACACATACTTTTTAACGGTAGTGCGTTGGACCCAGTTTCAGGTTATGCCAGAGTAGTTTCCATGTGGCGCTCACCTTTGGCGACCTCAAAAATCAATGGTTGCATTTCCAACGTTGCTTGGCAACGGGTAGCCATTGGGGGCAAGAAAATGGTTACATCTGGGGTCAAGGTTATCGAAACCATAAACCCCACAACAATTACAGACGGATCAACTTCTAATATACCCAATGCCCAAAAGATTAAAACAAGAAAAGTAAATATACTAATAATCAAAGTGGACGAAGCCCAAACTTAGACAATTAAATCACTAATTTCTTATTTTCAAATAAAATATTTTAAAATTTATTTTAACTTTTCTACTGAATACAAAAATTAAAACCTTAACTAAAATATCTATATTTCTAAAACCATATTTAGTTTTAAATCAAAAAAATTTTGCATTAAAAATATGATCAAAAATTATATTCGAAGTAAATGATAATTTATTATTTTTTATTAAACACTATTTGGGTGTTTGTTTAAATTTTTGATTATCAACAAATATGAAAAGTGATGCTCAATCTTGTTGGAATAATAATTCTGCAGTAGATTTCTCGAAAATCACTCGAAAGTGGAATTTTGATTTCAGTGGCAAGTATAAAATAATTACTATTTATTATATACAAACTAAGCTTTTGTAGGAATAAATCAGATAGGTTACAGTCTTTAGCACCAGTTGATTTACCATTTCCTGTTGGTTATGTTGATAGAACTTTACCATCATCGTCAGCTAGGAAAAATGATTCTGACTTAATGGTGAAAAGATCTTGGGACATTGCTCTTGGTCCCATTAAGCAAATTCCAATGAACCTTATCTTAATGTGGATGGCTGGAAATACGATTTCAATATTTCCAATTGTAATGGTTTTTATGATGTTTTTAAGACCTATTCAAGCAATATTTTCCATGCAATCTAGTAATTAAGTTTAAATAGTTTAGAATTATTTACTTCTAATTAGCTTTCCAAGTAATAGAGGGTTCAGCAGCTTCAATACAGTGCTTTGTATATTTTCTTGGAAATATTTTAAACTTAGCACTAGCAGTTTACAAATGTCATATTATGGGCTTATTACCAACTTATGCATCAGACTGGTTGGCATTTGTTGAACCACCGACGGTAAGTTTGATTTAATACTAAGTTAATAAATTCTTAAAAAAGTATGAATTTTCTTAATGAAAGATTACAATAATATTTGAGTTGTTTTAACGTTTAATCATAATTTCTATCCTAATGCTGTTAGAGAGCAGTTCGAAAATATTATTGGCGTAATTACAGAATAGCTTTCAAGTTAATAGTTCATTTATTGTATTCTTTAATCAATAAACAATGAAATTCCCTGCGTAAATTACTTTTCAATTTGCACCGCTTCATAGTGTCATTTAATCGATACCTTCTATGGATATTGTCGAAAAATAATTAAGACAAATTACATTGATTTTCCCTATCGTGACCCGAACCTGTAAAAAACAACCAATGAAAAGTCGACCAAAATTATTTTTATAATTCGAGTGTTATAATCAATTTTAAAGTGCAAACATTCTTTAAAATTACACACAAACTTTTCTGTTCTGTCGAGTTGTGTTCAAAGTTACGAGTAAAAATATGATGCAATTCGAAGCCGTAAAATCGTGACACATTCTGATCATCATCTCGCTAGCTCGTGTTGCGATATTTTACCGTATTTATTCAGATATAGCATTAAAATCTAAGGAAAATGATATTTAATTTAATTTCTAACCCGGGAATAATTTCAAGCTTATTTTGTTTCATCGGTACCGCTTGAGGAACTCGATCGAAACCAGCAACTTTTTGACCAAAAATGTGAATTCAATTTCTTATCCAACTCTCATATCGATCCAATTTCGTATTTGCTACCGATGAAAGCCAAATAAACTCGAAACCAGTCGCCCATTAGAAATTGTATTGAAAATCACTGTATAAAGCTTTATTTCATTAAATTTCTCATCGAAAAACTGGAAGAAATTGAATGAAAATGAACTTTTTTTGGCCTTTTCTAATTATTAAAAGCTGAAAATTGTGAATTTGTATGCTTGAGTGCTGCCTGGAAACTGAAGTTATTGCTAGGGGCTCCAAAATGGAAACATAAGGTTAAAAATACCGTGTGCTGGGCTCTTTTTGAATATCAAACGTCAAAACACGCACAACAAATCCCATGTTCAAGGTGGGGATATAAATACCCTGGAAAGCAACACGAGGTAACATTACATCTCAACAAATTTCTTACAGCACTGTAGGATTTTTAAGAATCCTTTTTCGAGGAGATTCCGGTGCATCCAATGCTCTTGTAAATGATTTCCATCTCAAAGGCATCTTTAATTAGCGGAAGATTTATTAGTCGCTACACACAATACCGGGAAACTCCCTTTTCTCTTCTTTCTGACGAAACTACCATTATTTACCGCGCCTGGTTAGTTACCAACACCCTAGTGAAAACTCAACGAAGGTTATTTATCTTCCCGATTACTGATCTTTATTGATTTAAATGTGCAATTATTGATTTAAGGTGTATATATTGATTTTTAAGTGGAATTTGACTAAATACTTTAATAAAATTCAAAATTAAAGTGATTCAAATTATTAATTTGTTAAAAGTTGCTAGCATTTAGATTTTTATTATTATTGATTTTAAAGTGAAATTTTTGTTTTTTGTTTATAGCGCGAGAATTTAAGATTTTGAAAAAAAAATAGAGAATGACGTCATCTACATATATTAATGCTGACCACAACATTTTTGTATCCAAGATTTTTCCGGTGAAAAATATTTAAGAGAAAAACTTGTCTAGAAAAGATTCTTTGACATTTTTGAATTTTTCTATTTTCCAAAATATCGAGAAAATGCAAGACATAAAACTCTATTGATCATGACTTGTATGAAATTTCATTGGAATATTGTAAAAAAAATACGAAAAATCAAGATTTTGTATTCTAAATTGTGCTAGAGTCAGGAACCTTGATACGTGAAATGGTCGAAGGAAATTATTTCGTATCTTTTGTAAGAGGTGGTTAAAATCACGTTTGAAACTCAGTCTAATTTACGATTTTTTAATTCTCGCTATATGAGTTGTCGGACTCACGTCAAGGTCAAAATTTAAAATCGATTTAAAAGTGCAATTATTGATTTTTGAGTGCAATTATCAAAAAACTCATTTCGCCTAGACATCATACACGAAAAAGATGCATTTTTTGACGACAAACAAGATTATATACAAAAATCAAGGAAAACATTTCTTTCGATACTATTTTTGTGTTTTTAAAGGAACTCAATCGATAAAGATGGAATATTCTGACTAGAAACACTTGTGAATTTTATTGCGGGTTTTCTTTTGCAAAACAAAGCAGTTTAACACACATTTCGATATGCGATCGATAAAATCACGACTTTGACAATTTTGCAAAACTCGGACAACTAAAACAAACTTGATTTTCTTCACCTTTAACTGACTAAGTTATTTATCCTAATTCCATATTATGCCGGGACCAAATTGATCGTTCTAGGTAACTTTTCACCGATGTCTGTCACTAAATTGTTGCAATGCTCAAATATTCCTCGAGCTCTGCAAACTTCAGTTTTGCGCTTGTTTCCTTATTAACCGTATTTCTCCAGTATTATAAAAAATGAAAGCATTTTGAAACCTCGGCTATATTTCACCTTGGGGAATTTTCTGGGAACCAAAATTATCGATTATTTTTTCAAAATTATTTCATTATTTTTTCAGAGAGCCGAATGGTCAGCTGGAGGAATTACCATGTAATTAGTCTCACCTATGAAAATAATTGAAGTGTTAATTTATTCTTTTCAATACATTTTTTGATCATTAGTTTTCTTTTTTTTGTAATAATTATTATCAGTTATTATTTGTGTTTTCGTGGAAAATAAAGGATCATATTATTGACTTGTTGATTATATTGGATTATCACTATTAAAAGTGCCAAGTGAGGTCAAATAATAAATGAAAATTTAACTTAATATTTTACTTATAATTTGTCAGTAATGTATCTTATACATATGTTGGGTTCGTTAGTGGGTTTAACGATCAACATAAATCGAAACCTGACTACAAAAGATTTTACGGATAAATAGATTAAAATAACTACAAACATTTGTTGATAATTATAAATATACATATGGTTAAGCTGTTTTACAAGAGTTTGCAAAATATAAAAATACTAAAAAAATTGGCCGCAAGATCCTGAAGCAATGATTATCACTTATGTCAAACCGTCCTAAGAGATTTCTAAGTGGTGAGGGCTCGATTCTAATTGGTTATCTACAGCTTCGATTAAAGTGAAAGGCAACAGAGTATGGATATCCGAATTTTACGCTATAGATTGTCACCAAGACTCGGCAACAACTTTTCCTATTTTCTACCCTCAAAGTTTATTTTAAATCTTAAAGCAAGTCAGTTTCCCTAGAAAACTGTTGCCAAAAACGATACTGCTCAAATTTAATATATATTTATATAGTCGTATGAATCACTCCAAAGCGTGATTCAGGATTGGGGCTTCATTTTCATTCTCCTCTAAATCGATGTATATAGACGGAGGTGGGGGATAAAATGTTACTGTCGGCGCATAGACCACGTCCTGGTCTATGTCGGGGAATTTGATTCAATATAGGCAGGGGGAGGGTCGTTCACTTCAACCGGCTCTCAGGTTCTCTCATTCGACCTTAAAAGATTGACCTCCGCCCGGCGCCTTTCACGACGACGGCGATTCCGGTTCGGCCGTCGCCGCTGTATTCCGGACCTCGATTCCGTTGCCTCACTCGGGGGTGGTCCGTTGGATTGCTGCGATACTTGATTGAGAGAGAGATGGTGAGCTGGTATGATATTAATATCTTGCGCCCAGCTGCAGCTCGGTAAACGAGTCCTGAGCTCGTTTTCAGTAAAAATTCTCCGGAGTGCAGCACCTTGCTCAGCGATTGTGATGCGCTGACTTCGCGTTTCGATGATAAGATCATTTCTAGCCCGAGAAAGGAGAGATATCTTTTGATACAAGTTGCGAGTTGTTTCGGGCGAACTCCAAGTGCCCTTTTTCCCCTCATATTTCGCCCGTAGAATGGTGTGATCCCTCTCCAGTTGTTCGAGTCTCTGCCTAGTAACTATTGCCGATGGGGAAAGTAGGGGTATCCGTGGAAGATTCGATGAGCTTGACATTTTTGATGCTGGTAGAGTTCTCTGGATACAAAACTAAAAGGAGAAGTGAGAATAATTATTGAGGGAGTGTACTAGTGAGATTATGTATTCCAGTTGAAATTGAGGGTATGCCTATGTTTAGCTGTAAGACTACATTCATTAGGACGAAGGGAATAACTTTATGGAAAATGACTGGATGTAGAAAAGAAAGGAAAAACAAACCAAACAATACACAAATATATATATGGATGGTTAAGCATGCTAATAGTTAAGATAACAACAGCAACTGATGATAAATGAAATAGTAATAATAGAAGTAATATCAACAATAATAGGACGGATAACGATAGTGATAAAAAGGGATGATGCTGATTATTATGATAGTAGTGATAATAGAGATTTTGCGGATAATAATAATAATAATAATGACGGTACTGTTAATCACACTAATAATATTATCAATTGAGGTGGAGACAATTAACGACTTATTTTAATGAGGGTTTACACGGGGTTTTCTACTTAATTAGTGTCGTTCGGGGTTCATCATTAGTGGTGGCAGATTAGTGCTAATACTTTGGCAGCTGTCGTGGCAAGGACAATGTCATTAACGGCAGTTAAATAATTCAAAATAAATGGTTGCACTTCATTTTTGTATCTATATTCTTAACAATTAAATCAGATTATTTAACACAGTTATTCACTTAATATTGATTTGCATGTTGCGTTGGTGAACGTCGCATCATTGATGGTGCGTTGGATGATGATCGTGTTGGTATCGATATTGGTTTTATAGTCATAATGATAAGAATTTATTGAAATAATTGTTCACTAGTATCTATACTGTGACGCGTTGGCAGTCTCAATGATTGCTGAATGATCGGGGTTCAATGTATTGATTATAACGTTGAGAACTATAGCGATCTATATCAATTCTATTTCTAGCACCCTTAAAGATGCAGTGGTTGTCATAAGTTATTCGAATTAAAACGTCTGACACCTCTCCCTGATATCGCTCATTCTAATTTTTTTTCCATCGTTGCCTATCCTTACTACCAAGCTTCAACTCGTTTCCGAGGTTTCAAAGAGAAAAATTCTTAATGATCGTCGAGCGATCATCCTTAATACCCATAGCTGATAGCGCCCTTCCCTTAATTTAGAGTTTTTTTGCTCGCTTCGACCGACGTTTCCATCAGCCGTTGCGAGTCGTTTAACGGTGCCCTACGGGAAGGGTCTTGTGTCTTTCGACCAGGCCCCGTCGCGGACAGACCGAGATTTCAGGAAGGCTCGACCCACAATCACAACTAGGGAACTTAATCCACCAGCCGGATCGCCGATCTGCCAGCCTGAGGACTATTACAAGTTGTTATAAAAGTTTTCAGTAAAGTTTTTAAAGTTAAAAATAATGAAATTGGTCACTGCTTATATAGTATTTTTGTGCTTGTGTGTGACAAATATGCGATTTTTCGCCATTTTCAGGGCTTTTTAATTGTTTTATTAATTTCAAATTATTTTTATAATATTTTATATATTTTTCTTTATTTTTTGATGTATTAATTTTATACTATTGGGTTTCTTTTTTTATTATTATTTCCTTATGATATTCTTTTTTACCCTTGATATTTTTATTTCTTCGTCGCCACTTCTGCCTGTGTTTTTTCTAAATCTTATTTTGCAAGGTTTTGTCAGTTAATTTCATTTCACGTATGTTTCTTTCTGCAGCTGTAGGCTTTTCAAGAATTTTAATTAACTATTTGTTTTATTTAATTTTGTTATATTTTTATTTTGTTTTAATTAATGTTTTATTTTATTTTTGATTTCTACTTGCGGTGCGTGTGTATGTCAGTGACCATTTTCCTTATTCTCATCTTTTTATTTTTTGTTTTAATTGTATCATTGTTTTTGTTTTACTTTTGGCTCTAAGCCCAACACCAACAAGATCATAATTATGAATATTCCATGCAAAATACTCATAAAAAAGAAGAAAAAGAAGTAACGTTTGGT
Organism: Schmidtea mediterranea; assembly: GCA_022537955.1. NCBI lineage: Eukaryota > Metazoa > Platyhelminthes > Tricladida > Dugesiidae > Schmidtea > Schmidtea mediterranea. Next base: position 165,537,517 of record CM039680.1, read on the forward strand.
TAATATTCAAAGAAGCAGAAGATGATCACGTTCGATGTAAACTATGTAACCATCTTTTAAAAAAACAAACAAATGGTATGATGTATCATATAAATGAGAAGCATAACGAATTTTTAATTAAAAATGAACATGAATTTGTATGTATTACTGAAAATTCTTTAGAATTATTGGTCTTCTCCACTTACTAGGTTTATGAAAGCTTGCCATCCATCTTGGGTTAAGATAAATGGTTCGATTACCTTCCTGATGATTCCTGTTATCGCGAATTCATATCCATTTGGGTTGTATTTCGGCGTTCGTTTTCTGTAGATTGTTATTGGTGTTATGCATCAAGTAGGCCATTCCTACTAAATATCTGTTTGGATCATCTGATCGTTTCGTGAGGTGATTTATTATTAATAGTAGTTCTTCTGAATTCTTTGTCGTTGTTCGTACTTTATTATCCATGATCTTGGTTATTATTAGTTTTATTGCTGCTTAAAGCTGTTTCGCTTCTGTCCCAATGTTGTCGAGTTTTAAGTTTCTCTTTGCTTTTGGGTTAGATAATCCCAACATATCGGCTATTAATCTATTGATCCATTTTGCTCCTTGTTCTCGACCCGTTAATTTTCCTTGTAGTTGCTGTGTTACTTGACTTAGTTTGTTTATTTTTGTTGTTAGCTGGTCTATTTGCATTTGTTCTTTTGCTTTCTTTTTTGTTGTTGGTTTTTCTGTTTTTGATCGTCCTTTTGGTCTCTTCCATCACCTTACCCGTTTCTTTTCGTCTTGGTTGTTCGTTTGTGTTTCTCTTGACGTCGTGGTTCCACGTTCTTTTATTCATTTATTTCCTTCATCGATGGTTGCATCTCCCGGTGACATTCGTTGTCTCTTTTCTTCTTCTGTGTCGGGTTCTACTGTTTCGGCTGGTTGCTTTTGAGCACATATAAATCCCTCTAAATCTTCTGTTGTGATGTCGTTGTCATTATCTGTGATGAATAGATCTCTGGATTCTGGGATTCTCCCTGTAGCTTCTTCGTTTACGATATCATTTAAATCGTTTAGTATTTCTTCGTCTCCGGTTGCTATCACTGTCACTTCATCGGTTGCAGATGGGAATTCTGGCGTATTTAAACTTTCTTGCCTTTCTATTGGTGTTTTTGTTCTAATTTTTCTTCTGTTGAGTTCTCTAGCTGCAATTTTGGCCACTGTTAATACGTTTATTACTCTTACTTGTATATAAAAATCTTTTTCTATTGGCTCAAAATCGGGTGTCATAATTTTCAAACTATATTTCGCTACTGATTCTGCTGCCCATTCCGCATGTTTCCATATCTTTATAATTACTCTGAATTGTTCCGGGTACCAGGCATAGACTCGTTTGTATTCCTCTATCCCTTTTACTATATTCCTTAAATTTTGTATTCGGTTACATGATTCGATTATCCACTTGGCGAGGTCTTTTACCGTCCGTCGTTGGCTTTGAGCACCTCTTCTTAATATCACAGCTAATTCTTTACACTTTTGGGTTTCCGTTAACATCGTCAATTCTTCTTCTACTGGGTCGTCCACGTCCGTAAGTAGGTATTTTGATCCAGGAATTCGTTTTTCGAGTACGTTGATTCGTGGTCTGGCTTCTTCTGTTTGGATTCGTAGTTTCATTTCATTTTTGGTCTCTATTTCGATCGTGATATGTATCGCGTCATTTTTTATAAATGGTGATGCTTCTCCTGTGACAAATTTCTTGAGTACGAATTGCGACATTCCTCCCTCTATATTCTCTGCGGATCTTGGTTTCTGACTTACAGCTGATCTTTGTTCTACTCCTAGTTTTTCGTCATGTCGTTCTTCCCAATGTCCGAGTTTGGCTATCGAGATTGTCGTTTTCTGATTAAACGGCCATTCTAGTTTTCCGTCATATCTTCCTCTTGCTAATAGATAGAATACTGATAAATGTGTTCCTTTCGCTATCCCGTCTCCGTTCGGGTATACTCTTAATTTCATACGGTATCCTCCAATTTACTTATAAAACTGATGGCTTGTTAAGCTGGTGATTTTTCCTTCTTCTGCCGATTTTACTTTTGCAGCCCATTCTAGGTGTACGGAGCTAGTCTAGCTCCGTACTTTTTTTCTTCGTCTCCTTCTGTTTGCAATTCCATTTCGTTTATCATTTCTTCTGGTAAATTTTCGTATGGTCCATCTACGTACAATTCTAAGGTTACTCGTTGGTTACTTCTTCTGGTGCTTCTCCTGGGATGTATTTTCTCCATTTTGGTTCTGTTCTTACGGTTTTCCATTTCAACTCTTTTTCGTTTTCATCATATAATTTTTTCCAAAGTGTTGACCGACAACATGAGTCGTCTACCGGTTGCATTTTGTGTTTAGTTTCTCATCTTGTCTCTACACTTGATATATAGTTAATATTCGGTCCCTTTTCCTTTTCACTTCCTCTTAGAATTCTCGAATTTCTTGATCTTTTTTCGTCCTATTCATCCTTTCTGGTTTATCTATGGCTACTATATTTATAGTTTGTCAGTCCTCCCATATAACTAATTCGTATATTGGGGTTCGTTCTCGTGGTTCAACTTGTCGTTTGTGGTACATTATTACCACGTTATCTACCATTCCGTCATCGCTATTTTCTATTATTGGTTGGATAATTTCTTGCTTAATTCTTCGGTATAATTCGTGCATTTGACAGTCGGGATCCATTGATATTTCCCTTGTTTCGTCGTTGGGCAATGTTATTTTTATCTTTAACTGTTCATCTTTTCTCATGTCTTTTTGATGTTCTCAGTACTTAGCTATCAACTCGCCTGTTCTCTCTTTGTCAAATCTCATTATGTCTGTATTTCTTACATCTTCGACGAACATCTTCATTGAAATTGGTCTTGTCAATGTTAACCTGTTAATATATTTCCTTACTTTATCTATAGCTTGTTCCGTCATTTTTATTTGATTCTGTCTCATAATTTTTTTCTTTCTTTTTCCAATCCTGGCTGTATTTCTTTAGTATACATTATTTTGATTTTCTGCCATATTTCCGATGTCGTTTCTTCGATTTCATCGTTATCTAAGGTTATTACGTTTATTCCGTCGGGCCATATTAATGCGTCAGCTAAATAAATGTCTCTCTTTATTTTCTTTCCCCTGTAGTATTGCGGTCGATTTTTATAACTTGCTCCTAATTTCTCTATACCCATTCGTATAATTTATTGGTATTTTTACCTCTTGTTGTTATTATTTGTTTTGGTTGCTCTGGGTGATCAATGACTATTTGATATTCCACCCTATCGTATTCTTTCAAGTTTTCTTGATATCCTTTTATTATATTCTTCCATGACGCTGTGAAAGTACCGTTATCTTGTTGGTATCCATTTGCAATTAGTTTCATTATTCTACTGTACGTTGTTGTATCCCTTAGGTTGATAAATATTTGATTTCGGTCTACTTCTTCTACCATTTCATTGATTTCTTTTATTGTTTCTGTTTCATCTTTCTTTGGTACATTCATTTCCATTTCTTCTATTTCCGTTTTTGTTTCATTTCTATTTTGTTTGTTTTCTTCGCATGATTGGAACATCTCTCCTCCCAAACTGCTTATTTCGCTTTCGTCTTCGTCCGTTTGTTTGTCTTGTAGTTGTCTTAGCATATTAATGCGTGGTCGTTCTTTTTCCTCCGGTTCCTTTGTTTGTCCTTTTGTTTGGAGCTATATTTTTTGTACTTTATTTCTAATTTGTTCCTCGTTCCAAGTTGGCTCTTCTTTTCTGATTCTTGTTTCTGTTTTTGGTAGTAGTACTCTCTGAATTCGAATTTTTGTTATTATTGTTTCTAATGTTCTTATTTCTTCCTCTTCCTTTTGTATTGGTGCTTCCTTCTTTTGTATATCTACTTTTTATCTACTGCTTGTTTTTGTTCTATTCTTCTTATTCCTTCTTCT